>CM057814.1:102240023-102632523 GCA_030067965.1 Latrodectus elegans
AAATTTATATATTTGTTAAAAATATATCCGAACAGTTATAGTTCTATAATATATATTTTAAGGAAACGTTTTTTTTAAATGCATTATCAACTATCAAAATATTTTAAAAAAAATTATGAGCTTCTTATATTTTAAAATATTTGATATTTGAATAAGAAAATGACAAAAGGAAATGATTCTGTGTGCAATGAATTATTGTATTTATATGCATCTCAATATGTCAATCACCATATCCGGATTTATTTATAATCGTGTTAAGATAAAATTACATTCTTCAATACAAGATTTGATTATACGTATTTTCCCCTGATAGTTACCATTGTTTTTCTTCTTATTTTTTGTTTATACTCCATGTCTTCCTGAAATTTTCCTTCAAGTTGAAGTGAGAATTATAGTTGCTTTCTTCGTTCGTGAAAAATTTCGTACCAATGAGGAACTCCCTCCCACATGTATTACATTATCTTAAAATTATAAAAATGCAAATAAACAAGCATTATATTTATTATCTTTTTATTCTTACATTTTGGATTTCCCTTTTTTTCCGTATTTCTTGTTTTTGTTGTGTGTGGTATTTTTATTATGGTAAACAAATCAATGGTCTAAAAGTCATAGCATTTGCTTTTCATTTTTAAAAATCGGAGCATTTCGTTAACTAATGCATTTATTTTGAAACTGTTTGCTGTCAGTAATCAAGAATTATTTTTAATTCGTAAATTTCAAGCTCTTTTGATTATTTTAAGTGATACTCAGTTGTTTATAAATCTTGGTCTAGAATAATTTTGGCACAAATCGTGCTTGAGAATCTATCGTTCTTATCCAATTTTTTTCGTTCCTGCCATCCCCTAAGTCGAGATCGACGAGATTGATAAAGTACAAACTACTCTACTGCTGCCGTATCGTATGGCAGATGAAATGATGAGCAATAAAGGACAGCAGAGGAGAGAGGTGGGGGGGGACTGTTTTGTCTTCGCTCAGTTGGAGATAAAAATAACTTCCGAAGGCACTTGGATGAATTAAGAATAACGTTAATGTGTTTTTAATCGAAGTTGAAAATGAAAGAAATGATCTACCATAAATTTGGCGAAAAATAAGCGGCACACATTCCATTTTGTTTATCTTATGTGAGATGTAATGCAAATAAAAATATTCATTACGAAGATAAATGTGAACGAGTCTGTATCCTATTAATCTTGCCATACTCGAATAATTATAGGTTTCCGAAATTCTACTGAAGTTGCTTTTAAAAAGAAAACTGAACTCTGAAATTTTATATTGTTTTATAATTTTTAAAGGATAATATTTTTTATATAAATTCCAAAACCATATTAAGATTATACTAACAATGAACCTGTTTTTCTCAATATGTACTTGGGTTTACTTTTTGATTACGACTCCTGTGGCAATGTTCTCATATTTCTGGCGATGCAAAATATAGCGATTCTTTTAGAATTTATATTGAAGACATTATTTATTGTGGTAGTGCGATTTTGAATTTGTTATTCATAAGAAAACCAGTATATTATTTCCATTTATGATAAACATGAATTCGGACATATGGATTATTATCATTAAAATGACTACAATAGATTGTGAATTTAAATTTGGTTATTAATAGTAATTTTATGATAATATACATACGTACATATATATATATATATATAGATTTTTTTTACATTAATTAAAACTTCCACATTGTAAATCCATGAAATATTTCCTTATTTATTATAGGTAAAAGTGCAAGAAAACAATTGGGACAAATTTATTAATTTTCATCACTTCTTAAAGTATTTTAATGAATGTAAGGTTTTGAATTTTGCCTTATACACATCGAATGGCGTTTTATATTTAAGTTCTTAAAATATATAAACACTTTTAAATTAGTTGGCATTTTTTGTTTTTGAATTTTTATTATTTCGATAACATTAAATCTAGTTGAAATTTTTGCACTAATTAAGATTTCATGCATCATCTAAAATATTAACAATTAAAAAATATCAATTGAAGCTCACAATTTTTTATTTCAATTTTTTCATAATTATTAAAAGATACAATGTGATAATAAATTTTAAATGACATAATGGCTAAAAAAGTATGCGATGATATAATCATTACTCTATTTGAATTTCGTAAATCATAGTAAATTATTTGTAGATGTGTGTTAAAATCATTTATTTTAACTCTCTTTTTAATATTTTTAGTGTTTTATTGAATTAAAATTTAATAAATCCAAATAACATTTAACCAGTAAATTGTTATATCAAAAACAAGGATTCAGATCTTCTAAAAAAATTTAGTTACTATGTCAAATATACAGTTTTCATAAAAAATATTGCAATCTTATCAGTGGAATAGAATACATAGAAATTCACAATTTTAGTATATTTTTCAATATAAATTCAAATATTGGAAAAGAAGAAAAAAATCTTATCATTTTTAAGTGTAATTCCTAACCTTTGAATTGTGCCCTGATGTAAGCAATAATCCTCATCCACTTATGCCTCTACATCATTTCTGATAAAATATATATATACGAGGGTTGCTATTTATATTTCTGGCCTAATAATAAAAAAACAAATATGTAGGATCGAAATTGGTTTTATTGTTTTTCAAAATATTCTCCATGATGATCAATACACTTTTGCATGCGTTTGAACCAATTTTCAAAGCACTTTTTCCAGTCCGATTGAGGTAACTCCAAAACATGCGTTTTGAATGCATCAACCGCTTCTTCGGGGGTCGAAAATCGTTGTCCACGTAATTTATTTTTGATGTGTGGGAATAAGAAGTCATTGGGTGCCAAATCAGGGCTGTACGGCGTATGACCCATCAGTTCGATCTTTCGCTCCGTCAGAAATGCCTTTGTTTGAGTCGATGTGTGAGAGCTCGTATTGTCATGATGAAGAATGATTCGCCTGTTCTTCTGCTTTTTTCGAATTTCTCCGATGACTTCTGGCAAACAAATGGTCGTGTACCATTCAGAATTGACCGTCCTGCGTTGCTCTAACGCCACTGTTGCCACATGACCGTTGATGCCGAAGAAACAGGCAATCATTTGTTTCAATGTGCTTCTTCCTCGAACAACTTTTGTTGGTTTTGCCTCGTCTTGGAAGACCCATACAGTTGATTGCTGTTTTGTTTCCGGCTCATATACATAGATCCATGATTCGTCACCTGTGTAGATGTTATACACAGCCTTTGATGTACCTTGAATGTATTTTTCCAACATTTCCTTGCACCAATCGACACGAGCCTTTTTTGAGCGTTTGTCAGATTATGCGGGATTTAACGCGAACAAATTTTTACGCTCAAATGTTCATGCAATATTTTATTGATGCTAGTCATACTAATGTCCAAAGACGCCTCTATCTCACGGTATGTCACATGACGATCTTGCTTTATCAGTTCACGCACAGCATTGATTTTTTCTGGCACAACAACGGATTTTGGACGACCTGCACGGGATTCGTCCTGGATCGAACATCGACCACGATTAAATTCGTTATACCAATTTTTTACAGTGCTGTAGGATGGCGCTTTATCGCTGTATAAAGAATTAAGTTCATCGAAGCACTCTTGTCTTGACAATCCACGTCGAAAGTTATGAAAAATAATGGCACGAAAATGTTCACGATTCAATTCCATTTTTTGACAGAGAAGAACTTTTCAATTTACTGTCAACAACACAAATAAAGCTATAATGGTAAATCGTCTGCTGAATTTATGTTTAAAAATATCAAACTTTCGATTAAAATCGTCTTCGATCGCCTAGCAACACTTACTGTTGCCAAGGCCAGAAATATAAATAACAACCCTCGTATATATATATACATCCACAGATTCTATCAATGTATCTTGATTAAAATTGACATTCTTCAATTGCTAGTGAGATGTGTCATTGCTAATAAAGATACTGTACACTTTGGTAGGTTTCTATATTATCACAAATATATACAAAATAAATGGAATAAATTGTAAAAAAATAAAACGAAAAATTTAATAAAAGAGAGGGATAATGTATAAGTTTGTATGAGATACATGAAAAAAAAATCAACCCAAAATAATCGATAATAAGTAAATGTAGCATAGAAAAATCTTTTTTTTTCTGAAAAAAAACTTTTTTTATCTATATTTCTGTTTATTTTATTTCTTATTGTAGCATTTAAGCTACAAGCTACAAATGGTTACCATTTTTGAACACAATTTTAAAATTTTCTAACTGGAGAAACAAACTTATCTTCAGTTTGTATTCGTGATTACTCGTTGCTCAACTGTCAAATGAACATTTTAAAGAACTTAATTGACTATCTTTCCGTACGTCTCGCAGTAGTCCGCTTTGCGAAAAAGGTAGTTATTCTGGCTTTTGTCAAGTAGTCACATTAATGTGACTGAACTGTGTATGTGTGTATATACATAGATATGTGTATATTTGTGGGTACTTGCTCATCAAACTTGATAATGATGGGGTAACTGTTTTCGCTTCCTATGGTAAATTTGAGTTAGAACTTCAAAAGCAATCATGAATACAAACTGGAAGTAAATTTGTTTTTTGATATATTGGGAAATTATATATATTTAAATCACAACACATTTATCATAATTAAAACTACAAATATTTAAAAAACAATTGCTGCGTTTACTAAAATAGATTTTTTCTATGAACTTTTACATTGAAAAGATAGTAGTTATAATGGTTAAAGTTGCATATCATTTACGCTTTCAAGGAAATACAATTTCCTTATTTCGAAATAATTTAGCCTACAGTACTTGAATTTGTTATACTTGGTCGTGATGTATAATTTTTACATACAATTTTTTTTTTTACTCATTTGTCAAGCTTAAAATTAACTTCATTTCAATAACCAAGTGACATCAGTTACAACCTCATTGAGATTATTTATCCTGCATTTCACTGATTGTAACTGATGCAATAGCGAATCATTAAGAACTTAATATGTTTCATTATTTCCTAAAGACGTTTGCGCGTGGTTTTAAATCAGTTTTTGAACGTGATGTTAAAAAATAAATATGCATGAAAATGTTCGCACTGGTTCTTGAAAGGAAATAGATGCTAGATAATACCCCTCGAATAGGAACGTTAAATAGGTTAAGTTGATAGCGAATGGAAAGCGAAAGTTTTTCACGCGTGAATTGGGATTGCATCACAGAGGCGGAATATTACACCATTTATTTGTATTTTTTGCTCGCTGCTATCCTTCTGTTGGATTTTGTACCTTATAGTGATAGGACTTAGTAGATAGCATCGTTCTTTAATCTGCTATCTTTCTGTATTTTCGAAGAAGAATTTTTTTTATATTTGTTCTGTTTTTATATATATCCTTTGTTGTTTTCTTTTGACTTTCTTTTCCTTTCTAATTCGTTTGTTATAGCTCATTTTTCTCATATCTATAACACATAACCCCTATATTGTATTCACTATCATCTGTATGTTAAAAATAATAGAGCTTGTTGCAAAATAGATTTAAGCAACGGTTCATATGCTTTTATGTTGGCCATGTTAAGAAGAAATCAAGTATGCCCTTTGCTCTCATTTAAAAATTTGTCTTATTTAAATAATAAAAAGGAAATGATGGAAAATCAAAAGTTAATTATGAATTACTAACATATTAAAAATATATAATTTTTAAATTAATATTTATGTATAACTACTAAATATATACATGTTTTATTTCATTTTTTTTTCGTTTTTTTTTTCATATTAGTGAAGGAATGATATGAAGGTTTGGTAAATCATTTCCAACCTTTAAACTAGGTTGAAAATGTTTATTGGTATATCTAAATTCATAATGCTCATTAACTCTAGATATTTGGTTATTCATATGATGATATCATATTATAAAGTTGGGGGAAAATTTATCAATCAAATTAATATTTTTCTCAGCTATTATTAATTTATACTAATTCTTATTAATTTGTCGTTAGTAATTTTTCTTACTCAATCTTTCGGTTGCTATCGATTTCAGTTTGCAGAAATCATCTTTCATAAATAATCCAATAAAAATATGCTTAGAGAAAAAAATAATATAAATTTCTTATTTTGAATGCTTTTTTATAATTTCATATAAAAACGATGTAAATTATTAGAGATACATTTTTCGACTCTTTAGGTAAAATATAAAAAGGTAAATAGATTACTATCCTACGTGAATAGTTGTGATTCCAGTTAATTATAACTTGATATAAGAAATACTGCTCTTGATACTGACCTGCATAAAGAACTCACTAAAACAGATAAAGTGAAATATGTTAAATTTTTTTAAAACAAAAATTAGTGCAAAAGAAAGGTAAAATATTTTACTTCTAAGCGTCTTACTCCATTATTTTAATTAGATTTCTGAATCACAATTATTTTTCAATCATTTATTGCAGCGGATTGAGAAAATATTGATTTGTTAAAAATTTGCCTAATGAATGAATTTTCAATCGAAACTGCTTTCGCAACCATAGAACCTGAAATCAAATTGTAATTTGTTTTATGTAAAAATTTCATGTTAATTTTTAAATTAATGTTTCATAATAAAAAAAAAATCTCGAAATGCTTTATAACAGTATTTCTTAATAATGTCTACATAATTTCGTTTCACCATAAGTCTCTTTTTACGACCATGGCCGAATCTGCGGCCATTGAACATTCATTGTTTCCCAGTGAAAGCACTCTTATGAACTGCTGTAGTCCGTAAAATCAAATATTCTTCTTTTCATACTTAGTGAAAGGAATCAGCATAATCCTCGCTCATCTTTTGCACTGAGACCTATGGATCCGTCTTGAAATTAATCTCACACTTGTCGCGGTCCGTGAAAAGAAATTCCGCCGCGTGAAGACCACAATAATGGCATTGTCTCGTCTCTAAACTAGATCTGTCAAAATTCGTTGCCGTTTTGTCCGCCGATTTAAATTTATGCCTGCAACCCACATACAGTGAGCTACAATAGCGATTTTTTTTTTTCCATTATAGGCTCCTATATGGGCGGAGGCCATCCCCAACAACTGTTTATTTTTCTGTTCCTGCCTCTTTCTGGGAATGACATGCTGCACTTGCTCTCAGGTATCCGTCTCTGTGATAGGGCATTGTGTACTTTTCAGGACAAACAAATGCGTCTCTGCTAAATGGTTCGAATGAGACGGCTTGTCGGATGTCAAAATTTAGTTTGCGTCGCGACGGTCAGCCGTTTCTTTCTTTTTGTCATAAATCCTAACCGAAACTCCCGTTTCAATAAAAGCAGTTCTCTTTATTGCCTTCTGTCAAGTGTTGCATCATTGACAAAATGGGGTTGCCTGATTGTTGTGTTTAAATATGTGACCGAAAAGTGTTAATAGCATTGGGAAATTGCCGATAATTGTTTATTCCGCAACTAATACTCATATATGTTTACATTTAAATTGAAAAACTTCTATTTCAAAAGGTAGTTCTCGCTAAGTATAGTGAAACTTGAAACAAACTAATTATAAAATTTGTATCATCATTCATTATGCTTGCGAGTAGCGTGATTTTAAAAGCTTTTAAATTAACTTAAATGTTGCTTGAATATTATTCTTAATTGCTTGTTTTATTATACTATTTCAAAGTTTTTTTTAACGTGCGTGCTATTGTAAGAGCATTAGTTTTTTAACCGTTATAAATCAGTTTTTATCAGATAAATTTATTTTTGAAATATCGCATCCTTTATTTAGGTGGAGTTAAAAAATTTTTTTGTTTGATTATATATTCTAAATAATTATATTCTACTGTTAGAAAAGTATATACATTTTAAAATGTATACATAACAACACAAAATGTTGTGTGATTATTAATGTTTAAAAATAACAAAAAAGTTGAAAAACATGAATTTTTAACATAAAAAAATTACATCCATATGCTAGGTTAATTAATGTTCATGTCATTTATTACAATACAGAGTTTATATTTATTTTCCTTAATGTCTGAAATTAATTATAATATGTATTCTATTTTCTCAAGAAAAGTATTTATAGACCTTTTTTTTTTTTTTTTTTTTTACATTTTTATTATTTACTAAAATATTTCAAACAAAAATGTGTTATAAATTTTATCTGCTCTGAATTTATTCTATCTTTAAATATTTTCATTTTAAAGGACATTATATAAAGGTTTTTTTTTTTTTTTTTTTTGTTGGACATTTTTAATGAATTATGCTATATTTTTTATACTTACGAAATATCAATATCATATAAGAGTGATAAGTTATCATTATGCTTCTTATCAAACAATTCTTATCAACAACAAACAAAACTAACTTATTAGCTTCTTATCAAACAATACTTATGAGCAATAAAATTTATGTTAAGAAACTTTTCGAATTTTATACATGTGATGGTCCGTTTCTGTTGATACTATGATTTCTTATTTAAAATACTAAAATCCTGGTGTGCGAAAGAGAAACTAACTATTTGAAGAAGTAAATTCAGGAAAAAAACTGTGTTAAAAATGCTTGAGAAATACATAATCAATAAAGTCATTTTGACACACATGGCAACTGTTGAAACAATAATTCTGTGTTCACATATTTTTGTTTTTTTTTTTTCCTTATGCTGCACATGTTTCAAACATATACAGAAAAATGTCTTTGGAAGTTATCATCGCTCCAATTTTGTGGCAATTCCATTCCTTTCGAATGAATCACGGGCGTTGTCACGTGACTCACGTCATGTGTCTTCGCCAAATATCTTGTAAATCAATAAAGCGAACAACCTTTTTGATTCTCCTCACCTATAAGGCAACACCGAATAGAGAAACGTAATAAATCTGTTTCGTTTCCAGAGGGGTTTGGAAAAATTTGTAAATCACGAAATGAAGATTTATTTTTGCACACGTGATAAAAATTTTTTTCGATCGGAATAATAAATTTATGCTTCAAATATTATGTATGTGTGCTGTGAGTTTGCCATATTTTAAAAAGCCTCCGAAATACTATTTAAACTATTGATAAATCTCAACATTTTCATTAAGTAACATCCATTCTAAAAGACTACACGCTGAAAGTAGAAAAGGAATATTCATCTTTGGATCATGAGCGACATTTCATTCCAAAGAATGAGTAGTTAATTCTATTAGCACACAGTAAGCTCTAAATTTAATAGTTGAAGTTAATTTACTTTCTAATATATGCATTTATAATAATGCATTTGTTACTTTCTAATATAGGCATTTTTTAGTCAAGTGATAAGCAAGGTATTAAAATTTATAAACATTAATCATGCTTTAATTAATTTAACACAGAAATTAAACTAAATTGTGGACAATTGTTAATGAATATATTTTTCAGTTTCCTTAATCTCATATTAGATTTTACTTATTTAACACTGAATTATAAACCTGTCAATTACTAATTGTGAAAAAACTAGTCTAGTTTATATGTAAATAATCAATCCAACAGCATGAATGGATAGCTTAGCCATTTTTGGAGGAACGAAATGTTTCCGTATCTCCAGCATTTTGTCCATTACTATTTTTCGTAATTTTTTTTTTATCTAGTTATTGAAGAAGTGAAAATCTATGAAAGAACTGCATCGTGTTTTTCAAGTGCTGATAAATGGGAGAACATAATTCTGAATAAAACGGATAATAAGCTTTTCTTTAAAAAAAATCACCTTCTTTAGTTTCCCTAAGTGATTTTTATAAAATTGTTGTGTGTGGTGTTAATGATGTGCCTATACGTCTCTTTAAAGTCATGCAGATTACTTGTTTCTGAAACGTTATTCATGTCTTCGTAAGTAATGAAAGAGGCATTACTGAGATACTGCTCTTCTTTTCATGAGGCTGTCATATGTTCCAGCGCCTGCAACTACAGTTGATTATGACTGTCGGCTCTCACCGAGTGAGACTCGAATCCGGAATGAGGATTGGACGTAAAATTGGGAAAAAATTGAATTTACCTGCCCGCAATGGATTTCCATCTCGCAAAAGAGTGCGTATCCTCCTGATCCTGTCTGGAGTCATCATTCTCGTCAATAAATATTCTCTACCTCTGCTTGTTTTTCCTTTCCCATCCACACCAGATAGGAACACACAACGACAACAAAAAAAATGTGTGATCTATCCTGTTGTTTAATTTAACTAAAATGCCGAAATTTCATTTGGATCAAAGCTATTTAAATAAATTATGATAGGCATTTTAATGGCTTTTTATATATATGTATATATATATATATATATATATATATATATATATATATATACTATAATATATTTTAATGAATGGTATTCTCTTAGTACAGTTCTGATTTTATGAGCCTTACGAACAGAATTAAATCATTGTTACGTATTATTCTGTCGAAAATAAAGTATAATTACATTATATTTTGTTTCCCGAATTTGCTTAATGAAAACTGAAGCTTATGTGTTACACTTTTTTTTGCCATTTGTTAATTAACTTTTCTTTTATGTATATGTATTCAACTGCACACAAATCTTCTCCATTAAACCTGTACGATACCCATGAGCCTTTTCCTTTTTTTTTTTTTTTTTTTTTTTCCTAATTTACAGAAAAATAAAAAATTGTATAATCAAATTTTACTTATATAGCCTATTTCATAACTTACTAAATTACTATTAAATCAGATTTTGAGTTTCGACACGAGTGTAGAACACTTCACATTAGTTGCTCTTACAAGTTTTCGTAACTCTCTAGTGTGTGTGTTGAGACGGAAAACAGTAGCCAAGAGTGGGGGCAGCGAAACAAAACTACAGAGATCGTCCATGCGTTTCGGTAGCTCAAATCAGACGCAGATCTAAGCGTCTCGTTCATTCTGGATTAAGAAGTGCCTCGGCCACACACACTTTCTCTACAAAAGAAAACGACCTAGTGGAAAAAAAAGAAAGAAAAAAAAAAAAAAAAAGAAAAACTCATAGGGACGGACAACGACCCTCAAACCTCATTCGTACACGTGATATCCTTGTGAGCGTTCTGTTTTCTGTAAGCTTTATTTAATTTTTGATCCTTAGAGGAATTTTTTTCTTCTTTATTTCTCTGATGCAGGTTTTTCTCGACACCTATCTTTCATTTTTGGATTGTAATACCTATCACGTCTGTTGCCATTCTGCGGAGTATTATTATATATTTTTAATTCTGTCTGAAAAATGACAGATAAGATTAAAAAATAAAAAAAGTTAATTGAATTCGATTGTTTTGTTTATATTCTTGATGTTGCACTCTTCCTTTAAAGTGATTTATTTAATTTATAATGATATTTTGAAAAGTATCTTGATTAAAGTTAAAATGATTTATGCAACAACAGTGTTTGGGATATCAATGTAATTCATAACTGTGTAATAACTTCAAAATATTAATTAATGGACATTGTTAATTACATAAAATACTAACTTCAAACTGCATTGAAACTATTTTGGTAATTTATAATGTATATAATTTCTAAGCTAAGGCAATTGGAAATATATCTTTAATTAGCGAAATGTAAGGGTCTGTATCATTTGGGGTAAAAATAAAATGATTAATGATAGTAGTATTTGCATTTTTTAACTCTGCTGAAAAAATATATTTGACAAATTAATATATTTAAATAAGGTTTCTTTTTAAACGTAATTAAGTGAGAAAAAGTAAACAATTAATTATTAGTTATATAATGGATGGTAAAATTGTTCTTTTAAAGCTGAACTACCACTATATATAAAATGTCACATATTGTGACTTAAATGTTTATACCATTGTTTCTCCTAGTCATGGTGAACTTCTAAATTTTTAAGAATTGATGACTATCGCTCACATTATGAAATTATTTTTATAGACAGCAGCACACATTCATTAATTCTGCTGATAAATTTTAAATCAAAATTAAAATGCCCATTCAATTTCTTTTACCTAAATATTGTAAACTTTGTCCATTTATAAACTTTTTAACTACTGAACAATGCCTTATGTACAGAATGATTTACTTAACGGTTTTAATATAATTCTTGGAACATCTTATGATACATTATAATCCATTCCAATTTAAAAAAGTTTTTTTTTTAATATTTTATTCATAATAACGTAAAATGAACAAAGGAAAATATAAAAGATTAAGTGTATGTGTAGCGGAATTTTATTATTTAGCATTGTACACTTATACAATTAGATTTTATAGTAAAGTAAAATGAATTCTTAAAAATTTTCGCAAAAGCATTTCTTAGTTATTCTAATAATTCTCTCCAACATGGCTTAATATAGCATGAGGAGGTACTGAACGGAAATTTTCATTATATATATCTATATATATATATATATATATATATATATATATATATATATATATATATATATATATATATATATTTGAAATAAGTTTATCTCATAGTCAAAATATTATTGTGACATTTCCAAATTGACATCTAAAACTTTTACTTTGGCAATGGAAAATTCCTGTTGTTATATTACCTCATTAAAACTTAAGAACTGTAAAATGAATGATTTTTAAAGATTTGCGCATACGCGTCAGATTTTCATTGCTGTTAAATTGAGCTTTGTATAAATTTATTTTGAAAAATACCACTATTCATTTAACTATTGCTTTTGATAATAATTTTCTGAAATTTACTGTACAAAGCTTATAGTGATAATAAAATATCAATATATTGAAAAATAAAATTTAAAGTTTTTGTTTAAAAGATTTTTTTTTTGGCCCAAGTGCTAAGTATTTATTTTTCTGACATAGTATATAAAAATGGTCGTTAAATGGTGTATAAACCGAACTCCGTAGAAATGAATTGCTCTCATTCACTCTTACGTTTTATGTTATGTCGGTCCAGTTTCCCTACTGTCCATTTAAAAATAATGAAAAATTGTGTGGATAATAATGCATTTTCAAAATAAGATTTTATTATATTTATTTTGATTCTATTATCTATATTTATTTTCATAATTTGACAATAAATTTACATGGCTGTTAGTAACCAATTTTCTCAATTCGCTGACAATTTTTCTTCAACTTTTGTAGAAAATTGAAAGTATTTTTCAATTACTTCATTCAAAAAAATATCTAAATTTATTTTTATTTTAATTACACTCTCCCATTTATTAACAAATCGAAACATTTATTGAATAACTAAATTCCACAATTTATGTGACATTTGAATCTCTTTTAAAGCCCCGAACTGCCAACGAGCGAGAGTTTTCTAATAACGTGAGCCGTATCTCTCACGAAATGAGGTTTCCAGTCAAATTATTCTCAACAGACAGTTGGAAGAGAAAGGAAACCGGATTCGAACCAGTTTGGTGACGTCGAGAGCCGGTTTCACTGACACGAGAAAGGCCTTGTAAACAAAGACTTGTGAAGCGGAAACGTAAATAAAGGTTTTTGTTTCTTCCTGCCAATGTATTGTTTCCTCAACTCGATTGAACTAAGCCGTCGATTTTGATCAAATGACAACTTCTGCCTCCAAATCTTTGATTTGTGGCACATAAAACGAATCCTTTTTTACATTTGGAAAAGTGGCAACATAATACAAATTCGTATAAATCAGGTGAACAAAAGCTTTTTCCGAAATCTAATTTTGTAGGAATTAAAAATAGCTTTATAGATATTTCTGTGCTTCACGTTTTGTTAACTTATTATTCATAATTTGTTGCTTACATGTTTTTATTCATTTCTCAAATTTGTTTAGTTTTAGTAGAAATTTATTGTTTTAAAAATAAATTTATACGATGCATTTATCAGGTAATATACATCTTTTCTTTATTCTTTGGAAAATATTTAACTGAATCCCATTCAAGTTAGAGAGTGGTGAAACTATTTTGCAACAATAACTTATTCTAAATTTTGTGAAAATAAAATATATCGGTCCGTAGAATTAAATATTGATATTTTAAAAGTCAGGTATACTCATACCATTCCTTACTGGCGCGAAAGAGCAATCTAAACTTAATATCGTAAACAAATCTAATGTCAAAACGTCTAATATTTACAAGGGGTTAGAAACATAATTTTTTTTTTTTAAAGAAATTACCAAACATATTCCGAAAAGAAATTTTTCATATGTATCTAAACAGTTTGCAGAACTTAATTCGTTAGAAAAATTTATACCACTTTTCATTTAACATATGCTCCCACATCATCACTGTATTTATTTATTTTTAAATGCATTCATACTTAAAATTTGCTTTATAGGTATATTGAAAAAGTAATAGAAAATAAAAAAAAAATAACTAAAAAGTGTACGAGATCATAAATCGTAATTAAAACAAACGCTGTCAATCATGCTAAATATATATCAAAGCAGATGTCCCATCTCATTACGATTCATGCCTTACGATTTTTTATGCCACTTTAGTTTGCTGCATTTGATCCCGAGTAGCATCTAGGTCAGGGTTCGAAACGAACATAAAAGAAATAAATAAGGAATGAAATATGTAGAAAAAATGGAAAAGAATAGGTTTTCACTTTTACCTAGTCCATTCAGGTGTAACGAGCTTCATAGTACTTTCGAGGAAAGTTGTCATCTTATGTTTTGCTAGTTTATTTAACTTCATTGTTCATTTTGTATGCATTGTTCATTGACTTCATTGCTTGTCTTGAAATCTTTCTATTTCATATGTGCAAGTTATTATCTAATTGTCAAGCTATCAAATTTTGTATGTCATTGACTAATTACAGAAAATTATTTTGTTCTTAATGGAAAATAGACAAAATTATGAGCTGTTCTGCTTCATTGTTACATTTTCTTGAAATAATATTTCTACCTTTGATTATTGGTTAAGCCCCTGTTTTATTTTACTGTAGGAAATAATGTACCACATGCTTAAATAAGTTCTAAATCTTTTATATTATTTATTAAAATGTTTTTCTTCGCGATTCTTCTGTTATACCTTTATGAACCTTTTGTAATATTTGAACATTTGTGAACTTTTTTAAAACAAATATTTGTTCTTTATCATAGCATGTAGTTTCCTTTCACACAATGATCTTTGAAAAATTTTTTCAAATAATACATATAGCATCAACCGAGGTAATGGGGTTGTGTTGTTAAAATTTTTATAAGACCATTTCTGTTCATTTCATCGTTAAATGAAGGAATTGAGTACACTTTGGAGAGTTCCTCCTGCTCACCCATGGTACTTTGGCAAAAGACCTCATTGGTGCCACAAGCTAAATATATCGAGAAAGCAGCTCTCACGCTTCCTGAGCGGCCATATTAAATCACTTACCTTCCACCAGAGTGTGAGGCTCTTTTCAGAGTGTCATTGGTGTGTGGCTGTTCAAGCCTCCCCCGATCATATTCTTATTCGTCTAAATTTTACAGTTTTTGGAATTTTAAGGGATCCGATTTTATTTTTGGTTTTATGGAGATGACGTAGCTTAACTACATCATCTGGGATTAGAAACAACAACAGCAAATAAATAATGGCTCCATAAAATGATTATTCGTCAATAGTTTCCAAATAAGCTATAAACTGATAACTACATATCAAGTGAGAGTGGATTTACTAAAGAAATTGATTCTGAAAAATTAGTGACACTTGCTTCAAAGGAAAATGTGAAAATTTTTCCTAATAAACACTTGTTTCAATTTAGGAAGAAATGAAAAGTCAACCAAAGTGGAAAAATAGTTTTAACCTTGTTTCGTTTCATTTCGTTCTTTTTGTTTTGTTTATACCTTTTCCATATTAAAAATTTTTATTTTTAAAAATATATAATACATTTTTCTTGTTAAATCAAAATGATTTGTTTGTTTTTAAACGAATTTAATTTAAATGTTATGCATACATTACCAGCTTTTATGAATTTATGTACAAATCATAAAAATTTGCATAAAGTAAATATAAATTTTTTCATAATACTTTTTTTATTTGAATTTGCTTATTACGTAACAAATTAAAATCAGTTTTACGTAAAATAATTTAGGTTTTCACAAGTGTTTGGTCTGGACTAAAGAAATTCTATACATTTCAGTAATTAATTTCTTTCATTCCATCATTTGATGAAAGAGCCCTTAGTTAATCATTAATGTATAAAAAATTTGTTGGAAATAGTTGCAAGTCTTTTATCCATTTTTTAATACTTACTTAATCTTTAAAAAATTGTCTAACTATATTTTAACTGGATATTAGTTGTTCGTTTTCCAATATTTTTATTTATCTAAGTTATTATTTATTTTCTTTATATATTGACATTTTTATGTGTATATCTTATTTAAGTTTGTGTAGTCTTTGTTTTTTGCTTTATCTCTTTATGTGGAATAAATGAAATAATGTAGATGTACTATTACAATGTGTATATGTTCAAGTATTTCTATAAGTTAAGTCATCCATTTCAGTTTATGACACTGAATGATATAAACTTTGGTAATCATGTCACATCTTATACACACATAACAGCCGAGGTGAAATAATATGGTGCGATGCTCTGCTACTTACACCATATATGATAGTAATAAAATAATTTAGATTACGATAACAATTTCATCCTTAACGAGGAGAAAATGATAGCTCTCTTTGACTAAAAAAGGTACATTTCCTTTAGTTATTGAATTTTCTTCGATCGCTGATACTATCAATTTCCGTTCTGTCTATCTCGCGAAGATATCTCGCTTTGCCTTTTCAGTTTCCTTCAAGTGCGTAAAGCCTCTTTTAAGACAACAAAGTGAAATCTCGCAAAAAAAGCGCACCTACAACAAAAGGAAGCTTAAGAGAGATTCTGCCCTCTTTATCTGTCATCTGCACTAATAGCGTCATTGTATGCCGAAGAGTGTGGAAAATGGGAAGGAATTACGAGTCGCTGAAGTGTGCCAACAGAAGTATTATTCTCTGAAGCGAGTCTTCGTCCATGTGTGGCATCTCAGGGAAACTTTTATTGCTCATTTTCCCAGTCGGCATTTCTCTTTTCCAGAATCGAAACGCATCCGCAGATTTCCAGAAATGGGAAATAAGACATTTGACATCAGCACAGATGGCTCGAATCACGACTGAGTTCAAGAACTGGCAAGGCAGTGCCCTCCGACAAATCGATTAAGGTCCAGAACGTGAATGATCGAATCAACCATTTCCAATATGTTTTGAGTCTCTCTTAATTCGTTCTTTAAGTTTCATAGTTGTTGCAATTGATCGTTTTGCATTCCCGTTTTCTTTCTAAATGGTGTTTCTTGTTCTAATTCCGTTATTTACAAAACATGAAACAATAAAATTACTATTTTGCAAATGTTCTTACATTTTCAGAAAAGGGATCTTTTTTAATGATCAGTTAATAAAGGTTTTAATAAACTTGTATTTTTTTACATCTTTTAAAATTTTCCTTTCGATTTACTAATAACTTTCATTTAAAAACATCCAAGATTAAGTTAAAATTATAAAAATAACTGACAGTTAAGATCAGTTCTTAAAACTTTCTTACTTTTAGAAAGTTAAAATATCAATCTGTTTAATCGAGAGGTCTCATTCATCTCAGATGTATGGCAGGAGTTTCTATTTCGTCCTTTTGAAAGATACTGTTTTGGTAAATTTTATTTAAAATTATTGCAAATGAGACTTAAAAAAGAAAGTAGAAAGTGGGAAATAGATATCTAGTGGCGGCTACATTATCAATGGGGATATCAGGTAGTGTTACAGAAAATAGAACAAAAGAGAGAAGTGTTATAAAGAATATAAAAATTCCTAAAAAAAGTGGTCTTCGATAAAAATTAATCGACAACTTTTCTAAATCAGAACTTCAGCGAAGAACATATGAACGTGACCCGTATTCAGTTATCTGTAGGCTCTTCAAACCAATTGACGTCTTATCAATTTTATGATAGTTTTTAAATGAAAATATTTCATTGAAGGACTTGACCCTGAAATACTCACGTATTTTTAGAAATGATAGCTTAAGAAATTACTTCACTTTGTCAGTAACTCTAAAGTTCAACTAATCGAATCTAAAATATGTAAGCGAGTTAATTTCTTCTTTTATTTTCTTATGAATTATGAGCAGGGCAAACAAATCATAATTTTGTTTCACATTTTGCTTAATTTTCTCTATGTTAATTTTCATTAATATAATTATATATGATCTCTCCTTATAAAAATTCTTCATAGCCAAATTATAACCTTAAAAATTTGGGAAGATATTGCCCATGATATAAATAAAAATATTTTTCTTCAGAATCATACGGTGCAGCTTGTCCTTTTTGGAACTTGAGCCAGAAAACTCAACTAATCGAAAATCATAGTTGGTGACCAATGGATTAAAAATAATTGTAAATTACTTTCTTGTCAAATTCATTTTCGTAAAGAATACTTCCTCGGTCTTTTCTGAAGAGTCATTTTAAAATATTCTTAATTTTTTTTTATGGATAATCATTTTTTTCCTGTAATAACTATCATGTTTAATTATCTCTGAAAAATCAACAACGCTGGGCTCCTAAAACATCTAACTGTGTTTATTTAAAAATATTTGTTGCCTAATTAGGCTTCATATAATGAAAGTTTCATAGGGATTGTCAAAATCACTTGGAGATGTAAAATAGATTTTTCAATTACTATTATTATATTATTTTTTATAATCTTAAAAACATATAAAATAATTTTTCCGAAGACAAATCTCAATCCCGTCTCGTAGTTCTCGTAAAATCTCGCCATAATTGTTGTGTCATTCGAAATGGTACTAATTGAGAATTAGCCATTCTTATTCGATGTTTCTACTTAGATATCTTGTTGGAAGCTCAAGTTACGATGCCACATTAATAAATCAGTCTAATACAGTAAAAAGTCATTATTTGTATGGGACACATTTAAAACTCATATAAAATATCAATACAAAAACTAACTATTGGTAAAGAGTGTATCTTTTTCTTAAATATTATAGTCTAATTATCTATTCTTATACCAAAAATGCTTTATTAACTAATAGACGACTGAAAAGAGTTGTGTAGCAACACGAAGCATTTGTGGATAGAAGTGTTTTAAAATTGTCATTGGATTGCAACTTTTAATTTCATTCCTTAACTTATAACCTGAATAAAATTTAATATCTGGAAAAGCCATTGGTTCCATTTGCACCCGACACATTGAAGTACTGCGCTTATGTCAATTGATGTATGAATCAAGACGCGTTTACTTCTTGTAATGATGCCTCGTGCGACTCCAAATCTGACTAGAGTACGCGTTCGTGTTGGTTGGTATTTGTTTTCATTTTCTGGCCTCGGCTCAGGTAGTATGGCGTGCGCCGTGTGAGGACGGAAGTTCGGTTCATGAACGCCCAACCACTACGTTCCCGATTGCCGTGTGACTGGTTGAGAGCCCCTATAAATGTCCTTTGATTTCTTTCTTCCTGGCGGCTTGTCAAATCTGCGGCAAAGGGGTAATGTGCACCTCACGCGAGGCCACAGTATGTTAGCCATGTTTGCACGCTCGGCTGTTGCCGTAGGATGTCTGTAATTGATCGTGAAATAATTAGATCTTCATGTAGCCGCAGAATAGTGCTTGAAGATCTAAATAAAATTTAATTCGAAGCTCATGAGAGAGAAGAAGAAATTTTTTATTTCTGATCTGGGAAGTATGTTAAGCCAGTTAGAGTACTTACTCATGAATCTATTTAATTTCAATTCAGTACTTGAATAAGTCCATGTGAAATTTATACTTTAAACATATTGTTTATTGGTACTATCATACATTTGTTCAAATTGATTGATTAGAAAAAATTTACATGCACTCTGCGATATACATAAATTGGTGAAAATTATTTTATTAAATAGTCTCCTTCACATTTTCTTTCTCGAGTTTTTCCAATAACTTGAAATGATATTTAATTAAATATTGCAAAATAAGTAATTTTCTTTCAGTTTTCGTTGAACATTAAAGCATTTGCAGGGCTAAATAATATTTCAAATATTTACTTTATTGAAAATTTAGTAAAAATAATTTTATTAGATCACTTGTAAAATATTATTTATAATCAGATAACCATACCTGCAACATGAAATAAAAAAACTAATTGCTTATTGCAATTGAAAATTAATTTCAAGAGAAAATTTTAGAAGTCATATACATGAATTTTCACAATGCACAATTGATTGAGATATTGATTGAAATCTAACATCACTTGATAGTGATATATCTTGATCATAAATAAATATCATTTAATCCCATCTAAAAATTTTCATTAAAATCTAAAATATCTGTACTGGAAAACTTAAAAATTTGGTTATTAGGATTAAATCTGATGACATATGGATTGTTATATTTAATTAAGTTGCTCTAATTTCGGTAATATTATTTTCATGATCTCTGAAACTTTTTATGCTGGGTGAGGGTATTTTTGTATAATTGAACAAGTACCATCATTTTACTTTGGTAATAGTCTAATTTATTTCTATTTGTTAGAAATGTTTCATTTTAAAAATCGGAAATTAATAATAAAAATATAATTGCTATTTAAAACCATTCAATTTTATTAATGTTAAGCTGTATTCAGTTTGTTACTATAGTTCAAAAAGCTTCTAATGTACATAAAAAATATGTTTATATCTACATAGGTATATACAAATGCACAAAATAAAAAGTATATTTTAAACGAATTCAAATTTGTTTATCATGCCATACAATGTATTGTGTTTTTCAGAATGCCTCTGATTATTTCGCCCTATATTCTAAATCTCTAACTTATAGATTTTTTAAGCAAATCAACATAATTTGAGTAATTGATTTTTTTTATCTTTTCCTTAAAGCACCTGAAAAATAATTGTTTCTTCCAAAGTAATTTGTGTGTTCTGCAAGATATTATTATTCCTTTAGATCTACCTTTAGATCTCTTCCTAACTAAATTCTGCAATACCTGTTTGAAAACTTTTATGTTCTACTGAATTTCTTAATTTAATGTCTTTTTTCCTTCTTAATATATAGTGCGACTGTGTAATTTTACGAAAACGTATCGAAAGTGAAGTGTACTTTTGAACTGATTTCAAGGACTGACTGCATTAGCTTAGAATTCGAGAGTTTTATTGAAGTAGTTTTAATCCTTGGAAGCGCAGGCAGTTTTTAGTCAGAAGCCTAAATCAAAGAAATTTATTTGTTCTAGTAAGTGGCAGTGTGGTTTCATTGTATGTGGCGTTTCCACTTCACAGTAACACCACGTACGTTGATCGATGGGCTCCATCTATACAAAAATAGAGTGCATCTGCTCGTTGGCAACAGAGGCATCTTGTTGTGCCACTTTTCAAAGTCACTGAGCTCTTCAGAATGATCCATTGTACTTTTAACGCAAGTTTAAGATTACAAAGTAATTGCGATTTTTCAAATCACTGAACCTGTAAATCACCTGGTAATTTAATAAACTGCTTTTAAGATATTGCTTTCATTACTTAGACTCCAATATATAATATCTAATGAAATATTAAATTTACTTTGGATAATCTCGTAAAACTAGAATTTGTTTTTGTGTAACACTAGTAAGATATAATTTTCATTCCATTTCATCCCACTTGATTGATTTCAAAATACTATCATTGTAATATATGAGAAAAATATATTCTGTTAGATTTGTGCTTCAGTAAAATGACACATTCACATGCAGATTCCAAAGTAATAGTTTGTCAGGCTTGCCAATAATTCTCATTCGATTTCATTGAACTTGATTGATTTCAAAATACCATCGCTATATTTTAAGAGACAAATATATTCTGTTAGATTTGTGCTTCAGTAAAATGACTCGTCCACATGCAGATCGAGGCCTAATTAAGTTTGTAGCTATTTCAGCAAATTAATTTTAAAAAATGTAACGGCTGAATTAAATACGTGTATGAGAATTTATATATTTCTAAGTAATTGTTTGCTAAACTTGCCAAATGTATTTATTAAATTTAAATTATTTTTTAAATTTAAATTATTTTTCACTTATTTGAACAAAATAATTTAAATACATATAAATTTATGAATGAAATATTTACTTTTTTGAAGATACTGTATTCTGTATGGTTTATTATTCTTCGGTTTTGAAGATTAGCCGATTCAAAGAATCATGGTACAATATTTTAATTTTTTAGTAACTACTTGCTTAAATTGATTTATGTTACTGTAGGCTATATGTAGCTAATTATAATATTTGTATTTATTACATAGAAAGAGAGGCTATATTATTCTCATTATATTAAAATTTCAAGTTCATTTCGCCAACTAAAATGAATGGTAGCCATTTTGACAATGTAGGAGTATTCTTCCTAATTTCGCTACTTCCTTCAAATAATGCGCTTTGTAGTTCATTCCTTCCCCATCTGTTCATCATCAGGGTAAGATAATGTTTTCAAAAATTGTTGTTAGGTTGGGCGGTTAATTTTGGGAGCTTCTATTTATTATAAATGGGTAGCAGAGAGAAAGAAGATGGTCGTCTCTAAATATGTACGCTCAGTCTAAAAATATAAAGTTTTTTTTTTTTTTTTTTTTTTTTTTTTTTTTATTACTTTACTTACGGAGAGGGATACGTTTTGCAGCGAAAATAGTTCTTCCTTCATTATTATGAGCGATTGTGGTAAATAAACAGTGGCTTTCAATCTCTCCCCCTGTGTGGTGCCTGTCTTCTCTTAACACATTTTTTTTTTTTTCAATCTTGTCGCGACTCTCCGTCTCTGCTGTATTTTTTAACGCTGTTTTCATGCTCATTCAAGGGAGGAATTAGAAGTTGGAATGAGCTGTTAACTGGAGGAATGACTAGCAGCGACTGCACTTGCCGAAATGTAAACTAGCAAAGGTGTCAATGTTACACTTTCTGTTGGGAATTTTTTTTTTTTTAAAGAACATCCCTCTATTCTAGAGTGATCCCGTTTATTATATTCAAAAAATTAAATGATGATTGTGAAAGGCAGGGCTGAAAGAAAACTAAATACTAATGAACTGATAACCGTACATACTTATTTTTATTGGATTTTATTTATATTAATGAAATCATTAACAAAATACACTGAATTGATATATAAAATATTCAACATAATTTATGCTCTGCTTTACATATCTTACAAAATATATAGTAATTTATAAGACAAGTTGAAATTTAGTCTTTTACATATTCAAAATTACGATCGATAATGATTGTCAAACTCAGTATATTTAAGAATTGTTGTTGGCATTGTGGAATGCACTGCTTCACTTTTCCAACTGTACCATATTTTTGGGTGTGGAGTCTGGCTTGCTTAGTATATACATGCCATATGTACCCGTTTATAGGGTAGGCAATCATTCACAACCCATTCATTCATTTTCTTGAATAGAGAAAGAAATTTTATCTATCTATCTATCTATCTATCTATCTATATATATATATATATATATATATATATATATATATATATATATATATATATATATATATATATATAAATATATATAAATATATATATATATATATATATATATATATGTATATAATATGCGTGTGTGTGTATGTATGTATAATATTAAAAAGAGTGGGTGATCATGAATCAATTTATATTTTTCTGGTGCGGCAGAGAGGTTAAATGAGTGTCAACCTCATCCCTTGATTTTGACTAAGTTACGAGACATTTCTTTTATGTGAATTGGAAATTCAAATGGTGTGTATCCAGAGTTCTCACAAAGTTATTATGTATGTTACATGAGAGAATCTAGTTCTTTTATTTTTTAAATTTTATTTGGCTAAATTATCTCAATATTTCTTGGATACCGAAATGAAATTCTCAAAAATAAAATCTCTCAATTTAAGGGAATTTTATATTTATTTTATATTTTATATAAAGTGTGTGTGAAAATTACGAAAGGAAATGTTTTAGGTACAGGCATCATAGCTTGCTGTGTCACATGCTTCCAACATGACAGTGACTATGACATGGGCCGTAACTCTTTCAGTCTGTGTGACCCTCGTGACATTACTAGCTTATCGACTGCTAATTGTTCATTCTTTGAGATCTTGATTCCTATCACGATTTCTTTAGGATGGTGCAAGTACGCCGAGATTACAATACCCTCCTTTTTATCTAGCAGGCGACACCAGGATTTCTTGTAAGTGCAATTTACATGCGTGTCGCGTCTGTATTCTACTCACTATTCATTACGGTTACCATTCTGTATCTAAAGAGGTTTTTATATACTATATACACCGCCTTGTAACATTTTTCTTTTATTGCCGAACGACGTGTGCCTCGAATCGCCAAAATAAATCTTCGAAAGATGGGCTTGATTTCGTTAGAAAACGTAAGAGAAGTGTGCTTTTAGTCTGAGTTTTAAAAGTTAGTGCTATCTATATGGAACGTGGATGGAAAACTGAATTACATGAAAGTTCCTAATCTCCCATTTGTTTACCAACTTGGGCTTTACTTACCGACCACTAAATCTCAATTCAACTAACATGTTTGAATCTACTTAAGAACATTTTTGTATACAAGCAGTGTACGATTCAAGCGACTTTGCCACTGGCAATGCTGCGATACATTTTCGCGAATAAATTTCTCTGGCCTTGTAAAAGTTTTTCTCTAATTGAGTGAACGTTCATTCCCTTTGAAGTGAAGGTTCAATTATTTTCTACCTTCCACATTCCCATCACACCTGAAGGACGTCTGTTGTCGAGTTATATGTCTCTCGTGTGTGGAATTAAAGTGTGACAGAATACAAGTTATATATTTTACTTAGTTTTGCTGTTATGCCTGGGAAAAAGGCATTTATAATTCTCAAATAATCCTATTTTGCCATAAGCGGTTTGCTGCTTAAATTCATTAAAACAATCAGAATTTGTAAAGCTATGTAATTTAAATTTTTCGATTATTTTTAAACGATGTGTTATAAAAAGTAAAACTCGTGAAATAATTGTTAAATTATTTGTTCCTAATATTTTTTAATTTTCTTGTTATAATTTTAATCAAATACCCTTTTAATTTTGTTGAAAAGAGTATGAAATTATTTATTGAAAAGAAATACGAGTCAGTTAATGAGCAAAAGAATGTTGATCGTATTGAGTAAAGAAAAATAATTATTTCTATTTACATTAATTTTGTCGTTCACAGTTTTTTTATTTAACTATAAAAATATCTTTGATTAGTTTATTCTTTTAGGTAATATTAGATTTCCTCCCAGGTATTCATTCTGGTTACATTTTTGTTGGGTAGGTTTTTATTTAGTTTCTTGTAATATCATAGCTGTGCAACATACTGATTTTGTAAGATGTGGACGAATTGTAACCATTTTACCGAAATAGTATATAAATTCAAGTGCAGTATGCAAAAAAATACAAATTTCGTTCATTCGTTTATAACTGTTCTTCGATGTGAAGACAGGTGGCATGAGTTTATATCCGCGGTAATCATCAAATTACACGAAGAGTATATGTAGTATAAGTATAGAATTGAGAACATTTTTAGTTCTAAAGTAAGAAAATATCTTGTTTGTATAATATAAGCATAATTAAAATAAGAAATGCTTATACCATATAATTATTATATTATCTACTGGTGTCACTACATTTTACAAGCTCAGAAATTTGAAGCCGAAACTTTCTGTGTAGTATACAGTATGGTCACTCCACGAATGTTGAATTGTTGTTGGAGGTGGGATAAAAATACTAATTCTTCACGTTTAAACTTGAATCGATGCTTTAAATAATTCGCGAACCTTTCGAATTTTTCATTTAAATAAAATTACACGTTGAAATACTGTAGGTAACTGAAGTAAAATTTTATTAGTTTAAATTAAATTTTATAAATATTTTTCTAAAGGAATTTCTTTTAACGTATCACAATTACTAAAATTGATTTCCCCAAAAAATTTTGCAACGAGTCAAATCTACAGGCAAAAGGTATGTAGGAATTATTTTCTTACCGGTTAATAGGTATGGCACACAAAAAATTTACCAATTAATTAATTCAAATATCATGTGTAAAAATTTAAAATATATATTAATATAAGAAAATATTAATTTGTGAATTTTTTTCTAAATTTCTTTTCGATTTCTTCTAAAAGTAGTTAACAAGTTGTGCTTGTGAAATTAGTTATTCTATTCTAATATTATTTTATGTTGTTCTCGACATTATAATTATAGAATATATTAACACGTAGCATGTATCTATTAGTTTGACAATTCGTAAAGCATTTGATTATAAAATATGGAGTAGTATATTTTCGACAATATTTATCGATATCATTTAATTGATGATTTTAATAAAAAGAGACTATTGGCTTTGATTCGTGCATTTTTATATCGTCTGTAATTAGTTGTTTTTGAATGAATATTCATCTACACAAGTTGACATATTTTTGAAATTATCAACTTAATGCAAATATTTTCCTTCGTTCATTAAAACCGCATAAGGATAATTTTCCATCATCTTCATGTCAAAGGTGTTAAACAAATCCTATTTATGTTTCTTAATTAGAAAAAATATAGAATGTAATCATTTCGAAAGTTTTTCCTGAGCATATGATGCGACATTATTCAATATGTATTTGTTCTCTCCAGTGACAATTTTTTTTTGTTTAGTAATAAACTTAAGGCATTTCTTATGGAAGAATACCCTTAAAAGTTTTAGGTTATTTGAGAAAATTTATTTTGATTATTTGTATGAATACGCAAAATGGATTATGTTTATCAGTCCAAATAAATAAGTAGTAAATATAATTCAAATTGACCAACTTAAGTTAATTATTATAAAAATTTGTAAATTGCAATTGTACATTCAAGAGCACTTTTATCAAATTTGATTTATTAAAAAAAAACTTCTTTTTACATAAAATGACGAGTTATGGTCTCTCCCTTGAGTTCATTGTGTTGGTAAACTACAGTGTATTTCGCTCAACTTATGCCTCATATAGTATATACCAATTGAAATAAAAATTAATTCAATATTTTTACTCTTTGGGCATATACTGATTCATAATGTGGGCCTGTTGTATTGCATATTCGAAACGAAACTTAAGCATTTTAACCTTTGCATGACGGTTTAGCCTCGATTGGGACCACACAAAAAATTTCGTTTCCATCCGTTAATTAATTGCCTTAAAGATGTTTGCTTCTCTCTATCAGCGCAGACCACATTTACAGGTGTACAGAACGTTACCAGACACCTACGCACTTCCTGTGACCATCTTATCTATGTCTCGGAACTCAGTTGCATGCACAGTACGCAATTTCATTTTATGACCTGTGCGCCGGCTTCTGTATGTGTTCTTTGATTTCCTCTTCTTATTCTTTTTTTTTTTTTTTCTTTTTTTGTTACCTGTCTGGGAGAAAAATCTAAACAAGGTCAATAAATCGTTTTTTCCCCATGTCCGCAGACGTCCTTCAACTTGCCGCTTGACCACTGCTGTTGCCATCAGATACGGATGTATCAATCGAAATATTTAATTAAGAATTATTCTCGTGCAGAATTCTAAAGCTGTTCATTTGTATTGAACATTGAGTGACTTGTTCATTTGGAATAAAGCTGCCACTATGTTGCCACCCAATTAAATGAAAAATCATTTGTGTGAATACATTTATTTTAAATAAATCGTTTTGCTAATACGCTTTTCTCTTGTACAACGATAAAAATAAGACTTTTTTTATACAACATTTAATACATAATAATAATTCTTAAGTTTCCGATATTTATTGTTTACATAAGTATATAAGTGAGACAGAGAGAACGCTGTCAGATTGCTGTAATTTTTTTAGGTCTGTCTAGAAGCATTGAAATTTAATTCTTAGATTTCATTCAATTAAAATATATATTTTTTAATATTAAGCAGAATGTGAAAAAAAATATGGTTTATTTTTTTATTCGTTTTACAGTTAAAATAAAATTTTATTATCTTCAAACAATATCAAGTAACAACAAATCATTTTTTTTAAACTTAAAGACGTCATAATAAGGAAGAGCGGCTATTTTCTTAGTATTCTTAATTAAATTAGCATATTCCATTAATTCCAGTATCATTAAAATATCTTATAATAAAATTTTTGTTATAATAAAATAAATTTTAATAAGTTTATTTAGTCTTATGTAAGTAAATAATTTGCAAATTAAAATTTAAAAAATTCTATTTTTAAAACTACATAATATTTAGATTCGAGATGCTCACTTAAAAGAAATTTTTATAATTTCAATTTAATATAGCCTCATCGACACTTCTTTATTTTATTTTTATATGAATACTTTTATAAGCGTCTTGTATTTTCTGGCAGCTTTTTATATAAATTTTTGTCATCAATCTTCCCTTCAAAATAAACATTAAAGAATTGCTTCCTATAAACTGGAATGATTTATTTTGTTTCGCTGTTAAACAAATTTAAAACTGCATTATAAAATAACAAATTCATGTTTTTAAAAGAAGTTGTGTTTTTTGATCTCTTAAGAAATTTCTGAACCACTGTACAGTTACTTCCTGTTAATTTTTGATTATAGAGAAGCTAATTTTTGCTTAGATAGTTTCAATGACAATTCAAACAAGATCAATCATGATTTTTTTAAGTTAGTCATAAAAAATTTGCACGTCTAAAAATCCATATAAATCTTTAAATTCAGAATGTGTGTGTATATATATATATATATATATATATAAAATTAAAAAAAATTCATTTATTAATTTATTATAATTTATACCTGCATATGTAGGAAATTTTATTTTTTGAACGAAGAGAGCTTTTCACTGCTATTATATATTTATATGTATGTATATTACTAAACTGTAAAATGCTAAAATAAAATGCTACGTTAAAATAATCTGTTACTAATTAATTCATTAAAATTATTTGATATATTCAATTTATTAATTTTCATTATGTATTCACAGATTAATATTTAAAATGCTGTAATAAGTATGTAATTTTGACATTGAATATATTCATCTTATTTCCTTCTTACATTTCGTCAAAGGATATGCTTTGTTAGACCTATTCGCGTTTTAAAAACAAATTTTACTATTAGATCCATGTTTTAATAAGGACAAAATCTAATTTTTATAGGTATTGTTTGAATAATGTTTCTAAATTTTTTCAATTTTAATTATTTTTAAGGCATTTGTAACTAAAGATTTAGTTATCTAATTAAAAATTTTTTTTTATTTGAACAAAAGTGTACCATAAAATTTTTTCTCCGTAACAAAATTAAACTTTGTATCGCTATTGGTTGTTGAAGTAATCTAAATTACCAACCAGTAAATGGCATTTATGTACGATAGCATTTTATTCAAAGAAGTCTACACTTTATTACAGTAATAAAACCTTTGAAACTGTAATATGAGTGAAGTTATCTCCTTCTCTAATTGCTGTATGCATTGTTCTACACGGAAACTATAATGTATATTCTCTTTTATTTTCAAGTATCTACTTCAATTAAGCGCCGCAGATATATGAGTTGCATGCATAAGTTGTACGCTGACTGTATTATCTCATTGAGTAATTTATGTTCTTCATAAAAGCATTTCATACATTTCTTTCATTGCGCTATTTTAGGTTTTGGTATACTAATTTCTTCCTTTATTAATGATTTAAAGAGATTGTAAAAATAAAGTAGTATTGTGGTGAATTATTCTTGAAATTATAATTATTTATGTTTCAAACAATTATAGGATTACATCTGTTATTGTTATTAGAAAAAAAAATTGCTAAGCTGAGAAATTTCTCTCTTCAATAATAAATTTTGTGGTCTAAAATACGAAAAATAAATAAATAAATAATAGCGAGTTTAGAAGTATGTTTTTTAAAGTGTTTCTATTTCTTTGGAATTTTATTATCCGAAATTTGTTCATAAAGAAAAATATTTTGAAATTACTTTTTGTTTTATTAATTTAAAGCAATTACGTTAAAATATTTAAAAAGATGGACCTTTTTTTGAAGTTGAATATTTAAACTCACTTTTTGTACTATTAACTAGATATGTGTGATAGTGTTTAACTGAGAAATATACTACAAAAAATGCAAATTGAGATAAAGTAAATATATCAATAGAAAAAGAAATATATACATAAGAATATCCATGTATGGAAACGAGAGACAAGAAAATGCAAACTACATTGTTTATTGTCTGCAATATAAATTGTTTTAAACAGGCATTTTTTTTAAATATACCATTACAAAATTGTTTAGAAAAAATATCAAAATTAATTTTTATCTGCAATATTTTGAATTTCTGAATTCAGAAATGTTTCTTCACTTAAATCATATTTCTGCAGAATAAAGAGCTCTACTTTTGTCTGGCAAACATAGTCTTTTTCATAATTTGTTAATGATTTACCTTTCAAAAGGGCCTGTTGATTTGTAAGGCATTTCATACCAATGTAATTGACCATGCCTTTAACGATATGACCCATTATTTTGATACTTCTTTCAAGCATTTCTTATTTTTAATAATTTTATATGAATTGACCTCGTATTGATTTAAAGATACCATGACTTGATATCAGTATCATGTATGATTGGCATTAGACTCCAATGACATCTACAGCAGTTCAAGTGGACTTAACTTAAAAATTTAAGATGTTTTTTACATGAATTTTGCTCCAATCATCTTTCAAAGTAACAAATGTTGTGAATACCTGATCTTATTTTAACCGAATTTCAGATTTCCTGTATTACCGTTTCTAAAGAAGCCATGTAATTTGATTTTACATTTTTCAGCCATCAATTACAATCACAATTAACTAGGTATAGATTGCCATATTCTAATAATTCCGAGTTTTATCCCAAACTATTACCATTCATTAAGCGAAATATCATACCTTTTTTTTTTCGGAAATGCCATTTATTATTGAATACGTGTATTCTAAGATCCTGTATTCGTGTATAGAAGATGTTAAATGCTTTTCAAAATATGTGTGCTAATAAATGGACAGATAGCGCATTTTTCATTCCCAATATCATAGCAAAAATTATATTTCAACATACATTTTTATGTCTTATTGAAACTTTTTTTTACTTAGAGCGTCTGACTAAAATTATTTTATTACATAAGAATTGTCGATGCTTATTGTTTTTATCTATTTTTTATCCATGTCTTCAGAGTATTACGCCGCTTATCTCTTCGGTTCAACAGTGTGTTCGAATCCCGGCTTGGGTTCGGATGTTTGTATTGGTTTGAAATCTACTTTATATCACGTATGTCCCGATATAATTGTTCCTCGTGTGCAAAAAATGACCGTTGAGCGACAATAAATGAACATCAGAGTATTGTTCCATTGTACTTTCATTAACATTTCGCCGAATATTTATCAATACTGTAAAGTTACATATTTTATGTAACAAATATGTTGTATATAGGAGCTTCCACATTTAAAATTTTATTCAGCAATTTAAAACTCATCAAAGCAATTATAATAAGTTTTATAGAATTATATAACTTACAGTAATATTTTACTTAAATGTTGCACATAATTATATATTATGAAAATGCTATACTGAAACATTAGTATCTATGTTATTTAGATTTTCATTCAAATAGCTTTTTAATGTAAACAGTAATAATTGGAAGGAACTTAGTATTTGCTACTTGATTCGGTACAATTGTTCACTATCACAGTTGCAATTTCATCTAACCTCAAATAATTAGTTTCGACTAAATGAAGGTTAATACCTTAGATATTGTTTTACCAAAGCATTTAAGGGTTGATCAGTGATGCGTTAAGGTCACTATAAACTCTACTTTTAAAGTTTCCGCTCAAGTTTAAAAAAAAAAAAATATATATTCGAAATCGTTGTGTCTGGCTTCCGGAGATGTCCGAATTGTGTCTAATAATCGTCTACATCAAATGAAATAATTAGCTGCCACGAGGTGGAATCAATACAATGAGCGCATTGTTTTCCAGCTTTACCTGATCTTTTTATTGCAATTCTATTTTGTTATTATCTTTAACTTCCCAAATTGATAAATGATGTTTTGATGTTTAAGCTTGGCCATTTCACCTGACCTGTCTATACTATATTTTTGATTATCTGTTTTCGAAACATTCTTTACAACAACATTCCATGTGAGTGATAGTTTGTTGAAAGAATCACTGTCAGCGAATAATAACCAAATTCACCAAAAAAGAAGTACCCAAGTTTATAAAGTCTTCTCGGATAATGGAATATTTTTATTTAGATAAGGTTATAATTTGCTTAAGCAGGAATAATTCATTAAATATAAGATGCTGAAATTGTTTTGTGGTAGACATAAAAATGCATTATAGAAATGTAAACGAAAATATAATTTTTATTTATAGTCTAAAAAGAAATTATTTTGTTTTAAATTTAAATGTCATTCTTTGGTATTTACAGTTTTTATTAAAAATATATCTACAATCTCTCTCCATTATGATTGAAATAAATTAATTGACATTTGAGTAATCTATCGTATAAGATGCGGACTGCAAATATTTTAAATTTATTTATTGTTGCATTTTTATAAATGTTTCCTATAATTATTATATATTTTATTTACTTAAAGAGCATTTTTGAGTATTTATCCCAGGATATCCTGTGCCATTCGGTCCATGATATATATCCGCAATTAAGAAATGACAAAAATTTCTCGCTATACAAAAAATAATTTCTAGGCATGAATTTCTATTGTAATAAAATTATAAAAATTAACTTAAATACTGAGAAAAAATTTCAGTATTCACTCACATGGATGCACTTCGTAATTTATATTCTACATCTAACTAGTTAAAGTAATGGTTTCATATCCCTGCATAAATAAAATTGCACAAAGTTTTTTATTGTAAATATATATAAATTGATAAATTATGTATATGGAAATTTTCTCTTTTAAACATTTCATACTTTATATCTAAAATATATATATGAATGTATGTATGTTGGCTTGTGTAATTTCTTGAAAGGATGAAAAGCGAACAGTTCTTTCAGAAGCTGCAATATAATGTTTCTTTGAAAACATAAATAAAAAAATCTTAGTGAAGAAAATAGTAAAAGTGGATTATAAAATGATCGACTGAGAGACCACCCTAAACCGCAGAATCCAAGTGCATGTCCGGGTCACGTGGGGTTCTTTGAAGAGATTTACCTACATGCAGGTGTGCATCCATAATGATTATCTTATCTGATAAATGAAGACTTCTCAGCGAATCCTTTTCAGTCTCTTTCCTAGTTTAATTTTCCGCCATTGTTATCGGTTTGTTTTTTCTCCTTCATAACACTGAATAAAACTGAAAAAAATATATAATTGTTAAAAGCTTTTTCTGAGCCAAAGCTGTAGTTAATGTGTTTTAAAAACAACGCCATATCTTTAACACTTCAACGAGAATCTATTGTTATCCATTATTTTCGCCTAATTTTGACAGAAACGAGGTGTTTATAAGTCCATTAAGTTTGATTTCTCTTACAACATTAGCAATCTTTTTATGGAGAAAATATATGTTGCTATATGTGTTATGTCACATCTGTTTTCAGCATTTTTAAAATACGTCTGTGAGTGCAATTCGCATGCAGTGACATCCACTATTACTGAAAATAAGGTATATTGTAAAACATTTGTTGATTTAAATAATATTGTTAAATTAATTTTTAAATTTAAAATTGTTGATTTTTATTTAATACAGAAGTTTCTATAAAAAATTTAAAAAATGATTTTTTTCACTTTCCTAATAATACGCAGAGTTGGCAGCCAAATGGTTTGCGCTTTTGTCTTCGGTTTAACAGTACGTGGATTTGAATCCCTCCTTGGGTTTGAATGTTTGTAGTGGTTCAGAATCCGCTTTAAACCGTAGATAACTGTTTAATTAGACATCGTGTGCAAAAAATGACCGTTGAGCGAACAACAAACCAAATCTTTCTTAATATTACTCATTGATTCAACAAAATTATGTCTCATTGGATTTAATTGCTGATTTATTAATAATTTTAAGTAATTCATATTACAATGTAATTTATTTTGCCTAATATTACGAAAAATAGTAATAAGAAATGTGAAAGAAATCAAAGTAACATGACAGAAACTTTTTCCAGAATTATTTTAAGAAACTGATTTAGTTACTTGTGTGAGTAATTCTTTGACTTTTATTTTAAGTTAATTGATTTTTATTATTTTTTCCAATTGAAATGGCATCAATGGATAAATCTTTGGGAGAATTTATGGAGTGTTTTGTTTGTTATTTCTAGACGAGAGACAATTTTTTGGGTAGTACCTGTTTCAAAAAAGGGAAGCTCATAAATTACGTCTCCATCTTGGCATCGTGCCTTAGAGAGGGCAAATTGCCTACGTACGAGCTTTTAATTACCGTGCCAAGGTTCCCTTTAACCAAGAGAGACAAAATGTTTATGAATGATAGCGATGGTCGACTTGAAGGTGGTAAAGCCAACTGCTTTATTTTTATCTTCGCATTTCTTTTTCTTTCAATTCCATCTCACTTTTTGAATCAAAATGAAATCCTCGGATTATTTTTGCTCATCCTTTTCGAGACACTCGTTTGCCATTTTGCAGAAACGAGATAACGACCTTCTGGAAATGTTAACCACTTCCTCGGCGTTGCGAGTTGGTGTTCAAGAAAGTTCATTAATGCGATTTTGATGCGATCTTGGGTTGGATGGAAGCGAAAGAATGCTTGCATTCTTATGATCCCAGGGGAGGGTTCATGGGATAATTAATCTGGTGATCTCGTTGGGGCAGAAGAAGCATTTTTTTTATGTTATCTTTCAAGATGAGCAGTTGTACGACATTCTTTTGGAATATTTTTACTTTGTTCGATATAACTATCGAATTTATATTATTTTGATGCATATTAAAAAAAAATAACTTTCGAATCAAATTACTAAAAATGCTTTGTTTATAAATAAAATAATGAATTTTTAGAATTTTAACGTTAATGCTCATTTTTATAGTAAGCATATCAAAGCTTACAGTTCAAAATAAATTTAATCCAATATAAAAATTACAATAAAGGCTATTACAAAATGTTTCACCAATCACATTGATCATCAACGTAATATAAATTTCAATCCCATTTGTATATTAGTATTTATAATTGTTGATTGATATATTTCCTAAAACTAAATATAATTTGTAATATTAGAGATTATTATTCTAAAATGCACTTACCATTATAAATTTTCATCAAATCTTATAATCCGTTAACAAGTATCGTGACTTTGTCCTATCCTTCGTATTTAACGGTTATTGGCCATCCTTTATTTCATACTGAAGTATTATCTACAAATATGATATTTTAATTTAGTGAATTATTTCGAAATACTTTGCATTAATTTGAGATTATAGAACAGCTATTGAAATTGTCTTTGAAGTAATAGGTTATGTTCCACTGATCAAGCTAAACGCGACGTCTGCTTAGTTCTGTTTATTTTCTTAGACTAGATTAAGTTAATGCTGTATCTTGTGTTTATGTAATGCGAGGCTAATAATAAATGAGGTTGTCTTTCTGGTAAAAAAAAAAAAAAGTTATATTTTTAACTGTTTTAAAATTCTTCATTGCAGGCAAATTCACATTTTTCCTAAATCTTAGTTTGTATTTATGCATTTTCCTTGATAAACGTTTCCTTAAAATGGCTACCTTAATATAATTTATTTTATTAATTCTTGTACAAATTACTTAATTCATTTCTAACTTTTCAGTTTTTAAAGTAATTTAAATCCTGCTTTATATAAATGAATATTTCTGGATATTTAATTCCATTTTTATTTTTTATTTCATTTATCTAAATATTTGAGATTAAATTATTTTTAAGAAGATATCTATAATTTTTAGAATAAGAATTCATATTTAGTCAATTTTGAGAAAAAAAATTTATTTTAGATTGTATACGAAATATGCCCAACTTAAATTCTTTCATTTATTAAAAATTTATATTTTTTAATAGTTTTATTTTCTATTTTTTAAAAGTACATTTTAATTATACATCATCAATTAAAGTCAACTATGTTTTCTATTAACTTCTCAAAAAAGTATTTACCTAACAATATTACTGAAAATTTTATTTAAAATTTTTACTCGCTATTTTGTATAGGAGCTTGTGACGAATATCACATTTTGTAAAAAAATTGCATGATGAAATATGACAATAAATTATCATTTTGCATCATGGGAACATTGTATATGCGTAATGTGCAATCTCTAAAGTAAAAGTAACTTATTGAAATCTTACTTTGCGATAATTTTTTACGTGAAGGTCACGTGGTTTCTGAACTCTTGATTTATAAAACTTACGTGGCCTTGCTCAGCTTATTTTGATATTTTATGAGAGGAATTGGTACTTTATTAGTTTCCGTCTCAGCTCGAAAGTTAATGCAGTTAGGAAAGTGTAATTTAATGACAGCTGAAAATAAACTCTTCGGTAATTTATTGCTGCAGAAACTCGGTTTAGCGGAGCCAGTGGTTGGACAAGTTGACTTGATTTATTTTTTAGGATCTCTAATGTTTCATTAGAGAACTTGTGATAATTCAATTAAAAATTATTGTGTGTTTTGCTACTATTAGGGATTGTGAAAAGAAAGATATTCAGGAGAAAAAATAATTTTTATTTGCGCATCAAAAAATGTTGATTCAAGTTATTTTTTGCATGTTTATACATCAAGATCTAAAGGCACAGCTTTTTTGGACCTTCCACCATAACACCCAACCAACCTCAAGACTTTAAATTTAATGTTTCACCTAGCTTTTTTTTATATTTAAATTAGAGATCTAAATATTTCGACTAAAATAATTAATCATCTCGATAGATACTGAAAACTGCTGCTTTCTCAGTAGAGGGAAAGTTTTATAATTTTAAATATTAAAACCCATCTCACATCAAAATTATTCAATCAAAATTTTACCATATATTATATATACATATATATATATATAGAGAGAGAGAGAATAATAATCTATATATATATATACATATATATATGTATGTGTGTATGTATATATGTATGTGTGTGTTTGTATATATATGTATGTGTGTGTGTATATATATGTATGTGTGTGTATACATATATATGTATGTATGTATGTGTATATGTATGTGTATATGTATATATATATGTGTATATGTATATATGTATGTGTATGTGTATATGTATATATGTATGTGTATATGTATGTGTATATGTATATATGTATGTGTATATGTATATATGTATGTGTATATGTATATATGTATGTGTATATATATGTGTATATATATGTGTATATATGTATATATATATATATATATGTATGTATATATGCATGTATTTCTCGATTTTGATTTCAACACGTGTGATTCTTTACTTTCAGTTTCTTTTAATATTTTTCTGTTTTCATAGGTTTTCCTCAGAGAAATAAGCAATCTTTATTTCAACCTTAAAAAAATTTGTTATATTCCTGTTGCCATGTTTATAAAAATATTTCAAATTTCACAAACCATTATTTACCTAACTCTTACAGAAAATTATGCAAATTAATATAGTGAGGCAGACCGCACACACATCTTAATTGAAATGGAATATATATATATATATATATATATATATATATATATATATATATATATATATATATATATATATATATATATATATATATATATATATATATAAGCATAATACTATAATTTTTATTTTTGTGTATCTCCTTATTGAAAGGTTTACGTAGTTTTCTGCAAAATTTTAAAATGTATATTAAAATTGCATCTTCCTTGTGGTTATTTTTTGAGTCGAAGCATTTCAAAACAATATATTAAAAATCATTTTATATGCAACAGTTCTTTTCCTTTTCAAAAAAAAAAGTTAGAGAAAATATTTTCTAACTGACAGTTCCAATTCAAAAGTAAATTTTGTTATGAATAAGTACTACAGAAAATAACAAATAAGTTGGAAATGTCTTCCGAAAATAAAATGAAACAAAAATAATCAATCTATATGCATTTTACGCGATCAATATATTAAAAAACAATATAATTTCAACTTCCTTACTGGAAAAGAGGAAATGCAATGGATTTTACATTAATTTGATTTGATTGTAACAAATTTGAAAATTGCTTCACAAGGTTCCGGTTTATGGTTGATAAACAACCACTGTTGACAGAAATTTGTGTGAATTTTTTCTTTTAAATTATGTTATTTGTTTAAATTTTATTTTTCAAACATGTGTTTATTTATTATAACGACTCGTATTTATTGTTTGTTCCTAATCTCTAATTGGTAAACTTATTCTAAATTGTTTGGTTACAAAAGGTTAGCACATTTTTTTCATGGTACGCTTACTTGGCATGTAAATGTTAATTACATTTCATGTGCTTATTAAATTTGTTATTATTGGAAAATTTTTAGAAGTACGTAAGAAACCGTGAAAGCCAGCACATGTGTGTTTACTTTTTTCGTTAAATATTTTTCTGATAATATGCTAGTATTTGAGCATACTGGAGTAATTTAAAAAGTTCAGTTTCTTTAATAATCGTGTTTGCTCATGAGGTTGTATTGTTAATCTAGTATTGAATAATTAATAAAAAAAAAGCAAATATCTTAAAAAATTAAAAATCTTGACACTTTATAATAAGAAAAAAATCATATCTAAAAAGCATTATATATTATCGAGCTTTTCAGGGAAATATAAAATATAAATTTAAATATGAAATTAATTTATATACATAATGTTTTGAATTTACTATAACACATTTTTTTAGTTTTAATTTCTTATACTAAATTAAAATTTCATTTTCACTTTATATTCATTGATAGTTTTTAAAATGGCATTTCTTTACCTTACATTTTCTTTAAAAATAGTGAACAAGTCTAAAATTACAAAAAATGATTTAATCATTTTATCGTCATAGCTCTCTGTTTAGTTCAGTTTATTTTCATTGTTCCTTTGTTTGTTTTATTGAATTTGTAGAAATGCATATAAATCGACAATAAAGTGTTTTATATTGATTTTTATGCTTTTATTGTTTCAAGGAACATTGTTGTTTATGTTAAAAATAGCAGGCGTATATCCTTCTAAATTATTATACATTGGATTCTACCTTTTTTTTTTATAAATATATGTAACCGATGAAGGAATGGTGTTGTCTTGCGATGCTACAAGCAAATAAGCTTTCTCGTGTCACTGAAACGTTATTGATGTACCGCAAAATTAAAATTAAAATAACATTGCGTTAATAGTTCTCTTCTTTAATCATTTAGTTTTTCACTTATTGCCTACCCAGCTGGAAGCAGTAGGCACACAGCAGCAGCAGCTTCCGTTACGCAAAAGAATCTGCAGAAGTGAAGTTCACTCAACCCGTAGGTTAAAGCGATACAAGGCGGCATTGCACCTTTAAAAGACACAAATGGGATATTTAGGCAAATAAAGTTGTCCTCTAATTGCCTCTCTGCGCATGGCTAATGGGAAATGTAAAGTTGGGAGTTCGCTACGTGTGCTGCGCTATAAAGAAAAAAAAAAGAAAAGAAAAAAAAAGAATTCATTTCTGCACTTAAAACTAGTTTTCGTGTCCGCCGTTGGTGATTTCCTCTGGTATCATTTACATTTTGAAGAGGAAGTTTTGTTCAGGTTTGGTTGGTTGTAAGAAATCAATAGCTCCATTGAGAAATTTATGTTTTATTTAAAACTTATCTATGTCAATGAGTATTAATAAAACAAGTTCTGATAACGTTTCACTTCTCAATATTTTGTCTATTCTATTTGCGAAAATTATTATAAATTAATTTACTAAAAGGGAATCTATAGCAAAAAATTGTATACAATGACACATTTTTAGGTTTTCTTTTTCTTTCTTTTTTTTTATAACTACGCAAAAAGAAATTTATCACGCTGCATAAAGTTATCGAATTAATTGTTCAAAGTATTTGGGATGTATTGAGAAATATTCTGATCTGCTTATACTTTTATCGTCCACTTATGTGAGCCCTCACTGCTAAAATTATCAAAAATTAATTTTGGTGTTCTTGCTACCAATGTATATGCTTCCTGCCAAAATATTTCATAAAAAGTAATATTGCTGACTGGTGAATTATTTTTGCATTCCTAAATTGCCAGAAGAGAATTATATTTCTTATTCACATATTAATTTTCGATTGCTGAATTCTTTAACAAGATATTCTTTTTTTGCTATCTCATGTATATTAATACTCCAAAATGTACCTCCACTCATATGTTATATATTAAGTGCGTATAGTACTGAAATTAATAATACATTTTCTTATTTTTCATTTCCATGAAATAGTGCATAAAGTAGCTGTGTATCTAATTTAACATTAATCGTGTACGAGCTACGTAAGTAATTGGAAAAAGAGATAACTGTACATACAGTATTAACTGTTTTTACCACTAACACTAGCCAATTTTTACATTATGATGTTGATATCGGACACAAATGCATGCGATATCAGTATTCTCCATAAAAAGACACTAAGCAATGTTTGGTTCAATATTTTATGGTTCAGTTTATTTTATTAGTTGCCAGGTAAGTGCTAGATGCCAAAATCAAATCTAGCTGAGGCCCATATTTGAATTGCTCGTAGAATAATCTGTCGAAGCTCAGTGGATCTTGTTTGATTTATCAGAGACTGCCATGATGAGAGGAAGCGCTCTCGTTAAATTTCTGCGAAACCTGATGTCTGTCCACTACTGGAATGTGAAAAATAATGACTGCTGGGTTACCAACTTTTTTATTAAACATGTTTCAAACTGACGTATCGTTTCACATTGATGATTGGGCTTATTTTGTCAACCCATTCAATTCGAATTGATTTTGTCTCAAATGTGAAAACAACTTAAGTTAGATAGCTTAAAGGATTGATGTCTTTGTCATCGAATATGAATTAGTCACGAATTTATCCTACACATATTTATCGTATATATTCGTCTGTTGCATGTAATTTGAAACTCGAATATGTAAAACACTTATCAGAGTGAGCTATTTTCATTGTGTATGAATAATCATCATATTCTGGTTTTTCTGAATAACATAAATTTGAAATATTTATTTGTTTCTTACTTAAATAGCATATTTTCTCCCACTTACTGAGGTTCATATTAAATTTGCTTATGAAGCAAAGTTTGTGGTCAGTAACTTATTTAAAATATTGGAAATTAGAGAGCCGAGGTTCTTGAAAAGCCTTTTAAGAATTCCAATAAATTTAGGAGAAAAACGTGATCATGAGGTAAATATTGAGCACCCCCCTAAAGACTGCTTAATCTTGATGTATCCTATGTGAAATTGTTTTCTGGTCTTTAAACATTCTTATTTTCAATCATAAATTTTTATTTATCTCAAAATCATCAAGTTCAACGACTAAAAACTTACCTGAAAATAGGAAAATGTTTAGTTCACATTTTAATTTTGCTGGAATAATTTTCATTAATTGTGTCCCAAATGTGTGTATAAATTTCCTAGTTTTTGATTATCATTTTCAAATATAAAAAAGGTACCGTAAATTGGAATATGTATGAAAAAATTAAAAAGAAAATACTTTGTGTGAAATATGAATCTTAGTTTTTGACTTGTGTCATTAATTAAAATGAAAGAATAGCAGCGAATGAAATATTAATTGACTAATGAAAACCTTTTAAACACACAAGTTTTTATATTTCCGTCTTGAAAACGTGCCATTTGAATTCAATCAGAAAAGTTTTCTTGCATTAATTTAAAATATAATTGCTTTGACACTTTCAAACCATCATATAGAAAAAAAAAATTACTAATGTTAATCTTTTGAGGAAAAATGGGCGTGTCAATGTTATGTTTCCAATATAGAAGGTTACGCCAAAGATAATTCTTTCATTTCAAATTAATATTTTCCTCTGTTTCCATTTTTTACAGATGCAAATCATTTTGTTCATTAATCATGGAAATACGGAAATAGATTTTTTACCTTGCTGGAAATTGCTTTGTATTTCGAAAATATGTATGGAACACCTGTGACATTACTTCATTTTTCATTCAGGAATAGAATATAAATTTTAAGAAGTGTAATATGAAATTCCTAAAAATCGTTTGATGCTTGAATTCTACGGTTGAACAATTAAAACAACTTAGTGTTTTGATTGAGCATATATTACAAAAAGAAAAGAAATAAGTGAATGATTTTTATAATGCATTTCTAAATGAACAACGCTATCTTTTGTGAATAGTTTCATAAGCAAACATCTTTAAATTAAAGTTAATTTCGATAGAATTGTATATACTTTCAAATGGTTTTAGTTATATTTAGGATTTCTCTTTTTAATCAATCGGATTCAAGGCAATGATTTATGATATGATCAGGATGGTTGGAATTTCAGAAAGAATTTATTGAGGAATATGGTACATTATAAATTAGTTGTTTCACGAGTAAAATTTCATATCTTAAAAAGAAGAATTTATTTAGAATTCTCATTTTCAAGAAATTTTTAAAATATTGCTAAATTTTAAGAAGTATTTACAATTGGACTTTCGAGACACAAAAAATGTTTAATCGTATTATATAAATAATATAACAAAAGAGAATCTCTTCAATTAAATTATTAATTTAATTAAATTAAATTTAGCAATCACGTACTGTGACAAATACTGAAAAAATATTTTTATTCATGATCGTTACATTTTGTTTGAAACTTTTACAAAACGTTTTTTAGTAATGGTCACACAACTTTTATTTGAAAATGATTCGAATGACACAATCAATTCATATTTTCAAATTTAAGCAGATGAAAAGTATCAAGAAGGGATGAATATAATAATTTATATGGAAAACACAGAAATACGGATGACCAAGTATTCTGTGTGTTTTAACTTCCAGGATTTTTCCTGAATTTCGCTTTAATTCTCGGTTGAATTAGCCTACGAGGCTAATGCTATAGTGTTAACAACCTATTTAGAAAAATTTCGAATGTTTCTTGGTATTCATTATAATGTAAAAAATAACGTTCTGGGAAAATAATGAACGAGTATTCACACATAAACAACCGGTGATACTGTACGAGTCGCATTTGAAATCTAAAGACTCGTTAAAAATTTACGCGTCATTAAAAAATGTATTCATGTCTGTCCTCTGAAACTCATCTCATCACTAAAAACTAAAATAAAAAAGTAAATTGTATTTCGCGAGCTTTTAGTTCAAGTTTACAGAAATGAAATATTTGATGTGGTTATTTGAAAGAATTCTTGCGATATATAATAATCATTGACGTAATGCAGATATTATGCCAGTCCAAACCGCCTTTCGATTGGAAATGTGATGTTTACTTCAGTTTTGGAGTAACATTCCACATTTATTTATCACATCTCCCCTTCACTTCTAAAAGTGTTGAATCGTATTTTAATTTGCCGTATTACTTACGTCACAAGAACTATTAATCTTTGGTCATGACGCAGAAGAACTGTTTTTAATTGAAAGAATTTGGAGCTAAAATGTAGTAAACAAGAAAATGAATTGTTGACTATGTTCCTTACCGAATTTTTTTATTTTATAATGGAGATTTGAGAAATCCCAAGTTCAGTTATTCTGATAAACATTTATATAATCCTGGTGATAAATGTGAGAAAGTATTTGATAATATAATACTAAAAGTGAACTTTTTTGGTTTTAAAATTTTAAAGCTTGAATTTATGATAGTTTATTTTAATTTCATCATATATTTACATCATGATTATAAATTTGTTCATTTTGATTGAATCAGCATTTTGATATTAAGGACTTTTATGTCATGTTCAGTTAATTTAAGTTATTGTGATGAGTTCTTTTCCAATTTTTTATATTTGTATTTCGGTAATTGTTTATACATCTTTAATTAAAGAGTATCAATTGTGTTCATATATTTAAATAGTTAAAAGGGAATATTTTCTTTCAATTCATTAAAATATTTCATTATTTTTGTTAAATAATTTTTTATTTAATTCATATTAATCAAATTTTTATTGATGTCAGGCTCTTATTACACTTTAATTTATAGCTCTAATTATAGAAAATAAATGCAAATATATTAACAATCCAAAGCACTGTAATACTTCTGTATGGATATCTTTAAGTTCTGAAAGCTTTCAGAAACAATTTTCTTTACGAATCGAAGTAATTCGGTTGTATAATCATAAAAACTTATAATGGCTTTTACCATTGGCTGCTTTACAACTTTGTGATAATTATTTACATGCGAGGCACAATTAGGATTTATATTTTTTAGGGGATTGATTATAGTGTTACATAATATCAATAAAAAATGCTGTTTTGTTAGCATCATACAATTTAGCATTGTTATTTTAGTTTGAAAAATTGCAAGTTTCTTTTCAAAAGAAGATTATATTAAGAACTTTTCGTGGCTAAATTAATGGCGTATCGAATATTAATATTAAATTTTTATAATAATTTATTTAAGTTTACATGAAAAACACAAAATACGATTCTTATTATAAACTATAATAATTTGATTAATATATGATGTAGCGATATTTCTTGCATAAATTCGAACATATAAATTGTTTTGTCAAAACTCAAAATCCTAGTTTAATATTCTTTTTATAGAAAGTATTTATTAAAGCTTAATTCAGATTTTTCAAAAGGAACTATATATTATAATTCAATTGCTCTGCAACACAGGTTCAAACATAAAAAATTTACTCTAGATATAAATAAATTAACTTATATTTTATTCGATTTTCTTTTTCTTTTTTTTTTCATATGCACTAATTTTGTTACGAATTTAGTCTGTATAAATTTAAAATTTTAATACACTGAGATTCATATATATATGTAATCTTCTTTTAAATCAATTTTCTCCGTTTGCATATAATTTATATTAGACTTCTGAATATTGTCTTTTACGTATTCATATTTTTGAATTAAATTGTCTTGGCTGCTAGTAATTTGCATTAATACAACGCACCTGATTATAAATAAACTGCTTATATTCATATTCATTAAACGCAAAAATTCGCTTCTTAAGAAATCAATATTTCAGCAATATTTTTTTTAAAAATAACCATAATTTAAGCAAAATCATTTATGACCAAAATATGACCGTAGCTGCTGCCTTGAAATATTTTGTAAAAACCGAACTACTTCAGCGAGTAAAGTATATAAGGGATAAACATTTTTATTCCTTACATTGTTGACCGACTGTTTCAAAATCTTTTAGAGTCTGTTAATACAGGTCATTTTATTTTAAAAATCACTTCAATGAATTATATTTTGCTGACAAACTTACAGGTATGTGTCATGGTTTGTTAAGTTTGAGATGCTTTTGGTGTAATCCTTTACTATTCTGAATACAATACGATTGTAAATCTCCGGATGAGATATGTTTATTGTTGTGATGTCTTTAATTACGCGCTTTGTCGTGCCGGAATGGTTGTGTGTATAAGACTATTTCCTGTCGGATTTCCTTCCGGATGGTGAAAGCATTGTTCATTGAAGCTTTTTAATGAATGATGAGACCGATGTGATGGTCAAAAAATCAACTTTTCTCTCCAATGTTTTTACTCAACGAATCTGCTACTAAACATCATTGCTTCTCCCCTCCCCAATTTTCAGAAAGAGTTTTAGCTTAATAAGAATTTTTTACATTAATTCTTCTTTCGAGATAAGCTATCTATTAAAGTAATAGAAATATTTTGTATATATATATATATATATAGTGTGTGTGTATGTATCGTAAAGGTACTAACACACAATCTTTATTCTTGTCACACATCATGGTTAAATATGATGCAAGTAATTTTCTTTAACTTTAACTATCCAGTTTTTTAAATTTAGAAAAAATGTTTCTATTTCTATCTGGCAAAAACTTAAATGTTTTTTTGGTTTCTTTTTCATGCATATAGACATATATTAACCTAGACTATGTAGTTTCTCCTTAAAATAGACATTAAAAAGAAGCCTGATGTTCTTAGCCTTTAAATAAGTAACTCCAAAATATAAAAATTTAGTTGTTCCCTCATTTTTTCATAATGTTCCTTAATGAAACTGTTTGACTTGCTTGGAATATATACCAACGTATTATTTCTAACTATAATTTTTAGCTTTCTTTAAAAATAAGAACTCAAAATTATAAGATGTGTAGATTTATTGCTATATATTCTTAGAGAAATGATATATTTGAGAGCATTCTGATCAAAACAGATGTGGCTTAAACATGTCTTTCTTACTTGAAACCCCCAACCAAAAATTTAATTCAATATAAAGAAATATTAAAATTTTATTATTATAATTACATAATTATTATCGAACTATAAGTTTTGATGTCAAAGACACATTTAAAATCTTCGACTGCAAAAAATAACATTTTCAGTCAAAACATAATGCTTTAAATAGTAAGCTTAAAAAAGCTTTATAAAAGGTAAAATATATCTTTTCTTAATTGTATTTTTAATTTTGGATGTTATTTAACATATAATTCTCAGTTCTTACGTACAATAACTAGGACTTCTATATTTTTTCATCATTTCTTTATTTAAATCTAAATCAAAAATATAGAAAGTGTAAATTCGTATTTTATAAAAAATTTTTTTTTCCATTTTTGTAATAGTATTATTCCAAATATGTTGCATGGTAAATAGGTTACGAATAAAGTTTCGAAATGAATTATATTTATTTAGGCTATTATTAGAAAAAAATTGATTTTTCTGGTAACTTTTTCTTTGTGATTTTTTATCAGTTGTACAAAGCACCTATTACAGTTTAGTACCCTAAGCCAAAGAGCTGAGATTTTATTGATCATTTACCCTAGCTAAACAGTTTTTCGTGTTGGAAATACATAATAAATCTTTTTGAAGTAAACCTACATTAGGTTTTTGACTGCGCCTGCTTAAACCGATCGCTGAAGTCAAACTGGAAAACGAGCGATTTCCGGGGATGTTATCTTTATTTCTGGTAACTGCTTGAATTAGTACGCCGGACAAAATCCCAAAAGACAGCCGATTTTCTCAGTCGCCGAACCTTTCGCCCTTCAATCAGGCACGCCATGGATGTTTTTTTTTTTTTTTTTTTTTTTTTCATTCTCATTTCATCTTCAATATAAATGGGCAACGAGTTAAGTTGAGTTGCTTGATCTCTGCTGAGCGAAACCAATAAGCGTGTCCAGTGGGCTCGGTGGGGAGCTGGAGAAACTGTGCAACAATGTTTCCTCTGGGAAGAGTGGCGAATAGAGAGGTTTTTGACATTTGGAGAGGCGAAAAAAAACTAACCTCTCACAATCATTTTGTTACCCTCTGCTACTCGAGGGATCAGCGCTAAGAAAAACTTTACTTTCAAAAATTATGAGAAAAGATTCGATGAGCGTAGGCAATGGGGCTTGCTTTGGACGATTGTTGAGAATTCTTAAACAGTGGGCGGTTTTTTTTTTTTTTTTTTTTTTTTTTTTTTTTTTTCCCCTCCCAGATGAAGATTCTGTGATTCTCATTACTTTCAGCTTGTTGACAAAGAAAATGGATAAATTTTTTTTATATCAAAATTAGATGTTCATTGAATGGATCTTCACTTACCTTTACACAAAGGAATTTTACTAGTTCCAAAATGACAAAATTTAGAAATCTTGTTTAATTCCCTTTTTTGAGTTTTGATATTTATCAGTTAATTCGAGTTCTTGCGTTGTGTTTGTGAATTATATCATAATTAAATGTCGAGAACTTTTTGATGGAATGAAAATATACTTTTGTAATCGATTTATTTGTTCAGTGAATCATTGTTATTGTGGATTTTAAAAAAAATGTTTAATATTTTAATAATGAAATAATTTAGTTAATTAAAAAAAACAGAGTTACTGAATTTATTTTATATTATTAAAATAACATTTTTTATTAAATTTAAATATTTTTGTAAAATTAAGTTTCTTGAAAGCTTAATCCATGATTATTTTCAAGAACGGTAAAATACTTGTTGCATTTTGTAAAAAATGTTAAATATTTTATAAATAAATGCTTGAATTACTGTGTGACGAAGTAAATTTATTTCACTTTAACAAATGTTAAACTATTTGCTGCAGATACTTATACGTTTGCTTATCTTAATTTTATTGTTATATGAACCATATTATGTGTTCCAAGTTAGAAGTAAAGAATGCTTTATTTTTTATTTATCAAACTAGTAATTTTATTTTTAAAGTTTGGTTTATCTTTAGATTAAGGCTCTAAGATTTTCCCAGACTTCTGTTGTAAGAAAAAAAAAATCGTGTTTTCTTTAAATTCAATGTAATTATTATACCTTTGCTACAAAAGAAGTGGATAAGTCTTTGAAATAACACAAATACTCTGTCCGAGACAAAGTGTTTTTACTTCGATAGACCGTAAAAAAGCTTTTCCTCGATTATTTTCCACTAGCTCTTTTCGCATTAGTCATTAAATGAAAATAATAGGTATGTATTTTAAAAGAATTTTCCACTAAATTTTATGGAAACCTGTTTAGAATTTTCTTCGAGTTCTCGATGTTTATTTCCATACCCTTGCCATCTTTTTATGTGTGAATACTTAAATAATAAAATTTTAAAAAAAAATTAAATATATTTTTCTGATGCTGTTTTGAAATTACTTTCATATTTCATAATTAATAAAGGGTATGGCTATTTGATATTCTTTTATCGTTTTAAAATTTTCCTTTAATTTACCTTTATTATTTTTTCCTTATTATGTGTGCGTATTTTACCAATAATTTATTTATTCTATTTTGTGTAATATGTTTTACCACCAGTTAAGTTATAAAGATAAATTTTTTGAGTGAAATTTTACCTATTACAATTTTCTTTTTCCGAATAAACAATTCTAATCAGATATATTATTGCATAAATAATTCTTAATCTATAAATTAATTTGACTTGCTCAATGTGATAGAACTATTCATTATTTTTGTGTATACAGCATTGTTTAATCCTAACACTTAACAATGTTTCAAAAATGAAATGTAACGTTATAAATTTTTACTATTTATAAATTGTTAAAATTATTGTTTTCTTTAATCATTTATTTCGCTTAAGCAGTGGTTTCGAACCAATTTTAAACTCAGCATAAAAATAATTATCAAGTTTTTCCTATATGACCTTAACATATTATTTTTAGATGGACTACTAATATATATTATAAACACTAATTATTTTGTCAGCATAATAATCTGGAAAATTCCAAACACCCACTTTTATAGAGGTGTATTATATACATATATATGTCTGTGTGTGCTTGTACAATCTCATTTTAAAGATAATTATTATCTAATTCAACCCAAATATCTACTGGGTTTAAAATAATAATATAATGAATAATTTTACTCCATGTTGATATTTGTGTTGAATTAGAGAATAATTGTTTTTAAAATGATTGTATATTCCTGTATCTTCTCCTTAGAATTTAAAGAAAGCTTAATTTGAAGTGCAGTTTTTAATTAAAATGGAAATAACATTTTCTTATCATTTTCTTAGGCAGTAGACGCATAAAGCTGCTTTTTTTATAATTTCTAATTGTTATTCATGTTTACAGAAAGCATTCATAAATAACATACGTTTCTTTCATATTTTATTACACGGATTCATCTTCCATATTTTTTTAAAGATCTGTGTCAAGACTAATTTTATTTCTAACTCAATCCAGTCTAAAGCAATTCAGCTCAAGGTTCAAATTTTGAATTCAAATTTTGCTCATTTATTCTGCAAAATAATAATAATAATTTTGTAAATTGCAATTTAAAACTGAGTGCAATTAAAATTGTGTATTTTATTAAATTTTGAATGCTTATACTGTGTTTTTCCGAAGTTTAAAAATTATTTCATTATTTCATTTTATCGCCATACATTGGCCTTGATACTCCTATAAAGGCAATAGTTAAACTGGGTCAGGTTCTTAACATCTGTTTATTATTTGACTGATTTTATCGATTGTCATCTGATTTAAAGGGTAACAAAATCTCATTCTGAGATAGCTTGCTTTAATATGCTCTTACTGTTTTAAAGTTATAAATAAGTGTTCCAATTATGTGGTTGTAAACTACTTGGTGCCTTATCCTTTTTTATGTTATTTTTATTATGTTATATTTTTTAACAAATAAAATTAAGTTATTTTTTAACTTATTAGTTATTTTTAAATTAGCATTAGTTATTTTTTTAACAAATAAAACTAACTTATTCTATTCTAAATAGAAATTGGATGAAATACAATATTTAAAATCTAATATGTTGCATTTTTTCGAAAAAAAAAATTTAAATGAATTGTTAATTCTTAAGATTGAATCTAATTTCAGTGATTGTTAATATCAATCTCGCATTGAAATACAAAATATTGTGAAGAAAAGCTATATTCGTATCTATATATAACCCATCATTCTCATTCATTTAGAAAAATTACCAGGCATTTTTATATGCAGTTTACTATTATAGAAACGTTTTGTTTTAAATAAAGATCTCGTTTTAAACTCTTAGTTTTTTTAATATCTCATAATTTGTATTGAAATAATCTATATTTTATTGGTTAATTTGAAATATTTAGATTTTTAATAGTTAGTTTAATAGTGAATATTTTTATATAATTTATCTGCAATATGAATTCTTGATTATACTTCATAAATTAATTTAAAAGGCTTAATTTTTCATAGAGCTTAGAAAATAGAAATCATTAAAATACATTCCACACAATTCATTAAAAACTGTAAATAGTCTCTCTAAAATCGCATAATATTGCAATAAGTCGCAGTATTCTAATCTTATTTACATAAGGTTTTTTTTTTTTTTTTTATGAAAGTTATTTAATCAACTCTTTTCTAATCACTCAGAACAGCCAATTTAGGGAATTGAACCTGGAGCTCGGTTAGGGTTCAGTATCATTTCGAGGTTTGTATTCCCACACTGGGCTTAGATGTTTGTAATGATTTGGAATCCACTTTAAACTGTAAGTCCTGGTCTAATTAGCCCTTGTTTGTAAAAATAACTATTGAGTACAAAAGTTAATCAAACCAATAAATGGCATTATTAATGATTAATAGACTTCGTTCGCAGAATTTATGAATCTTGTATTCATACACATTCATTCCTGTGTAAGTGCCCTGTTTTAAAGATTATTTGTTTGACATTGTTCATGTGTGGTAGATATATCAGTTACGAAAATGGTGGATTTTTCGTTCATTTCTCATCAGCAATTTATTGTTTTAAATTTCACGACACGTTAAAAATTACATGATTTGGAAGCTCTTTTTTAACTTTTGAAATTTACACTGTGATTCTTACATTTTTGTTTTAAAATTATGCTTAGTTTAGCGCTACCATTATTGAAAAATAATCGTAGATAGAATGCGTCTAATGATACTTCTTTTGAAAATGGACGAATATATTTACACGTGTTGAAAGAATTTCTCACCCTCTTGCTATTGCCAAATTGTTAGCACGAATGATTTCGCCGACAAAAGAGAGGGTGTTTGCTTCGGGCGAAAGTGATTACCTGCTCCATGAAAAAAAGAGAAATTGACCTACGGGCAATGGAAATGGGGCTGCTAATGTTCAACCAACAGTAGCTGACGGCCTCGGTGATGAATTAATTCAGAATAGACATCAAAAGGGTAGTAACACATCATTTATTATATCTAAAAATTCTGTCCATTCAAAGTTAATAACTTAGAGGGTAAATAATAAACTTTACTTAATTTTAGTATAATAATTTTTTTATTATCTTCAGCTTGCTGAAATGGTGATAATGCAATTTGAATTTCCATAGGAATAGAATTTCTTATGATTGTTGGATTGCAGTTCTGGTAAACCTAAATTGCTTATGTGAACTCCCAACTTCTTATCCTGTTGAAGACATGCCTAATTTTATTTAATTTAATGTAACAAATAAATGTCTTATAACCCGGTTTTCATTATTCTCTGGATTTTTTTCTTTTCTTGATTTCTGTTGCAGACTTTTCACGCCTTTGTGCAAAAAAATACTATTTTAAAATTTTGATCGTTATAGACATAATAGTGATTCCTCTACTATTATTTTTTTAAAGTCAAATAAATTGTATATTTGGAAAAAAATACAACCAAAATTAAAGTGGTAAATTAGAATTGATAAAGATGAGCTTAATTTTTAAAATAATTAAAATGAAGTATGACCATTTTCAATTTGAAGAAAATTCATTTCGGAGTACTTTCTAATGTATCTTAGAAGAAGTATAAAGTACAAAAAATCCTGCTAAATTGAACCATATATTAAGTATTAGACTCATAGTTAATTTTCTATTCCATATATGTTTTAAATGTGATTGATATATTTTTTGCATCAAGATTCATACTTGCTATCATAAAGTTTTACTTGCCAAATATGAGTTTTTTTAATATATAAATTTAGAAAAAATAACTATTTTTCTTTTTAAATTTTCACTTACATATTTTTATTGAATACAAAGTATACAACAAACTTATTAGAAACTAATCAAATTTAAAATAATATCTGTTCATCACAAATTAATCCACATATAACCTTGGTTATTGAATATTTTTAAATTCCCTAGATTTTTCTAAGATTTGAGTTCATTACTCAAGCTGTTCTACTTCTATAATGATTTCATCTAATTATGTATTGATGAATGATAAAGAATACAAGAATTACGTAATATAGTGTTATGTAGAAATTCATTTTACTGAAACTTATTATATTTTATTTCTAGCCATTTAACGCAAACTACAACATGGGTGGATCCCCGCAAGAAACTCACTTCTGGAAATATGGCAGCTTCAGTAAACATGCAAAACCTTGGTGCTTTGCCAAAAGGTTGGGAACAAGCTACAACAGTGGAAGGTGAAGTCTATTTTATCAACCATATAGATCGCACTACAAGTTGGCTAGACCCTCGAATACGTGAGTATACATCAAATAAATGTAATTTTTATAAAACGAGGTTTGATTAATGATCGCTTATAAATTGTGATAAATTAATTTCTAATTTGCAAGACAAGCTTTTCCTGATTTTGTTTGTCGCTCAACGGTCATTTTTTGCACACGAAGGCTAATTAGACCGGGACCTACGGCTTAAAGTGGATTCCGAACCACTACAAACATCCATGCCCAAGAAAGCTTTTCCTGATAATTTTGAATTTTGGTATTCAATAAACGATTCAAATGAACCTTCCTGAAAAATAATAATTTATAATTAAGTTTGGAATTTGGTTATGTAAGCTAGTAAAATCATATATCTTACTTTTATATAATTAAAAAAAGTGATTTATTGATTGGTTGATTTTTTTACATTATATATTGATTCAATTTGTTCTTAGAAAATATTTGCTTTATTACTCCAGTTAATCGGAATATTTCTTTTAAGATAAACAGCCAATCAAGTAGTTGTACAAGTGCAAAACTGTTGACATGACGTTTTTTTCCCTTTTACTTTTTGTTTTGCATATAAATGACTACACCAACATTTACTCGACTGGTTAATGGTTATAATGAGAATAACAAAGCAAGATTCTTGCCTTCTCGCATTTTAAACGTAAATTTCTGAAAGTTAACATCTATGTATTGACCTGAAAGACAAGTGTTTTGATGTAACTATGTGTTCATCTGCTATCTTGACATATTGTAATTCCAATTTGACTCTAAACTTATCAAATTAACCATTGCGTGCAGAAAGAAAATCCCGGAAAAGTCGCAGTGCATGACTGGCGAATTTCACAAAAGTTAAATCATCAATTTTTTCATATTTCCCACGCAAAAACTGTGAGATACTCTTGCAAAATCGCAATGTTATAACCTAAATACCCTTTCCAAATTTCGTTACCGATCGTCTATGGTAAAATAACATTATTGCCAGTGACTAAATTTTAAAATGTTCTATGATTTCAAGAACATTTCTTTTATATGTATTTTGGTATGACCTAACCACATTACTTCTCTGGTTTAAGTGAGATTCTCCCATCAATTTATGATTATTATATTTTTGTAATTTTACCATGATAATTTTTTGTTTTTTCCAAAAAAGTAAATACAAGAATATTTAAATTATAACCAAAAGCTTACAAGAATATTTAAATTATAACAAAAATATAGATAAGTTCTTTTACATTATTTCTAATTTTTATTTGTCAGACATTTAAAATATTATTTTACTATCCCTTAAAGTTATATTTTTAAAAGTAAAAAACAATTTCCATTATAATGTTTGCTTAAGTATATAAGTCTTGAAAGCCAAATATTTAATCGTTTCAACCAATGTACATTTAATTTCTTACATCACTTTTAATATTGATTCTAAATTTTTATTTATAACTAGTTTCTACTCATTTTTTTTATTAAGTGTATAATAAATTCGCCAATATATAATTATATATAAAACTGTCACACACATCAATTATATATAGAACAACATTGATACAAGATTGAACAAGATATTTGAGGATTATTAGAGCAAGATTAATATTAGATCAATTTATAATATTTTTTCTCTAACTTAATAACAAAAAAAATGGATAGTTTTAAAAAATTTTTTTTAAACTTTAGTAAGCTAAAATATCAAAAAATTTAATTCACAGTTTTGTTTAAAGATTTTTTTTTTTTTTTTAAATTATAAAATTTGGGAACTATTACAACTACAATATATTTATTTCAAAATATCTTAGTATTAATTCCTTGTAAATTTGTTAAAAACTAAAATTAAATTTCTTGTTTACTTTTATGAATAAAATTGTCTTTGTCTATCAAAATTAAACAAGAAAAACTGGTATAAAAGATAATAATTCATATTTCATAACAGTTTGAAATAATTTTTCTTTTGTTTTACTTTCCGTAAATTTTACAATATTTATTATTTTTACTAATATTTATTATTGATCTTTAGTAATGAGCTATTAAATGTTGAGTTTTTTTTTATCATTTATAATTGTGTTAATATATGTGAATTAAAGAAATTTTAAAATTAACTGTCACTATGTAGTCATTATGTGTGTGTAATTCATTATTTATTACTTAGCTAATCTGGCTGACTTGTAAAATTTTAAAGAAATATGTAAACTCTGAATAAATAAATATTAAGAGATGCATTTTGCTAAAATCTTTAGTAATTTGATATTCTGGTTAGCAAAATTCTTCATTGCATTGTTTTCGTAAGAATTATTTAAACTTATTTTTATTGCAATATCTCTTATAATTTGTGTACCCTTAAAAAGGAAAATTCAATCAAAAATGTATTTTCCACTTTGTCCTTATGATAATTCTGTTATATATATATATATATATATATATATATATATATATATATATATATATATATATATATATATATATATATATATATATATAGGGAGAAATAATATTTTCTCTGAAATAAATTTTGGGTGTGATAATCTATTGTGTAAATCATGAATTATAGAAATAACTATAGCATAATCATGTTCAAACATAAAGATATTGACATTCTTTCTCTGGAATGATTGCCATGTACTACTGTTGTTAAAATAGCTATTGGAATCTTTACCACAGTTTTTAAAATTTTTATGCATTTGCAAATTTTTATGCATATTAGACAGTACTATGCAAATGTTAAAAAATTTTAACTGCAACAACAAAAACTGGAATAATTTATCAATTCATTTAAGAGGAAGTTCTGTTAGAGGCATCTCTTAATGCTTTTAATAAGACTATACCTTTAGTGAATGAAGAAAAGTTAATTCCCTATAGATAATCAAAATTTTAAATAATTGTGATTTGCTGATACTTTGATGTTTATTCGATAAGTAAGCAAACAAAGTTATTGAAAGATTTTCATAATATTCACACATACTGTGTAATTTCTTCCTCAAGAGACACTTTATGCAGAATTCATTCATATAAAAGCTTGCTTGCTTAGAGGTATATTAATTATTCAATTAATCATAATTATAAGATATTAAAAGATTTTTGCTACTTAAAATGTTTATAAAAACCACTTTCACTATATGTCACTATTATTTATATCAGTAGTAAAAAATATGTATCATTATAATTGCAAATTATATCTGTATAATGTTAGTTTAAAAAAATTTTTAAATGCTTGCAATTTTATAAATTTATATTATATCACTTTATAATTTTAAATCTAGCTGCTCATCTTCAAAATCCTCCAACTGTAACTGCTCCAACCCAGCAATCTGTTTCCGCAACTCTTCAATCTCAAACTACGACTCAGGTAAAAAAATTTTTACCTTCTGTTAACATTTCATAAATTGTTTCATTTTAACTTGAAATATTTGTTTTAAAACAAAGTATATCTGAATTCAGATATGTTCTTTAAAAGGAAAATTAATTTCCTATATTTGGATTTCCTGTAAGGTATTATGATTCCCTCTGATCACATACTTTATATTAAGTATTCATGTTTGTGAATATTCACACAGAATTCTTTCTATACTGAAGCAATCAAGAATGTCTTATAATACTGTTTTCTATATAATTGTGATTTATTTAAAATGTATTAACAGTTTCCTTTGCCTGCCCATTATTACTGTCTGGAAAGATTGTTTCTAATCCATTTGTATACACCTATCTCAAATTCAAATTTTATTCAAATAAAAATGAACTTTAAAAAAAAATAATTTATAACCTAAAGCCAATTTTCTAGCTAACATTTTCTTAGACTAAGGCTTCTTGTAGTGCTAAACAATACAGAGACAATACCAGAAAGGATTCTAAAAGTTACAAAACCAAAAATATAAAGAAGGGAGGGGTTTAAAAAGTTGTTTCCCAGTCGTAAGCACAATATTACTGAGAGGACATGTTGGAGAATCAGCAAATCCAATCTTGAATATATGAGTCTGAAGATAGTCATGACCAGTTATGTTTCTAAAAAATGACACTCCTTCAACTCTATGGAGGAGGGAGAACTACATTAGAGTCTGGTTATCAAGATGACTAGCCCAAGTCTTTCTATTTGCCATGTCTGGAAGAGAGAAATTCTTCTTTGCTGGATATTATTCCTGAGAAGCCATATGGCATTTCACAGAGGGTCTTGGAGACAAGGTGGATGTAATATTGAAACCTTCTTGGCCAGTAAATCTGCTTGATACTATGACTTGGAATCTGTTAATGAATGTATGTCTTCCAATGATTACAAGAAATTTCATTTTCACAGTAAGCTCAGTATTTACAGCAAAGTACTTGCTTTATAATTTAAGTTGTAAGATAAAACAACTTAGATTAAATAATTCTTAATCTGAGCAGTTAATTACATTTCTAAAATTGAATCTGCAAGGAAAAACTAAAATTTGTTTTAGCTGAGGTGTTATTTAATATTTCTAATCTGATACTATATAAATTTTTTAAAAATTTCAGTGGTATGGAAAAGTATTAAAATGGAATAGAATTAGTTATTACATGCATATCAGTTTAATTGTGTATTATGCTATACAACTTGAGTTTTAATAGTTGCATTTTAAAGTATTACATCCATCCTACGATTGTAATTTTCTTAAGACAAGATGTATTAGCCTATACCTTGCATTTGAGTAAATTGATTTGAAAATTTTTTCACTGTGCAGGAAGGCTACATTAAATAACATTAAGAGAAACAGAGTTTGACTTAAACATCTCAATTGCAGAATCCAATCTATATCATAATATATGGCATATCAGCTAATGCATAAAACCAAATTATAACTGAACACTATATAGAAAGGTGATAAATGTTGGTAATGCATCACATCACAAATGTTCATTTATTTGCATAATAAAAGGATTTGTGTGATATGCAAAATATTCATATTATGTTATAAAGAATATGTCAAAGTGTTAATTTAAAGTGTTAAGAGGAAAAATCTTTGTCAGTAAAAATAAGTACTACAAACCATATATCAAATGAAAACTCTGGAATTTAAATTTGCTCTACCTGATTTAAAAAAAAAAAAAAAAAAAAAAAAAAAACCCTTAGCGAATTTTGAATTAAATTAGAATCTGAATAGTACAAATCTATAGCAAATTGTTACAACATTTATCATGTTGGAAAATTTATTTGAGCCAGTATTAAATCTTAAAAGCTGTAGTTTTATGCATTCAGTCCCCCCCCCCCACAGAATAAATATGAAACTATTTTTAATTTGATAATTTGCTGTTAGAGGTGGAATGAATAAACTCTGAGTTTTAGGAATCCGGAGTCTTGAAATGTTTTTTAATCTCATAGATCTCGAATCTTTTGATTATTTTACATTTGAGTAATAAATGCATAAACTCTCATTTTACTTATTAACATTCTTTTTATGTTGAAAGTTGAGATTATTAGAAGTGAAATGTGTATTAGGTCACAGTTTTAATTTTTTAACTAATGATGCAAGTGAGGAGAAATTTATAAATTAAAGAACTTGATGTAAATATGCCTGAAAATAATTTATTTCAATAAAAAAGTATAAGTAATATGTTGCATGTGACTATTTTATTACCACTAAAATATTTGAAATGATTTTAAATTAGTATTAAAATTTCTCAAAAAAATAGTTACTCCAATTAGAATGATTTCAAAAATTATCTTTTATTTCTTATGGGTATAACGTTCTATTCAAAACTAATAAAAGTAAAATGTCATCAAAATACCTTAAGGAAGCATTTAACTGATCATAAAGTAAGATGTTATATTTAATCAACATAATAATTATTAAAAATATGAATTTACTTTAAGGGTTAAGATTTCATACTTTTAAATATTAATATTTTTTTAAAATCAAAGATCTTTTTTTTTTTATATCAATGATATTTCTAGAGTTCTGTTTCTTTTCATTATATGAAATATTAAATTTTCCCTAATGTTGTATCTTAGTTACATTTTAAAGTGATTGATGCATGTTTCTCATTTCAAATATAATTTGCTAATATCTGTAAACTATCAAGTGATTTATGTAAAATATCTATGCATATCTAATTACCTTTTGTTAAATATTGACAATTCAATTGTCATGAAATTATGGGTGTTATATGTACCACTGTTAAATACTATTTATTAAAAATCCTATTCATCTTCTGCACAGGCCTCTAATAATGTGAATCTACTAAGACAACTTCCCACTCAAACTATAAAATTGCCACCTTCTATAGCAGCAGCTATGAGCCTTCAGCAACAGCAACAACAGAATCTTCGTGTACAAAGTTTAGAAATGGAAAGAGAGCAATTGCGACTTCGGCAGCAAGAAATTATGCGCCAGGTAATTTCTCACATTTTATGTGTTGATTAAATTTGTTGGATTTTTAAATGCTCTGTTTCAATGTTTCGTGAAAGAATCCCTTTTTATTGTGATAATATGCATTCTAATATAGAAAATTTTATTATAAAATCCATATTCAAATCAGTTTATGCAATTTATAATGAAAAATTCAGAAAAAAAGCATTTAATTTATGTTTGAAAATGAAATTTTAATCCATTAGTTGATTTAATCAGACCAATCATCATAATCAGAATTTGGATAGTATGTCATTAATTGTCTCAAGGAAAAATTCATATATCAACCCTATAAAGGATTAAATCAGATACGAACTCACGAAATATTACTGAAACTAAGAAAACATTATTCATAAATTTAAGATACAATATGAAAATGATAAAATTAACAGAAATGATATTTGAAATTCATGGGGTACACAAGTTTATTAATAAAAAAAGTATGTTATTTGTCTTTTATTAAATTGTATTATTACCAGGACATTCAAACAAAGCATTGCTATTTAAATTAAATTTAATTCATTGTATATAGTTTGATGCTCTATCAATTTGATTTATACGTGATCATTTTTTTTCTTATTTAAGGAGAATAATATCCCAAATCATACAGCTATCTTTAGTCTTAATTTTGATAGATAAAAATATGTACATATGTTGAAACACTTGACATTTTACTCATTGAAATACCTAGAAGCTATTATATAATCAACTTACTATTGAATCATCATTAATAGATTAACCCTGAAACAATCATTTAAAATTATTTCTGTTTAAAATGAGAGTTTATATCTCTTAGTAGTACACAATAATATATTTTAGGGGGAATAGAAAGATAATTTTAAACATAGTGTTTTATGAAAGTGCATATATATGAAATCTGTGTGTGAGTATAAGCATTACATAACTAATCTTAATTATGATATAAAATAATTTGATTGTGTGTCAAAATATTTAAATCTGCTGTAAAATTATTTAAATATTAATTATGTAATGATTATTATCAAGATATAGGTAGCCTATTTTCATTTCAATTATATGTTCAATTATATTTAGAAATGTTTCTTTTAAGTATATTTGCTTAAGTTTATTTAAGTAATGTTAAAAATGTTATTTTATAACAGGATATGGAGGATTTTATTGATATTTTAAAACTATTATTAATGTTTGTTGTTTAAATTATTTAAATTCTCCATTTACTCTCAAATATTTAAACCATAAAAATAATTTTTTTTTAAAAATATGAAAAATTTGGTATGATTAGAAACACCAATATAATTAATAATTTAGAAACACCAGTAAGATATTTTAATATCGTTTGTATAATTCTGAGACATTCAATATAAAAATGATTTGACACTATATACTTTAAACTATCCTTAAAGTAAATTCATATTGCCTTTCAAATTTAAGAAAATCTTGCTTTCTAAATGTATTTTAATTATTTTATCTGTATTTTATAAATATTTATTAACAAAACAAAGATATGACTGAGCAAACCATTTTAATATATTTTTATTTTATTGCAATTACTAAATTTTTTTTTTCTTAATATGCTAAGGAAATTCGTAGAATTTTAAAGGATGCAGATGGATAATTGTTTAATTTCAAGCTTTTATTATTGATTTAAAAAATTTATCAATTGGAATATTTGATAAATTACTTAAAGGTCAGTCCTAGTCTCTTTGTCATTATTATACAGAGTATTATGCTTACAATTATTGAACTTCTGCTATTATGTTTCATCACCGTGAGTATATTTTTATTGGCTTGAATATTATGCAAATAGAGATATGACAGAAAAAAGCAATACAATCTGCATATGTGATATTTAGTTCTTATAGTAATTAAAAAAAGGAAAACGAATTGTCTGAGCAGAAACAAGTCTAGTGTTCATATGAGTTGTATTAAATAATTTGAAATACTGTGTAATGTTTAATCTTTGTTCAAATAAAAAGTATTTCTGAAATCACAAATTTCAAGGATAAAGCAATTACTAATATTCTTGGTGAAACAAGATTCTCAAGTACTGTAAGAATATGAATACATGATTCTTTACTTCTCTGCAAATTACTTAAAATATTGGAAAAATGTTTTTAAATTTTTATGAACTATGTGATGAAATATATGTTCATTATAAATAGAATTTCTTGTAAAATCAATATATAGGTTAGAAACTTTTTATAAAGTAAGGTATTCATGTACTTTCTAGAATTATGAAATTTCATAATCTAGATAAGCTGTAATCATGAAAAAAAGTGTTTGAAAGATTACATCATGTAAAATAATTGTGCATGAAAAATACATTCAAGAGAGGTGATTTAATTGATGAAACTTCTTCACATACTTGTATGATATAAAGCAATTGTGTGATATAACTGTCAAGAAATTTCCATAAATTATTTATGATACTGTTCACTTTTTAAATTTCAATTGGAGATTTTTATTGAGTAGTATAGAATGTATGATTAAGGCTTTTTATTAAAATATTTTATGTATTTTCATGGAAACTACTTTAATATAGTAAATTTATTATAATCTCATATATGTTAGTGTACAGTGTAGGATGCGTTGTCTGAAATTTTTCATTGTATTTATTTTATATTTGTGTATAATTTCTTTAGCAGGAACTTTTACTAAGACAAAGCTTAGGAGAAAAGTTAACATTGGCAGCTTCTCCTACTGGCTCAACTGATCTTCCTCCTGTGTCCACTAGTTTGGATTTATTTTTGGATGGAGGAACTGATTTTCATTCCCGCCAAGAGAGTGCTGACAGTGGCTTAGGATTAGGTCCTAATTACAGTCTTCCCCATACTCCAGAAGATTTTCTAAGCAATCTGGATGATGTTGAAGGTACAATAGTTATTAGTAAAAATGTTTATTTAAATTATAGATAATGGAAATTTATGTATCATTTTTAAATAAATAATAGTTTAAAATGCTCATTGTTTTGGCTAATTTTTTGGAATTGCAGAGTAATATTTAAGATTTTGGGAGCTTTGTATTTTTGTAGTTTTTCCATATTATAAGTTTTTTTTTTTTTTTTTTTTTTTTTTTTTTTTAAACATTGAACATTTTGTTTTAAATAATAAGGAAAATATTCTTTTTTAAATGAATGTAAATTTTTTTCTTGTTTTATTTACGTACAATAAATTTTAAAATGGTTAAGTTTAAGGACTTTTATTAAGACTTAGAATTTTCTTTATTCATGTTTTTTTTATGAGACAATCCTTTTATAAATCATATGTTAAATTTATGTAATACTTTTAAAAAGAACATCATTTAAAAGAATACATAACTATTGACTAGAAAAAATATCTTTAGTTGTTCTAAGCAATTTACTGTTTCTCTAAATATTGTATAATTATAATCTAATTTAAATTATTTAACATGCTTGCTTTTGTTTGTTATACAAAAATGTTGAATGATTATCTATCATGAATATATTTATCAAATTTAATGTTATGAAAAAATAAAGTGTGGAAAGTCTTGAAGTCAGTGACTAATCAAAGTTTTATATTCAGTGCAAAAATTTTACATGGAAAAAAAAGTATTAATTTTAAAAATGCTGATATTTATTGAAGTTGATAAATTTAGAAAATAATATCAGAAATATTTTTGGATTTACTTCTGCCCTTTTGATTTATAAAATACATCTTTCTAAATTAAATGTTGTTCTACATAATGTCAAGTCATCTTAAAACCTTGTTTATCCACTAGTAATTTAACTTTTAGAAATAAACTTAATTGGAATATATGGAGGGATATTTTAAAAAATTTAATGTTAAAAGTACTACAAATGAAATAAATGTATTTTTTTATTTTATTATTTATACAAGATCTCTTTTTGTAAGCTAAAAGTTTTATTTACAAATAAAACTTCATAGGATGAAAAATGGTTAATTGCATTTAAAGTACTTTTTGTAAGGATGGAATCCTTACTTTTTTCATAAATTTTTTATATTAAAGATAATTCTAGAATTTTTGAGTATTAATACCATGCTATTTGTTGGTAATAAAACTACTTAATTTTATTTTTTTATAATATAAAAGAAAAACTTATTTTCATAAATAAGAATCTTGCAATGTTTATTGATGAAGGTTAATATCATTAAACAAAAATAAATTTGTCTTTTTATATAGTTAATAAAAAAAATCCCTTTTACTGCTTTTAAAAACCATAATTTTTTAAATAAAAACACAAACTATTCATGAGTGTAAAATTTTAAAAAATGTTGAAAATAATGTATGCTTCATGATTATAAAATGTGTAGATTACTACAAAAGATTAAATTACAATTTAAATTTCTTCTCTCCACATTGTATTCTTAATTTTTTACTTTCAATACTGTAGAAATAATAAGAACAAATATGAAAATGTAAATAGGATTTAAAAGGAAAGAAAAAAGTATACATTAATTATAACTTAAAAGAAGAAATTTAACTGATAACAATTACAATTCTTTTATAATTAAATTTACTGAAATAAACCTTAATGTTAAAATATCATATAGTATGTGTAATTTATTATGAGCTTACTTCCATAAATTTATAATATAATAAGTAATAATAATTAATTAAAAAAAGAAATATTTGTTGTTAAAAACACACTAATTTATATTTATTGACTTGCAGACCGTCAAAGTAATGATTTAGGACTTGATCTTCAAACAAATTTGGATCTTGGTGATGATAACATGGATACTGATGATTTAGTTCCAAGCCTTCAAGTATGTTATTTTTTGATAAATATCGTATACAAATACATGAATTCTTTGCTTTTGTATAAATGTATTTTATTTATTTTTTCATGTTACTTATTAAAACTTTATTTTGTTGTGATCAAAATTTAATTATTTATCTACTCTAAATTTCTATCTTTGGTTATTTTTTTACAATTTTACTTATTAATTATTGCTAACATATTACTTTATTATTAACATTTTCATCTTTACAAATTTTACTCAATAATATATATTGAAGGTAAATAGTTAATATGAAAGGAATATATAAATATAAAAAGTTAATTTAGACCAAAGTCATTCTACTTCTATAAGATCACTCTGAATCAGTATTTCATACAAAAATATTTTTGTAAATTTGTTACAATTAATTGATTAAAACTGTTTATTTTACAAAAATGAAGAAAATTCAATAATTTAAAGATTAGCAAATAATTGAATTCAATACAATAAACTTTAATCTATAAAATTTTATCTAACATTTGAATAGAAAGAAAAGGGGGAAAACTAATATATCATCTAATTTTGGTCAAGGAATTATGTTCTCTTGTTTAAATTTATATGCATACTTGGAATTGCATCTATACACATAAAGTATTATAAAAGGGTTCTGTTTTTAGTAAGACTTTATATCATGCTAAGCAAAGTTTTTAACCTAAAAGAATTCTATAACATAAAAGTATTTTTATTGGCATATAACGGCTTAAATAATTTTAAATACATAATTTTGCATTAACTTTCTAAGTTGATTTTTATTCACTTTTCCAATATTTTACTATTAGTTAATTAATATTAATTAAATTTTTAAGATATTAAAATTATTATTTCTTCTCTAAATTATTTTATATTATTCTTGTTCCTTATTTTAGCTTATTTCAAAAACTTATTGTATATATGTTATTAAGTAAAACATATATATTTAAAAATTTTGTTTAATAACATTCCCTTAATATTCCTGCATTTTTTTCACCAGAATTTTAAATTTTCCCATACTTAATATTCAAAATAATTTTAAGGATACATATGATAAAATATATTGATTTGTATATTTATTAATCATTTCATTTTATATAATCAGTTAAAAAAAGTGAGGAGAAAAATAATAACTAGAAATATTCCTAATTTAACTTTTAAATTTATGAATGTTAAATAATGTCTTAAAATTGTTTTATATTTATTAGTTTTTATTAAAATATTCTTGCTACAAATGATTTATTATTTAATTTTACTAACATCAATTATTTATACTATGTGCATTATGTTATATATTTATACTATATCATTTATCATTTGTTATACATATTTTATAGTTAAAATTTATATTTTAAATTTAAAAAGAACTATAAAAATATGTGTACATTTTATTTTGTGAAAATATGAAATTGTTTGCTAATTTATTTATTAGGAACACATTTCATCTAATTTTTTTATCCATTTTTTCAATTTATCAGATGTGTTTTCTTTAAAATGTGTTTATCATGATGCTACATAACTGAAAAAAAGAAATATATACATTAGTTATTTTATATAAGTCAACAATGTAATTGATTTAAATGTACATTATGTATAGTTTCATTTATGATATTAATATTATGCTATATGATAGATATTATACAGCATAATATCAATACATCTTTCTAGTAAAGAGAAGACAGGCGTTAACATTCACCTCTAATTTTTTATTAAACATTACTGAAAGAATAACAGAATATAAGAATGAAGTATTCCAATATATTTTTGAATTATCTCATATGATTGTTTTAATTGGCTAGTAAATAGGATTCTTATTTTTTGAATAAATAATTTTCAACTCTATTGATGCTTTCTTATCAAATTTCATAATTATTTATCAAAAAATTGCTATCATTCCTTAAACTATTTTGGTTTATTTGAGGATAATGCTGTGGTAAATACTAGTGAAAAATATGCGAACAAATGTAATATATTAGAGGTTACACAAAATGTGTTTTATTTGAATGTGAAATGGATTGACCAGTTCTTTTTTTTTTTTATAATAAATATATTAATCTTGTGTATATATAATACAACTTTCAGGGCAATGCACAAATTATGAGTACTGGATGTTTTAAAAATTAATAAACTCAACTTTTTTCTTGAATGAAGTATTGTATTGAATATATTAAAGGAAAAAAATCAGTGTTTGGGTTTTAATTATCAAGCTTTTTTAAGACTGAATTTGTAGCTCACCTGATAGCATTGTGATCAGTTTAACAGCTCATGGGTTTGATTCCCACTTTTAGCAGGCATGTTCATAGTTGGGAATCCACATTAAACAGGAAATTCCAGTCCAATTAGTCCTCCTTTGCAAAAAAAAATGATTCTATAGTATTCACCAAATCCAACCAAATCTAAGGTTCTGAGAGTTAAAATTTTTATGAAACTCATTCTACTTGCTAACTGCAAAATGATTAGTTAAAACAAAAATATATTTGTTACACTCTGACCTGAAAACTTTTAAAATTATAAAATTTAGTGTCTCATTTCAAATATTTTTGCAATAAATCGTAACTGACTTAATAAAACATTTGTTTTATATATTATTTTAATTATAATAAAAACAATTTAAAATATCTATAATATTTATTTATTAAAGCTGAAATTAATTTAGTAGCTTGTATAATATAAACTTGTGTATTCATATATATATATATATATATATATATATATATTTATTTAACATAGATGTGTTCTCTCTCGTTGTGGTTTTTAAAAAATAAAATTGTCCAATAGTGAGTTTTAATGATTAAGTTCTCACATTAATTATTTATTTATTAATGTGATTAAAGATGTGCTTTTCAATAATGAATGAGATAAACCCATGATTATGTTATAAAATATGTTATTTTTTAATAGGAAGAACTAAATGCGGATATTCTGTCTGATGTTGAAGCTCTTTTGGCTGCCAACTCTAAAGACAACGTTTTGACTTGGTTGTGAACTCATGAAATATAGCATGATCTCATGCATTCCATTGATGGAATGTGGAGACAGAGGAAAGATAAAGAATGATACTTTAACATGGCACTTGAATGTAAGACTTTTGAAGAAGACTTTCTGGGTGTAAAGGATTGTTTTCGAAAGCTCTTAGATATCGTCCGGTAAAAGTTTTCTTGGCTACATTACTGCATTTTTTCTTCCTTTTCTAGATCTTAATATGGTAGTGGTGTACTGTCTTTTGTATTGCTTGATTGTTATATTTTCATTACTTTTAATTTAACCAAGGAAACTTTTACTAGATAATTAGTCTTCCAAATAAAGTAGAATTTTGTGGACATGTCTTATAAATTTAGTTTTAATGTTGGGATTGTTTGTATATCGTGTATTAAAAATGCTTTAATATTTGTAAGCTTATTTTTTCTGATAATCAGGGAATTTTTAGACTGCATATCATTGTATTTTTAATGCCATAATTAATTATGAATTTTTGTGGAATACTGAATGAAATAACCTAACTTTTTTAAAAACTCGTTAATTTAATTCTGAAATTATTACAATAATGAACAATATTTACAATTTCCACTCCTAGCTTCTTTATTTGGAAGACTTATTCAGAAAGGTGATGGAAAAGCTATATGACCGTTTGTTTACCATCTGAAACTACATGCTATATTTCCATGGTTTCATTTATACAGAATCATTAGTTTTGTGCTCAAAACTGTGTATCATCTTTTTCCATACAAGACCACAATTCTCATAATCATTTGTGTAATTTAGCACAAAATGTCATTTATTTTTAAAATAAAATACTGAAATGTTGAAACAAACTGTTGAAAATAACTGATTTAACTATGATGGTAAAATGTATTAAAAAGGAGGTTTAAATTATTGAAACTTCTACTTCAGTTTTCAACTATTGCTTTGTGTTGTTTTCTTAAAAATTTATTTAGTTTGGTGTGCCTGCATTAATTGCTTCATAAATGATGTTAACATTCTTTTATTAAGTATATCCTTGTGTATGCTTGCAAACTGACTGCCATGGCATCAGCATGTAACTTAACGTTACATGAAGCAAGCTGCACTGCACTTGAGAGGTAGCACATGAAATTTTATTTAAGTAATATTTTGGAAAAATTTTAAGTGTTAAATTTATTTACATTCTAATCATGCACTTTATTCTTTTACAGAAAATTTAATTAAATTTCATTTTCTCATTTTGTATATTTTTCATCTCTGACTTTTTGTACTTACCTCTCGTTAATAAAGGCTTACTACTTCTTGCCAATAATACACAACTGCACTGAACAGTTAAACATATATGCAAGAAGCATTTGGTTAAGTCTCTCGTCATAAAAGATTTCTTATAATGTTAATAGAATGGCTTATTTTACTCTGTCCAATTGCACCCTGGTGTCTCACTGAACATTTTTACTTGTTTAATTTTTGTTGAAACTGAAATAAAAGTTTTAAGAATACTCTTGTATGTGCACAAGAAATGTGCAATTTTGTGATGTTTGTGCCTTAATTACTTTATATAAATCAACAGTTACATTTTACAATATTCAGTTAAGAATATTTTAAAACTTATTTTAATAGAACTCTTTCTATATGAATTAAAATTTTTTACTGTAGTTGTTTTTATAAACTGATTATAATAAAATTTTTGCAGCATTTTGCATGCAATGATAGCTTTGTAATTTTTAGACTCAGTAATGACATTTATCTCTACATTTTGCTGCATTTTTGGGAACACTTAATTCATTATATAGTATCCCTCATCACAAAATTTTGAGTGTTTTCATACTATTTTTTTGTTATGCTTTATCATATCTTTTATTATTCAGTCACAGAAAATTCTATTTCTAAATGTGAAATTTCAAATTGTTCAGAAAAAATTATTTTATTCTTGTTATGACACTACTATTGAATTTTGTTGTTAAATGTAAGTAACTGCAACTAAATGTGTTGAAAACATGATCTTTCTATATGCGTTATGCAATTATATATGAATAAAATTTCATTTAAATTAGTGTTTTGTCATCATTTATAGTCCATTTTGTTATTTATCAATCAATGCTATTATTAAAATATTTGTGAAAGAGAATAAAAGAAAATTACTCTTACATTTTTTTTAAAGTTTGAAAATGGAAATGTACATTTAAACATAAATTACTCCATTTTCAAACTCAACAAGCCTTGAAGAATATTTTTTGTATATGGTTTATTTGGGTAATTATTTTTCTAAATATAATTCCAGATTTTTGTAACATAGTATTTAAAAGAGCTGATGATATGAAGTCATCAAATGAAAATAATGATCTTGGAAAACTGGTTTCTCCAGTATATCTCCTAACATGCATCCTCGAAAAGATGGCCACTTTAAAAATTTTAATATTTATTAAGGGAAAAAAGGTTGTTAAACATAAAAATGTTTGATATTAATGATGGATGCTTTTAAACATTATATAATTCATTCACGTGTTATTTTTTAAGAAGCATTGTAAGTTTGTTTTTAGAAAAAAAAAATTTAATTATAAATTTAATTAGTCGTATTAATGTTGGTTAAACTATATTTTATAGAGCTCCATTTTTTTAGAGTGATAAATATCCATCTAAGAAATATATCTAATAAAGTTTAAACTTTGTGTATTAATATATATATATATATATATATATATATATATATATATATATATATATATATATAGATAAAATGCAAATAAACAGAAAATTTAAAATAAGTGGATTGTACCAAATGACGCAAAAAATAAAATTCTTATGAGGCATAAACTGCAGTGAATCCTGAATTGTGCTTTTAATACTAAATATTTTATTTTAATATTAAAATATAAATGTGGAAATCAACAAAAGTATTTTAAAATTTGAATTAATGAGATTTTTTTATTTATATTAGCTTTAATTTTTCTGGATAAAACTGTTTTGAATATTATTAATTGGTGAAGTGTGAAATAAATATGTTGTGTCTTTCAACATTTTCAGTTATATTTTATTAATAAACTACTGTTGGATATTTTAAATTATAAATGATGTAACTTCTAAATTGTAATATTTAATTGTATATAAGAATTATATTAAATTTAGTGAAATGTATTTTCAAATTTGATATGTGAGCATCAATACTCATATGTAAATATCTGTACACATAAATATTTACATGTGCATCGATACTTAATTTGTATTGATTATATATTATGCATCACATAACTATTAAGAGGAAATAAAAAGTAATTTCTTAATTCTTAAAAATTCTTTTAAAACTGACTATTTGAAACAAATCTGTGCGTAATTTTTAGTTTTAAATCAAATTGGGAAAAATTAAATAATTGTGCATAACAAAAAACTAAGACATAGTTCATTAATTAACCTTACATATATGCATTTCTTTAAAATTCATTAACATTTGTGAAAATCATAAAGTAGTGTATTTATTAATAATAAAGAATTTGCATGTTTTTTTAAAAATATACAAAATTTATTTTTTAAACATGAATTGCACATATTTAGCACTGAAAATATCTATCATAGATTAAACAATCATATTTAGCATTGAAGGCTACAATTAGGGAAAAAGACCTATAATGGAGTGAAATATTTGGCCATTATGTCCATAAAATATATCCTTGATAATATATGCTATTTATCAACTAAGTTAAGTCTCTCGTTTTTGTGTCAATTAAATAAATAGAAAATTATTTCAGAAAAAAATGATTTTGAATGATGAAAAATGATTTTGAAAAATTAAATCCATTTTATAACATCTATTTCTAAAGAAGGTAATTGCAACTCAATTATTTTATTTAGTATTCCAGAACTTACTTAGTAAAACAATTATTCTTGTAAATTTTTTGAATGTGCATGTGAATTTATTAGGTTCTTTATATTAACAAAACCCCATACATATATCTTAAATGCATGTAAAAGGAAATTTTATTTAAAATATATTTAAACATTCATTATACAAAGAACAAATTATAAAATTTATTTAGAAAGAATAGAAAATTATCGAATGACAAAAATAGCAAATTCGTGAATTCCACAAATCATTTGTGTATAATTGAAAATGGTAATAAATACATTGTAATTAAAACGTTTAAAAATTAATAAACCTGTTTTATAAATTTGTCAAGATAATTTTTATACATGTGGGAGCGATTCTAATTATTTACTTTAATCAATTAATACAAAAAGATTATGTATTTATATAGATAAAAATATGCAATGTTAATGATAATTGGCCGGACACATGGATATATATATATATATATCCATGTTGGTTAATTCAGTTTTGATGACTTGTGCATAGATAATAAAAGCGTCTAACTGTAGCTCTTTTACAAACGTTTAAGTCAGAATGCTTGTCTTGGATTCCTAACACGGACTGGCCTTTTTATTTAAGGTTTCCGGTTGCAGACGTTGGTTTGTACTATCTGGTGGAGGAATGCCACTCAATTCCCACATACATTACAAACAATATTATCTGGTTTATGTATAACATGTATATAGATTTAAAATAAATTTTAAATAGTAAATAAGTTGACTGTAGCAAGAAGGTTATCAATTTTATAACAAAAATTAAATTTGTTTTGTCTAATATATGATTACAATATCAGCACATGCTCTTTAAATTGTGTAAATACCAAATACATATGTATTTGTATATTTACACAATCCAGATTAATGTATTAAGAGAAGATATTATCTTTTTCAATGTATTATTTTTTGTAAAAGAAATTAAGTATATGTCTTGTTTCATATGTGTATTTAACAGTAAACATGTCTTGTTTCATGTGTATTATGAAACATGACATTGCATTTTTTATAAAGAAATACACATGGAATTTCCTAATTCCTGGGAAAATATTTTGTATTAAGAAATATATTTAGATTTCTATTATTTTACGACTGTGTTTGAAAAGAAGCATTAATTTCCCAAAAATATTTAATGGTTATATATGTCAAATTTTTGCTTAATGTACTTCAGATGCATGTTAAAACTGCAATGAAGAAAAAATTTCCCTTATAATTTTTTTATATATGTACATAAGAATTTAGTATTATTTTTACATATGTTAATTTTTACCAATTAATAGAAAAAGTCTTAGCAATATCTTGAATTGCAACCTATATTTTTTAAATTTGTTCTCTCAATGGAGCACTATAAAATGCATAAAATAATAATTTTTATGTACATTATAAAATGCATATAATATACATAAAAGCTCTAATTTATGGGTTATTTTAAAAATATTTCAAGACGTGTATATGATTATTTGAACAAAATGGCCTATTTAATAATTATTAGTCTCAACATATGATTTATATTGACAAATATGACAAGATCATTTGAGTTACAGAATCTTACACATATTCGAATTTCAACTTTGACACAGTTGGGTTACTTTTACTTAAGATTCGTTCTTTTAAATTCTTTGATGAAACATATTACACTTTAAATTAGCAAGAACGGGAATTCAAAAAAAATACGAAATTAGACTTTTTTTGCTGATATTCTGTATTTCGTATACATTATTAAAATTCAAATGGAAACATCACGAGGCATTGCTGCGGTATAATCCAGCATGCTAAATTCTGGATTTTTTGGCAACGGAAAAATGTCTCTAAGATGACGTATTGTGACGTTTCGCAATGATGTAAATATTACGGTTGGCCACAATAGAATTTTCTGCATAATTCTTATAGATATCCCTCTCTATGACATAATTACTAAGTTGTAAAACAACCTTGAAAGTTAAACAAGGAAATCCGACAAAAAAACTACCAAACTCAGAATTTGGCGTGCTGGATTATACGGCTACTTTGGTGGCCGTCTTGAGATTCAATAAATATATCAGTAAGAATTAATTACCATGCTTGTTGGAAATTACAAACATTAACTTGGCTTAGTTGGATTTGTAAAGAGAGGAGATATTTTTCTTAAATTTTATTTGCTTATATACACTACTGGCTATTAAAATTGCTACACCAAGAAGGCGACATGCTACAAACGTGAAATTTATACGAAAGGAAGAAGGTGCTGTGATATGCAAATGATTAGCTTTTCAGCGCATTCAGACAAAGCAGGCGCCAGTGGCGACACCTACATTGTGTTTAAATGAGGAAATTGTTCAGCCGGTTCCTCATACACAAATTGCATTTGAACGTTGTTGCCTGGTGAAAAGTTATTGTGATGCCTCGTGTAAGAAGGAGAAATGCGTGCCAGACGTTTCTGACTTTGATAAAGGTCGAATTGTAGCGTACCGGGATTGCGGTTTATCTTATCGCAGTATTGCTGCTCGCGTCGGTCGAGATCCAATGACTATTAGCAGAATATATAATCGATGGGTTCATGACGGTAATACGGAACGCCATGCAGGATCTCAACGGCCACCTATCACTAGCAGCCGAGAAGACAGGCATATTATCCGCATGGCCGTAATGGATCGTGCAATTACGTCACGAGCCGTGAGTCAAGAATCGGAGTCGTTTGGAAGACAACAAGTGTCTGCACGAACAGTTCGACGACGTCTGCAGCAGCATGGACTCTCAGCTCGGAGACCATGGCTGCGGCTTCCTTTGACGCTGCGTCATAGACAAGAGCGCCTTCAATGGTGTGATCAACGACGAACCTGGGCGCACGAATGGCGAGACGTCATCTTTTCATGTGAATCCAGGTTCTGTGTACAGCATCATGATGGTCGCATCCGTGTTTGGCGGCGTTGTGGTGAACACACTCTGGCAGCGTGCATTCGTCATCGTCATACTGGCCCATCACCTGGCGTGATGGTATGGGGTGTCATTGGATACACGTCTTGGTCTCCTCTTGTTCGCATTGAAGGTGCTTTGAACAGTGCACGTTACATTTCTGGTGTGTTAGGACCCGTGGCTCTACCCTTTATTCGAGGCCTCCAAAACCCTACGTTTAGCAGGATATTGCCCGACAGCATGTTACTGGTATTGTACGGACCTTCCTTGATACGGAACATGTTCGGCTGTTGCCTTGGTCAGCACGTTCTCCAGATATTTCACCAACAGAAAACGTCTGGTCAATGGTTGCTGAGCGACTGGCTCGTAACCAAACGCCAGTCACTACGGTTGATGAACTGTGGCATCGTGTTGAAGGTGCATGGGCATCTGTACCTGTACATGTAATCCAATCTCTTTTTTCTCAATGCCCAGGCGTATAACTGCTGTTATTACTGCCACAGAGGTGGTTGTTCTGGGTACTGATTTCTCAGGATCTATCCAGCCAAATTTTTTGAAAATTTAATCATTTTAAATATATATAACATATATATTTCTAGTATAATATATTTTTCCAATAAATATCATTTTGTTATCTCCATTTCTTACTGGTGTAGCAATTTTAATGGCCAGTAGTGTATATTTTGTTGTATCTAAAAGTTTTCTTTAGTAAACCTGGTTGCTGGAAATGCAAACAAAACATATTTTTCCAGTGATGTTATTCCAACACAGTCTGAAGAAGTGAATTTGATCTATATATTTACTCAATAAATTTAATTTGTTGGTCATAAAGAATTATAACTGTTATACAAACTTTGCTTTGCATTCCTAAAAAATGTATTCTCGTTAAAATAACTGTTTTACACATTGTAATTCCTATAAAAGTATCATATAAAATATGAATTATAAAAGTCTTACTTAGTCACATAACAGTGAAGAAAGTACAGTAAAAATTGTAACAAAAATTTGTCTGTTAAGAAACTTTTTTTTTAATTAATTAAAGCTTGACTTCTGCTTTTAAAATCATTAATTCCATTATATATATATATATATATATATATATATATATATATATATATATATATATATATATATATATATATATATATTCTTATTTTTAGATCCAATTGGCAAATAAAAATTCAGTTTTTAACAAACTTAATATTTTACAGAATAGACTAATGACTTTAAGCTTTGAATCAATTTAGGAATCTACTACATAAATGAAGAATTCAACAGTGAACAATAAATATTGACATTTGCAGTTAGTTTAAACAATTGGATTCAGTAAAATTAGAAAACAGGAATAATAAAAATTCCAAAAAGAGAACAATGATAATGCCATCGTTAACTGAATAATATTTTAATTGTTTAAATAATAAAATTTGCTATATTAGAAATTTATCGATTTTTTTCAAGATTTCATTTTAGAACAGAAAGCTTTAGTTTTTTTGTAGAAAATTTCATTTAGATATAAAGCAATTTTTTTATAGTTAGTTATGTCGTATCCAAATACAAAATTTATTAAAAATGATAATGATTCATCCAATAAAAATGAGGAAACTTTCAAACTCGGAAATAGTAATCTTCAAAAATGTTCACTTGTCGATCATTCGGTGGATAAATTACAGGTAACACCAGAATCTTTTCGGGATAAATGTGAAACATTATTACCTGAGGAAATTCCTATGGAAATAGATGAAGTTGATGCATGGTATAACATTTTTTATTTGATTTCATTGAAATTTAATAATTTAACTTAACTATATTAAATAATAAAGCTATCTATGTATAAACATTAATTCTAATTCATAGAATAGTTTTCTGAAATTAAATTCCATGTTATCTGTGAAAAACACTATTTTGCTATTAATAAAAATTCAGGGCACTGATGCCCTGAAAGCAAAGATACCGTATAATCCAGGATTCTGAATTCTTTCGGCGATGAAGAAATCTTACCAAGATATTATTGTGACGTGCGCGATGACGTACATACTAGAGTTAACAAAATAGAAATTTCAGCAGAATTCTTATAGGTCTCCATATGTATGACGTCATAAAAATGAGGTTGCCATTACATAAGAAAATCCGCCAAAAAAGAGTCAGAACACATCAACTCTTATCACTCCAATCGTTGAACATATTTTTTAACTTTAAATGTTTGGTAAAACAATTAATGGACTGTTAATTTCATTGCAGGCATTTGAATAGAGAAAATGATATTAATAATTTGATAATTGTTAATATGGAAATTGATTTATTGAAAACGGCACTTAATATAGTCACAGATTGAAAAAAAATTACATTTATTAAGTTTTCTCACCTAATTATATTTTCTGCTACATTTTACTACGCATCATACCCATTTATAATTTCAATTTTCATTCATTTATAATTTCAACTTTTATTCATGAATACTAATTTTAATGATACACACACTTTTTCTTATGCCTTTAGAAATGCATCTTCATTTAATAGACTCATTAAATCAGTTTTAATTAAGAATTTCTAAAATTCTTAGGTAGAAAATTAATATAGTAATATAAGTTATACTTAGGTAAAGTGTTCTAAGTTTTATGTTTCTAAACAAAAATTAATGCCAACACAAGCAATTTAAATCACGCTGAGCGTTGTAAATTTCAAAAACTATTAAATTATGCTCATTTCTTCCGTACAAGACATGTCTAACTGAAATTTTGCTCTTAAAAAAGCGGTAATGTAAAGTTAGAGGAAAAAATATACTTTCGGGTGCCCCTTTGCGACAATTATCGATTTTTTTCCAAACTTGTTATCGTGCATGTTTGAAGGAACAAGATGGCTCTTAAAACATGATAGACAAATCAGAAATAAACCAACATCGCTAAAAATATGGCTCAAAATTGACCAGAAGCTGAATGGAACACTAGAGTATGAGCCACCCAAAGCTTTAAACTCTTAAAAAATTTCTTGTTTAGTCTGTTAAAACAACTTTTGAATTTTTTTCTCTGTTGTGCATTTTGAATTCTGTATCATGTTTTTGTAGCATCAACGAAAACAAGCGTTCGTTGCTTAGAAAGAGCACATCTACCGTATAATACAGAATGGCAAATTCTGAATTTTTTTGGGTATGAAGAAACATTACTAAGATGATGTATTGTGACATATCGCGATGACGTAAATACTAGGGTTGCCAAAATAGACTTTTCTACATATCTCTTATAACTATCCATCTCTATGACGCAATAAAAAAATCAGGCCGCCAGATAAACAAAATAATTAGCCAAAAACATCTCCAAACTCAGAATGTGGTATGTTGGATTATACGGCAGATGTACCTTAGAAAGTAGTTATACATAAAAATGAACTTGTGTGGGAAAGACTGACAACTTAAAATAATTTTTTTAGGATATCTCCCTTATCCACATTATATTGGAATTCAAATTTAAAACATTTATATATAGTAGGTGTAGTAAATGTGCTGTATCGAAATACATTAATTTTTATACCTAAATGTTAAACTTGTATTTATGAAAGGTTGTATTTGATATTTCTTTAAGAATTTATTTATGAAACATGTCTTGCTTAGATACAAATAATGAGCAAAAAGCCCTTATTTATCAAAACTGCTTAAATTTATTTAGGATTTTTCAAAAATGAGGCTTTAATGTATTTCTGGTCGATTAACTTCGCGTTTTCCGGGATGAAAACTGGCATTGAAAGTGACATGATTCATCAAGTATTACCGGTCCCCAAACATTATCTGTGCAAATGAAGTTCATATTATTAATAGAATGAACTTACAGATTACTAATTTATTCTTGAAACAATCATTGCATTTGAAATGTAACTGTATCACTATTCTTCATAAACACGTAATTTGAATTATTATGAATCTTAAAAAAGATGGTTCCCTTTACTAACCTCTATTCTCTAGTGTTCTGATGACATTTTCACCTCAATCATTGAAAAGAGTCGCTTTCCAGAGCATCTAATTTTTTTTCTTAAAATGAGATTTCTTTTAAAGATTTTTCGAAAAATTCTTATTTGATATGGATCTAAACGGAATATACAAATTTAATCTTACATCATAAAATATAAATCTTCAGTATTTCAATTTTTACAATGTACTTTTTGCACTATTGCAATGTAACTAAACCTTTTTGTCACACAGAGTTAACTTTGGAAAAAACTCTTTTAAAATTTATTTTATTCTTTTTAAGAGGACACAAACCAAAAGAAATATGCACAAATGTATTTACAATTTAATAGACTTTTCATCTATATTGAAAAATATTTTTATTTATTTTATAAAATGTGTTTTTATACTTTAATGAAATGTCTATATCTTATTTAAATATGGATATTTTATGCATTACATTTTTATAACTTGGCTGCTTTTTTTTAATGATTAGCATCACCCGACTGGATTTTTAATGAATCTTCTAATTTCTCCATAAATTTTGACTACCACGCTATGACCTGAAGCTATTGTAAGGTGTTTACTAATTGTAATTGCTGCCTAGCAATAGTAGATAGTGTCTAATCCAAACATGAGTCATTATCTTATTTTAAATAATGATGATAAACTTTTATATATTGTATCAAATATGCCAGTTTATTTGCTTACACTAAATCAGTCAATTTTATTTCAAATCATTTATACTCTCTTGTACAAGTGCTTTAAAATACTTCTTTTTTTTTGTCTTAAAACCTTCTTTCCGAGATGTTATTAAATATTTTTACACACAAAATAGGACTATATGACAGATAAATATTTATAAAACACATTTATTTAAATTTATCTATAATGTCTCACACACAACAGCGAATTATTTATTTGATATTACTTTTTTCATTTCTCCTTCTATGTGTGTATTCAGATAACATCATTTGTAAATACCGAATTATAACACTACTTCCTCCATACGACTATTCTGGATGGCGTCAGACTTTCCCCGGGAGGATTTATCCTCAGATCCCCTAAAAGTCATCGACTTTCTGACTGTCAACAATTTATTGGAGTTCATCTGACAAATGTCAAATCCTTAAAGAGGATAAGCTACAACAACAACTGCTGTATTCATTACATTTCTTAAAAAAAATAAGCTTTTTAGGGAAAATGTTGAGGAAGTCTGAGAAAAGATTGTTGATATCACTCGATTTAAAACTTTTATTAAATATCCTCTTGATAAATATTTAATTAATACATTGCTAGGTAATTAATTTTTTATAATTTTATTTATTTCAGCTCTTTTCTCGATAACTTGAGACTTATAAATATTTTAGTTATATATATATACCCTATAAATGAATTTCTCCTTGCAGTCCATAATCACGTACCTTTTTAGATTGATTGCTTTCTAATATGTGTGTGTGTGTGTATATATGTTTATTATTATTTATAATATCAGATCATCAATACTGATATTACATTTTGATTTCGTAGAAAATATCTCCCATCATCTAAGGATTAAAAATATTTTATTATAATTTTAAGTTTTAAGGATTTTTTTTTTTTTTTTTTTTTTTTCTGGAATTTTTTAAAGGTCAGATCAACAAATTATAGGGGAATGTTTCACTAGCATGACACCAAGAATTAACTGCATGCAAAATAAAGATATGGAAGAAACACCTATGGACATAAGTGAAGCAGAAAATTCTGGAAGGAAAGATGTATCTAAAACAATGTGTGATGCCAACAGGTAATAAATGCATTATTTCGAACTAGCATATTATCATAATCACGGTTAATAGATAATAATTATCTTTATAGAACGTTTTATATAGTAATTATCAAATTATTTAAGAATTTCTAATTAAAAAAATGTTTTTTAAGCTGTTATCTTTTAAGTACTCAAGAGATAACAGTACTTAAGTATTTAAGTTTGTAAAAATAATTTCAAACGAGCTTGAAGTCATACACACACATACATTCTCGTTGAAATGTATCGATACTCAAAATTTTTCATCGCATTTTAAAATTTAAACAGATTCTAATGAATATACAAATTTTTAATTTTAGGGGATAAAGAAAATGTAAATAAAAAGACATATCTAATTTCTTAGCCTAGTTTCTTTTAAATTAGATAAATAGTAATTAAACACATAATATATAAGTGAACAATTTTATTAGGAAGAGCTTAAATTAGAATAATACATATTTAAAATTGAAATAATAAATGCGATAAGAAAATATTCGTTAGCAAAATTTAAACCTATATAAACTTAAGTCATAAGGTTCGTAAGCTATTGCCAAAAGTTAATGGAAAAAATTTTAATATGAGGTGAAGTTATAGTTTATTTTTTCCGAGTAGTAAATTTATTCTTTCCGAATTGTAATAGATGGTTGCGAGTGAAATATTTTCTGTATACATTGTAAAATATATGCATTATATAATTTGACAATATTTTCAAATGTAATATAAATTTTTAAACTTGATAAGGGGAAAAAAAAACAGTTTTAGATTTTTTTATTCCAAGATTCTCTTATAAGAGATAGAAGATTCAATATACATATACATTGCAAGTATTGAATGTGCTCGCAAATTATATTACTTAAAGCTTTTTTTTTAAGTTCTGGATAACTAAAAGCTATTATCTTCTTTAACCAATGAATGTTACTTAAGTTTTTCGAGTATTCAACTTTTGTTTTTTTTATATTTAAATATTTTTTCCTTATTTTAATGCTTACGTGACAAACAAATTGTAAAAGCTTTGTAAGAATTGAAATAGTACGAGTGCTCCTAAATTAATTACTTAAAGCTTTTTTTAAATTGTCCTAAATTGTCTTAAATTTCCAAAGGATTCTTTAACTAAATTTCAAAATGTGATCCGAATTATTAAAATATCGAAACTGTTTTTAGATTTAATTTTCGAATTTATGTTATGATCTATTTCTTCTTCTCAATCTAGTCTTTCAGTTTTGTAAATTAAATAATTAACAAGGTAATTATAAATAGAAACGTTGTCACCCATTTCTACACTTTTAACACCATATATATTTATATATATATGTGTGTGTGTGTTTGCTGAAAATTCACAAAATGTGACATTTTAAAATCCTTAAGTTCCAAAATTAATGTTTGTAACCGAAATTCGTTTTGAACGTTTCACAAATTTTTTTCAGAATTTTTATAAATGCGTACATCAAGCAATAAAAATTATCCTTAATCTAAACACACATATACTTCTTAACATTTTATCTTATTTGATATTCAGATTATAGAAAACTGTTGAGTTGTTATTATTAACTCATTTTTTTTCTGTTTTCTTTTTTAGAAAACGGAAACTCGAATTGTCTCGAAAGCTGCATAAGTATGCCCTGGACATTTTGAAATATGTTGACTTCTTGAATAAAAACACTTGACTTAACTTTGAAAAAAATATTAATTAAGAAGGATTCCTGTTTATTAATTAAAGATAATTCTAATTAATTTTAATCATTAAAATAAATAAATACTTTAAATTGTCTAATTTTTTTTCTTATGGAAAACTACTATTTTTAAAATTATTTTTATTAAGAATAAGAAAAATATGCTAGTAGTCAGATTGAAATATATAAGTAGATATATCTTGAATATGATTTTATCGTACAGAATTTGTAAAGTAAATAAACTTTTAGTATTTAAGTTTTTTAAAAACTGTTTCTTATCAATTCTTTCAAAATAGATGAAATTATATAAAAAAAAAATTATGGTTCTTATAAACAGTAAAAATCTATGATTCTTCCTTTTAATAAAAATTTTAAAAAATTTTTGTATGATGATCATTAATATATACTTTATATTATATCTCACATTCATATTCAAAATTACAAAATTGTGAAAATCACTTTTACAAATCAATTTACTTTTAAATTACTTCGGTAGATGGCAGCACTATTTGCTAAGTTAATTTTTTTCATTCCAAAAAGTGAAAATTTAAGCAAATTTACAAAAGTTTTTCCACAGATTTTCTTATTTTAAGTTCTTTTTTTACATAACTTTGTTTTCGTTGTTGAACAAAACTAAATATAATTTCATAATATTAGTTACATAAACATAATTAAAATGAAAAATTAATTGCATTTATTTAATAATATAAATTAACTAAATATAATTTTATAATATTAGTTGATTAAACATGTCGCTATATACCGATGATACTACTCATTTTCCTTATAAAATTTCATTTATAGAATAATAATATATTTGAATATAATCAAGAGATAAAATTCTCTTAGCTTCCCCCAATTTCATAATAAATATTAATTTCGAAGTTTTAAATAACCCAATGAGAAAATTCAAATTATAAACTTATTTCTATTCTCAGAAAAAAAAATTTTTCAAAAAGATTTAATAACTTTTTAAATTAAAATTAATTAAATTTAAATTAATTAAGAAGATAAAATAACTTTTTGCACATGGCAGAACAGAAGTATTTAGAAAAAAAATTATTAATAATTTTTAAATATTAATTTAATTTATGTAGAGGGTTAGATAATATTATTATTAATAAGTCTGAAAAAGATGATAGAAATATTTTGATATTATTGATTTGTTTATTGATGCTTATAATATATGTATGTGTATTTACATTGAATTAATAAATTTTATATTTCTAATAATATAGAAAAATTTTGGTTTGTTTGGAAATAAATACTCATATTTCATTTGTACTGAAGGGTTAAAAAAAATTAAATCATTTTTACCACACAAAAGTTTTGAGGTTTTGGGATTAAATAATATCTTAATCTAATTTATGTAGAGGGTTAGCCAAATTACCTTACAGATAATTTTATAATATATATTTGCTTCTAAAATACTTCATGCATTTTAAATTTAGCGAAGTATTAATGATTAAGTTTTTAAAAATTAGATGAAATCATGTATTATTTTAAAACTATATATATTATTTTAAAACTATTTAAAAATTGATTATGTATTGCATATCAAGCAGGCACTAAAAGACACATGTATTGCATATCATTCATTAATTTAAGATAAATACTAATAAACGATAAAAAAATATGAAAGCAAATGTCTTTTAGAGCAGCTTTAGAAAACGATATCGAAACCAATTTTCAAATACAAGCGGTTTAGTCATTAACTAAATGTGTGATATAAATTATTAAATGAAAATAATTAGTGAGAATACGTTTTCCAAAAGTTTTGAAATTGTAATGTTTTAATATACACTGCTGGCTACCGCAAATGAAAGACCCTGAAGGAAACATGCAAATAACGCAAAATTTACAACATGCATTAGCAGAAGTGAAATATGCAAATATTTGAATTTCAGCCTAAACACACATCAGGCATGTCTGTGGCGCCACTTCAAAGCACTATTTAAGGCGTGGAGATTTCGACGATTTCAAGTTCTGCAAATGTGTTTTTCTAGTGTTTTTTTTTTTTTTTTTTTTTTTTTAAAATAATAATAATCAATAAGGCCTAGTAGAAAACAGCGACCATTTTTTGATCAAGTTCCCGAGTTCGATGCAGGAAGGGTAGTGGCCTACCGAGATTGTGGATAATCTTTCAAGAAAATCGATAGTCTTGTTGGACAAAACCAAACAACTGTAATGCGGGTATGTGATCGTTGGGTGCAGGAGGGTACGACGCACCGACGAGTTCGATTGCATCCACCTTAGTCCACAACTTCATGTGATGACAGGCAAATTATACGCATGGCAGTGACAGATCGCTCAGCCACATCACGAACCATGGCACAACACATTCAGTTTGTAGCGCATTATCCAATATCTGTGCTTACCATTCGACGCAATGTGGTCTGTCCACAAAACGTCCATTGCTTCATCTACTCTTAATGCACAACCACAGATGTTTTCGCAGCTAATGGTGCGATGAAAGAAAGACGTGGACTGCAGAATGGAATGAAATTGCCTTTACTGATGAGTCACGCTTCTGTCTACAACACTACGATGGTCACATTCGAGTCAGGAAATACTGTGGAGAGACGATACTGAACAGCTGCGTTATACACTGCTACACTAATCCTACACCGGGTATTATGGTATGGGGAGGTATTGGATATTACTCTCGCACTCCTCTAGTACGCATTACCAGTACTTTAAACAGCCAGCGCTACATCTCCTTGGTGTTGGAGTCAGTTGTCCTTTCTTATCTTCAGGGCTTGCCCACATCCATATTTCAATACGAAAATGATTGACCGTACGTGTCATGCACTTTCCAAGGGTTTTCGTCAATCGCTAAATTGAATTGTTCCCTAGCCGATTCGCTCTCCAGATCTTTCACCGATAGAAAACATATTGTCCATAGTCGCTCAACGATTGACCCAGATTATATCCCAGCTACCACACCAGATCACCTTATGCAACGTGTGGGAGCTACTTGGTCTGCTGTACCCCAAGAACACACCCGAAGTCTCTTTGAATCAATGCCGAGGCGTGTAGCAACGGTGGTCTCCAATAATGGCGAATGCTCTGGCTACTGGTTTTGGCAGGAACCACATTTCACAGAAGTCTATAAATTTAATTATTTGGTACTTAGTCAACATGTTATCTACAAAATAAATTTTGTTGTGATATCTCTTGTCTTTCTTGGTGTTGCAGTTTGGGTGGCTAGCAGTTTATATCTATTTAAATAATCGAATGAAGAGACAACTTTGATGACTCTACAATGGAATTATTCAGGGTTTGATCATAAAACCTAGTTGCTCAGTTACTTTTAAAATTGATTATAGTAATCAGTTATTTTATTATTTTTGAAATTGATTACGAAATTCAGTTTTAGATTGTTATATTTATCTCTCAGACACATAATTTTCTCAATTTTATAAATAAGTCAGTTAAAACATCTAAGGATAACTCCTGAAATTTTGTATTCTTAGCATAAAGTATTGGGGAATAGTTTCGTATTTTTGTGAAAGGACCAAATAAGTCTTATTTGTTGAGCTAGTTTTAACAAAAAAATACTGTACAAAAAATTTTGAGTAAAATATTGTTTCTTCCAAAAATAGTTAAATAGGGTTGCTATTTTACATATACCTCCTAAACTAGTTAAAAATGCCTTTTTTATCAGAAAAAATTTAAAAGTCCGTATTACTAATGGTGTGTGACCTTGATATTGCAAAATATAGATTATTTTATAGATGTTTCAAAACAAAATAGCAGAGATATCTTCCCTCAAAAAATTTAAAAAAACAAAACAAAAAAAAAAAATTGTAAAATAGAAAACAAAAACAAACATACTTATAAGAATAGGTTCCTTAAAACTACACTCACTTCCAAAAGTTAAGCAAGGAGAGAAAAATGTTAATTTCTGGAAGCCAATCAGAACTGAAGATGATGCAAATCGCTGCCGAGGTAGATGGAAGAATGCAAATATGTTAGGTAACAGCCAATCGCACTTTCATGTCAAGAAATATGCAAAAAGGGCAGTCTTATAAGATACCAGCTTTATGAAGGGTTACAGAAGCTGATTGCAAGTGCTGATAGAAGGTGTTTAAAACTTTTGTGCAGCTGGTTTCCAAGACATAGGTGTTTCTATGACTTCCAGGAGACGAAGGGAACATTCCGAGGGCTGGCATTCTGTGCGGCGCATTGAAGCAGGACAATAAATCTTAGATGTTGCTCTTTTCTTTTGCATTCATATTCTGTATTTTCACATTTATGGAAAGAATTCCAAACTACACAGACAGTTGTCAGAAGGCCCGTAGTCGGTCCCCAAGGGTTATAAACCCCGCGGAAGATCGATATACTGCGATTTTAGCCAAGCGGAATCGCAGAGGAACCTCCACACGTGTGGCATCTATGGTTACAGCATCCATTGGTAAGGTGATATCTGCAGCTACTGTAAGCCTTGGTATCTCGAGTTTGTGTTTGTCTATCCGTCCAATCGAGAAGGGCATAATTAAAGTGGTGACGGGAACATGTCAACTAGACTGCCTGACTGGGGCAATGTCATGTTTACTGATGAGTCAAGATTTACTCTGGAGACAGATGACAAGAGTATAAGAATATGGTGTGAACAAGGAACACGCAATCAATTCCAAAACATCACCCGAACATCACGAATTCCGAGGCGGAAGCCTTATGGTGTGAGCAGGGATTTCATTAGGATACCGCACGGACCTGCACATCTTTAAACGGGGTTCTGTGACTATTGTGCGGTATCGAGATGATGACATAGAACTTATTGTGAGAAAGGTTGTACATTGCAGCAGTTGGTCCTATTTTTGTTTTAATGGAAGATAACGCACATCCCAAGAGAGCTGACATCGTCGATGACTACCTGGAGAGAGAAGAGATTGCACGTATAGCATATTCTCCCAAGCTTAATCCCAATGAAAATCTTTGGGATGCTCTCGGCCGTGCTGTATCTTCACATTTTCCACATCCAGCCACTCTTATTGTGAAGGAAACTGCTCTACAAGAAGAATAGCTGTTGCTTAGTTCTATGGTGGTTGACTACCTAATTGAAAGCATGGTCGCAAGGTGTAAACTTTGTATACAGATGAAGTGGGGATCACATAACCCTATTAATGTCCTTTTTTTCCCTTTTATGTTGTTTATTTTCATTTTACGCATAATTCTGCTTAATCTCCAGTATGTTATCTGATAATTTACAAAAGTTTAATATTGCTTTCATTTCTGTATATAATTGATTTTATTTTATGCATAAATATATATGCTATTTTCCTGCAAAATTTTGTGTCAATCAAACTCGCTGGTTTTTTTGCATTTTACATCTTAGTGCTTAAGTTTTGGAAGTGAGTGTATATCATAAAAGTTACATATAAACATTTATATTTTATCGATATAATTAAATTCTGAGCAAAAATATTTTATATACTGCTGGACACCCAAAATACATTACCAAAAAAGACCAGAGCTATTACAACAAAAGTTATTTTTCGGATAACACATTATACAAGGATCAAATGATTGCAATTATCAGCCTTTTGTAAAATCCAGAAAATCAATAATATATCTACTATTGTTGACCATAACCGTTGACACATGTCTTGATATAGAATCAAACAGGATTTGTGTATATCCTTGGGATAGACCATCAATAGGGTTTTCACTTTTCACTTTAACAAACTTGATCAATGCAGCAAAATGGTGGGGTATTATCCTGGCCCAATTGTTGTTATTGTTACAAGCATAGATTACATGTTTCGGATTGGTGATAGTTCAGGACGACAAGCAGACCAAGGAATCGTTTTAATCTGATGGATAAAGAAGAACTCCTGAACATTTCGTGCCATTTGTGATCACACATTATATTGTCAGTATATGACTGATGGCATGTGATAAAGGTAAGGGATAACCATGGGTTTCAACACTCTGAAAGTAAGTGCTATGATTGATTGATAAGTGTACTGGTAGTGGATACTAAAATTTTGTGGCAGTGAAATTCAATACCATCCAAAATCATGCTTACTTGTGAAGATGCCCAGTAGCAACTCATAACGCAACAGTTCAGTATCCTTTCACCAGGATTTCTTCAGACTCGAGTACCACCATCATAGTGTTGCAGGCAAAAGTGAGATTCGTCAGTAAAAACAGTGTCTTCCCACTTCATTGTCCATATCTGTCTTTCATCACACCATTGGCGGCGCAAGCATTTCTGGTTTTCAGTCAAGTATAAACTAAGCAATGGAGCTCTTGCGGGCATTCCATTCAATTGTAAACGACGTTAACTGGCTTTGTTGCACCACCATATTTTTCTTTACCTAGCCCAGAGTTGGGGTCTACCAGTTAGATGGAAGCAGCGTGTAGGTAGTCTTCGTAGTTTAGAAGCACAAATCAAGCAGAAGACTATTAATACTTAACCTACCAACCCCAGGGACATTGTTTCACTTGGAGAATATTGCGATCAAGATCTATTTAACATGTATCAGGTCTTTCTTATTGAAATCGATGGATCTTTAATCGAAATTCAAACTCACTACCTCCACATCCTGGTTCCATCCAATACGATTACCGATTTCTTTAAAAGATAATCAGTATTCTCCATAAGCAATTATTCCTGATAAATTCCTATGGAAACATACTCGAAAGGCATTCGATGTCTTTCATCTACAAGGTATAATTAAATAATTTACGCAAAATAAACAATTGTTTTTTATGTATCTATGCGCTACAATGCAAATCGTTTGCATATTTCATCACCGCAAACGCATGATGTAGGTTTCACATGATTGGTATTCTCACTTCAGAATTTTGCATTTTGAGTGGGCATCAAAATAGTCATATTGGGAAAATCCTTTAATGAAAATTTTGCTATTTTAATATTTAAATGCACATTTAATAATGTTTGGAATTAGGTAATATTTCACGTTTTATTCAATGCATATTTTACTGCTGAAAACCTAAGCATTCTCTATATTTAGGCTTGCCAGATTTCCGAAGTGTTCAACCGAGACTCCAGACATTCCCCACAATAGCTTTGTGGGTACTCAAGGGTACGTCCCTTAATGACTAATGAGTAGGAACTTAAACTAAGGATAGTAATAAAGGACACAAGCATAGAAATTTAAATATTTTATTCCTCACACGTGTTAATTTTTATGATCCACTTAAATGAGACGGAAGATTACATTTATTTCTCAGTGAGAAGGAAGAATAAAAATTTGGACATTATTTATATGTAATTTTCATGGGCTGGGATTTTTTTTTTATCCTGTTGTAAGACTTTCTAAGATAATATTTGATATTAATTTTACATGTCATCAAGATATTAACCATAGATTCTTTCATAAAACACCTATCATCAGCTTATGCTTTATTGATCAAAGGAAATACTCTCACAACTGGTGCTGATGTCCTAGGTAAGCAGAAGGCATACTTTTTGATCATATAAGGAGCTGCTATGTGATTATCCTTGAAGTGACCAAACAGCCTGAGCCCTTTTTCGTTACTTGAAATAAACACATCTCTGGTAGTATCTTCTTGCTTCCACTGTTCCCAATTTGACTGCAAATATTAGCAAACACAACTTCGTCAAGCAACTTATCATTTGTTTCCATATCGGGTACATCAAGAAGGCCGCTAATAATAACTTCAGCAGAAATATAATGGTGTTTTCCAATGAATAGCATTTATTTTGGTTAGATTGACCTATGAAAACCGTTCAGAGTTTCCATAACTATCCTCCCAGAGCAACCTGTATGCAATCCATCCTTGATAAGAATCATTAAAGTCTTCTTTGACTCGGTTACGGTTTTGCTCATCTATATTCCTACAGATGTTCTTTGCTCTTGTATAGTATTCATATAGTACAGAACTAAATGACAAAATAATTATCCTAAATAATATCCTTCACTGTTAATTAGCTTTAAACTTTTCTGGTTATCTGTAAATTTAAATTTCATTTTTACAGGAACGTAAAGTAAACCAGCAGTGATTTTATCTGTAAACCGTGAAGTATGGCAAGCTGTGACGTCACTTTTTATTGATTTTTTTTTTGCATACACTTATTTCTTAAAATATTTGTATGTAATATTTTCACTCAATTAAAATTTCGCAAAAAATATTAAAATTTGCATTTATTACGAGGTATTGCAAATAGCGAAAGGAAAATATTTTCTTATAGAAAACAATCAAATCTAACTAATCTTACCACAGAATGGATTGCTTAAAGCAAAACAGGGACATCTATTTTAAAATTCTGGGAAAACTTAATCCCTGAAAATTTAAAAAAAAAATCCTTTTTCAATGAAATTAAAGTAATCTGACTTTACATATTTGTATCAACCTTATTAAAATTTGATTGGTTGTTATTGTTATTATTATTATTCAGCTGATTATATTATCAATCTTTTATACTCTTAAATATACCAAAATTAATTTTTCTTTTATTCCTTTCATAATTTTCAAGAAAGAACTTTACGCCTTATAAAATCAAACGTAATTTTGAATATGTATCGGCAAATTATTTTTAATTGTAAAAATCTTTCTTCATCAATCTTATTTAAGATTTTACTTTGGAACTCAATAAATCTATTTTTACTTTGAAAATTTTTATCTATCAAGTTTTATACACATATAAGAGTCAAGTTTAGTAAAGTATCAAGTGTTATACAAATCTGATAAGATCTTAAACTTGACTCTTATGTTATCAAATTTCAAATAAATGTAAAATCCTAAGCTTATAAAGTGACAAATTTTACTTAGTTCTTCCCATTGAATTTAATATGATAGAATAATTTCTTTTTAGTGCCTTAGCTAAATTTGACTGTTATGCATATTTAGCCCAATGTTAAATTTCCCTTCCAAGCAGTTTAAAACAATAACTTAATTAATTGCAGGGTATCACATAGTACTATTAAGGTAGAAAAATTATTTGATATAAGGATGATAAAAAAAAAAGAAAAGAAAAAAGATTTGATAACGCGATTGGTTAAAGAAAAGTTTCTCTCAATTATTTCAAGTGCTGAAAGGACGTTTTATACAGCAGTTACAGTTTAAGTACAGAATTTTTATACTGATAAGTTTCAGTAATAATAAAATTGTATTTAAGGGAAACCCCCTTCCTCAATATAAATCTAGAAATGAGCTTCAGCGCCATCTAGCTCAGTTGTTTGGGGGCAGTCCCTATTACAAAGACTGAAAGAACTGATTGAAGAATTTAAACTCATAAGCCACAACAAAGCACCTGTTTACAAAGAAAAAATAGTTCCTAACTCTATGGGGCGGGCGAATTTTAAGTGGAGAATCAGTAGACTACTTAACCGCAATAGGGATAAAGTGGACGGTATAACCCACCCACCCCCGCATTCTAATTTCCTTCAGCATATTCCCACACAGATTTTCTCCGCATATATGTGGTCAAGACTGCTTGCCCCCTCTCGACTGCCCTCAACCGGCGAACTTGTTTCTCACACTTGTGAGAGAAATATGTTAGCGACGGCGCCGCTCAAATGATTTACAACTTTGACACAGGAAATATCCGTTGTGAGCTTGGTCAAGCAATGAAAGAGAAAAAGCTGTGCTCCGAGATTTTGGGAAGAAATATATTTCTATTTACTGTTCAGCACAAAAGTACAGATGCATAAAAAAATTGAACAATTTTGTTATTATTATTCATTAAATGATCACAACTTAATATCAATGTTCAAATTAAAATAAAATTATAAGATATACTTATTTTATTTTACTTGATATAATTTCAATTTGCTTTGATTTTAGGAGATTTGATTCTTTTTATAGGGCTTTATGAGAAAGCAAAACAATTACGCTTCTCTCTACGTCTTCACTTGTATAAATATTTTCAAATGGACAAAAAATTTCGAATTTCATATCTCTTTTAAAAAGAAAAAGTAAATAAGGCAGTGTATTTATTAACTTCGGAATAACTTTTTTTGCTTTATAAAATATTTCGATACAAAATTTATGGAAAATTCCGTATATTTCGATTATAATTTCTATCAATGGTTTTTGTAGGAATGGAAAGTCTACCTCTCTATTTGGATTGATCAGGCATCTCCACATTGTTTCTTGATATATTTCTAAGCAAATTTTAAAAGCAATATAACCTACTTCATAATCCGCACTTTTTATTTCAAATATTGCACGATATCATCATTCATATCTGAAAAGTAAATTCACCTCAAGAAAAATGGAGCCTTTAATTTAAGAATTAAATAATCTTCACTTTAGGAATACGCAAATGATTTTTTTTATTGTGTGTGTGTTAAGTAGAGTTTAGCCAGTCATCAAATTAAAATAGAATGTGTTTCTTAATAAAATCATAAACATTACAAAATACTCTAAATATTTTATTCCTCGAAATGTCGTAAAATAGATAAGGGTCTTACATTCCATCTAAATTCAATGTATATACCATTTCAAAATTTCTTAAATTTTCTTCATCTGTAACAAAATTTCAGAACTCCAGGTGTCCAACATCAGAGTTCCAAGCTTGCACAGCCAAATTTATAACATCATCTTTAATTATTGTTTTTATATCAATTCTTAGCGTATTTATTCTCATTTTAACTCGTTAAAAATCATAAGATTTTGAAGATAATGATCTTATAGTGTTCATTTTAAAGTATCAAGCGAAATTTAGCTAATATTTTTCTCATCTCTAGGTATATAAGTAAATAAATTATTCTTCTCCATCATCCTAGGTATATAAGTAAATAAATTATTCTTCTCCATCATCCTCAAATCAATATTTTATTAATGTATTTTTATATATATTATTGCTTTTAATTTTTGTGCTTCATTTAAAAGTGTTTTCTTCATTTGATTTTAATTTTTTAATCGTTTTCGCATTTGAACTAAATATTTTTTAGAGGATTTCAAACCATTTTCAGCACATAATAATCTACTTTTTATAATTTTTTAGTTCTACTATTTATCGAAATATATTTAAAGCTGGAAATATGAAAATGCAGCTGTTAAGATTTTGTCATATATATATATATATATATATATATATATATATATATATATATATATATATATATATATATATATATATATATAAGATAACCACAATATAATAAAGTAGAAGTTTTATGTAAACAAAAAACATAAAATAAACATTTTTTGAGCAGGCGAATCTTTTAGATACCAGTAACTGTTGTACTTACCTAATTTTTCTCCACCATGTAGTTATGCTTCTCGAGTTCTTTAGTTTATCTGTTAATCAAAGACACAAGCAGATTAAAAAAAATTTCCATCTTAGAATGGAATGAAATACTCTGAGTTTATCACCTTTGACCTTAGTATATATATTTTGAATCCTAACCAAAAAAATCTGATAAAAGTTTTAAAAGGAATAATTTTTGCCATTCATGAAAAAGAATTTTTAGAAGTATAATTTTATATTTTTTACATAAGTAACTGTCTTATAATATCACATCTCAAGATGTTTCGATAAGTACTTTTTTTTTATCATTTATGGAGATACAAAAGAATTTATGCGATAAATATCTATAAAAAATTGTCGCCAATTTCTTGTGAAATCTACTTATTTAATCACTTCATCTATTTTAATGCATCTAATGATACACTGCATAAACTAAAAGTAACGAAAGAAAATAATCACATATATTGAAACAAATTCTATTTATTATTAAGCTTCAAGATTCGAAAAATTAAATTTTATTTAATTTGGTGCGTATTTTGACCTTACGTTCTAAGGAAGCATTAAGAACAGATATTTAAAATTTAGCATTATAGTGACATAAACTTTGAGTTAGACTAAATAACGTCTTCTGTAGTTCTCATTCTCAAACCGATAACAAAAATAAATTCTAAATATCTTGATTCTTTAGTAAATAAGTTGATAAAATTTTAATTTTTGAATTATCTATTAAGTATCTTATGCCGAAACATATTTTCTTCATAATTTCAGATAAAACAGTCTAGAAAGATTCATAGATTTACTTAATAGATTAGACTTGCATATTTTTAAATAATCATTTTAAGTTTCTACAAATCGCGGCTTTAGCAGAAATAAGTTTTCTTGTTTTCAGGTACGGAATTATCCATAATTTTGATAATCAGTACTTCATTATATATATATATATATATATATATATATATATATATATATATATATATATATATATATATATATATATATATATATATATATATATATATATATATATATATATATATATATATATATATAATTTAAATGCCCTACACATGTGCAAATGAAATAAAAAAAATGTAACTTAATTTTGAAATTTCTCACTTTAAAGCAAATTTGAATATAAAGTAAGAGGAATTTCTTCTATTCAAATCAAATCAAAAGCTGCACATAAATAATGTTCTGACAATGTGCCATTATTATTATAATATTTGTAATTTATCACACGAAGATGATTTTTCTGATTGAAAAACTTATATTATGGTCTTTCATTTATTGTTAATAAGTGTTTATTTATCAATATTAAAAATGAATTAACTTTTAAATTTACACTTATAAGAACAGTGAACTTCACTATTTAAATTTTTCTCACTTTTTCTTATTTATAAGAGATTAATAATCAATTAATTTTAGTGGAGTCTTTCGATTATGACAAATATAAATTACTAAAAATTATTAAATAAATTATTTAAGAATTAGAAAAGTTTTAATAATTTAATATACATAATTTTAATAATTTAATCTAAAAGCTTTTTAACATTTTAAATAAAAATGAACATATTGCTTGGAAAATTTTTAATGAAATGCATATAAAGTTGTATTAATGCAAAAAATTTATGAAAATTAATATCTTAAAATAAAAAAAATATATTCAGATACCATTTAATTTCTTAAAAGTATTTATAATTATATTTTATATAATAACGCAGCAAAAAAAAATAAATAAATAAAAATAAAAATAAAGAAGAAGAAAAATATGAGTAAGTAAATAAATATCGGAAACAGAATCATTTTACAATGTAGGTTAGAAGTTCAAAGGCGAATAATGGACTTTTATATTTTATACATATTTGTGCTACGCGCAGAAACATCTGGTAAGGATGACAGATGTTCCCATACACTTCTGCTACGTGCTGGGTAGTTCTCCTGATTGAGAGTACTTGATAATTATTCGCTTTACCACCTATACTTCAAATGAAAATGATCCACTATATTCAAATTAGAAAGTTAGCTTAGAATTTTATATAAACTCTTTATTAGTTGGTTATCCACACACATAATTTGTTATCAAAATAAAGTCATATTTGCGAAAAATTTGATAATTAATAAATTTTTATAATTATCATGAATTTAATTTGAATTTTTATCTTGGAAAACTAGTAAGACTTTTCATAGAACGACATTGCTGCTAAAGTTTACAGTCTTCTTATATTTACGATGCATGTCGCCCAAAAGGTCTATATACTGTTAGATATGCATTCCCGCGAAATATTTCTTTTAATTCAACACCATAATTCCTTCACCAGAAAAAAAAATAATAATGCAATTGCGGATTAGTTTTTTCCCAAGGTTTTGATTATATTAGAGTGAAATTTTCCAAGAGAATGCTTTAGAACACAACAACCTTTCCCTTGCCTTTGTTTATGTTTGTATGAGCGAGGTTTCTTTTCAATGTCATCTCTCTCCCATTGAAGTTGCGAGTTGTATTCGGCAGATGGCGCAAGTATAGTTGGCAAATGGAGGGAAAAAGTTTCTTATTTTTATACTTGCTTTGTTATTTTTGCGACCGTGGATGCTCTTGGACTTCTTTTAACTCTTTCCTTGACAGTGATAACTTCGGATAAGAATCTTTTGAGGAGTAACATATTATCCCCCTTATCAGCTGCAGGGGACTGTAAACACGTGTTTTTACGACGATGCTTTCTTTATAATTTACGGATAGTATTGTGTGAATTGCGGAACTTAAAAGTTATTTAAAAGAGTGGTTTTACAAACTTTCTCTAGAAGGGTGAGCTTTTTTCTGGCGGAAAAGAAGTGGATATTTGTGTATTTGTTTGGTAATTTTCCCTTTCATTCAATGGAGTTTGATAAAAGGAAAGAATATCCGAATCCATGGACGAAAGCTAATTTCTTTTCTAGATTATTTTTCTGGTAAGATGTGCATTAATATACTATTAACTAAACATCTTATGGGTACATACTTTTTCAATAAAATTATATAGTAATATTGTTGAAAATATCAAAATAATTTATAAATTACTGTTGGTTAAATGTTTTAAAATTATTGTAAATATATTATGTTTAATATAATTTAGTCATGTTTAAAAGCTTTACTCTTTTGTATTGTCACTGTGTTTAAATATTTCGATTTTAGGTAAAATAGATAATAAAATTTTTAATAGACAACTTTATTAAACAATAAATGGTACAAATAACTCAACAGTAAAAAAAAATATTTTTATGTCTGTTAAAATTGATATTTTTGAGAATGAATTTGATATCTTGATTGAAAATTCCTTAGAAATTGAAAAATTCATTAAATTTATAACAAGATAACAGCAGAGATAAGAATTTCGAAATCCCTTTTATGGATGTAGATAATCTTTAAAATAATTGGAAAATAAAACAGTTGAAATTTCTTAAAACTAATTTAATTAATTCGAATTGTAAATCACTTATTAGTGCAAATTAAAAAGAACTCTTTTATTTGGAAATTGAGTTAACGATATTATCCTTCATTTTCGGAAATTATCCATTAACCATTGTAGAAGGAATAATAATTTGCAATTGTATCAAATTGTTCTTAATTACATTTTATAATAAAATGTAAATAAAGTATTGAATTTAATACTTTAATTATGTGTGTTTTAGTATTAAAACATATAATTAGAAGATACTTAAACGGTATATTATTGTATTTCGTTTATATTAAAAATTAAGAAACCCATAAAATTATATTTTACAACTGAAAAATTACTTTAAAAACTTAAAAACACTTAATTTTTTTATGCATATGTTAAAATGAATAACGAAATTGAAATTAAATATTACGAAGACATTTTAAGACAGTAATCAGAATTGTTTAATTATATGTATTTTGTTACTTAACATTACTATTCCTAATAATTGTGAAAGCAATATGGTGAAAAAATGTTGAAAAATCATATTGTTTAAAGAAAACATTATATTTTAGTTAGAAAATTAAGATTCAGTGCAATGGCTTAAAAATTTGTGCTCAATTTTTCTTACTTTCTTAATAGTATTTTACATTGGTTAATAACCTAGCAGTAATACAAGAAATTTTAATTTCTTAGAATACATTTTAGTAGGAATATTTTAAAATATTTTTATGTTGTGTGTATATTTTTATATTATAAAATATTTTTATTTTACTTTTTAAAAGTGTGAAGAGTGACTTTTATTTGGCTATATAACTATAAAAAAAAACATTAATTTTAGAACAACTTTATTAACTTTATTATGAAATATTTTATCAAGCTAATCACTTAAATGTATTCTTATAAAGTGATGGCATCAATATTTGTCAATATCTAGATCTCCTCCAAAATTTCCTATTTTATTATTTTTACCGGACAATGAATTTAGATATTAATATAATTTTTAATTTCTCTCTCTCTATCATTTAATTCAAAGTATTTTACTTTAATGATTAACTTTTGTATCAAAGTGCTCATTATACAAAATTTTATAAATAACATTTTTTTTAATTCTATTAAATTTATAAACTCCGTAGATATATTTGAATGAAAATAGGAATATCGTCTTAAATATGTATTACTAAATATAATTAAGAAAACTATTAATATATGATTAAAAAATTATAGAGTATTGTAAAATTAAATATTATTGTAAGTTTTATATTAAAAGTTGTATAAAGTACCAAATATCTTACTAAATGTCTGATATTAAGCATAATAACTGCTGTATCAAAATTATCCTCATAGAGCGCAATTTTAACGTACACTCTATAAGTCTTATTATGTAGCTGTGTTTTAAATTATGCATCAAAAATTAATCGTAACATCAAATCCATGCTATTTTTTCTGGGATAAGCATTTTTTGAACATCGATTCCAGAGTGTTTAAAACTCAAACAGATTTCGTGGAGTTCTTCTTTCAAATTATGTAATTTTTGATTTTATTAATTTGTAAATATGTCTAAATAAGCACATAACAATGGGTTTAACGAATTTTTAATTCTGTAAGCCGATTTTCAATTCAGGTATTTTCGAAAACGCCATTTCATATTAATTTTTTTCAATCCAAATTAGTTGCAAAGAGGATACAAAAACATAATTGCGTTATTTGTTTCTTAATTTGATAAAATATTGCATTAATTATAGCATATAATATACCGTTTAGAATGAATAGTTAATAATGCCGTCACATTAATTTTGTAGATCCATTTTACTAGCATACGCTATTCATGCTAGAAGACAAACATCTTTACCATGCGTATTTTTGCATGAATATATAATATCATGATTATTCCTCTTAAAAATGCTATTTTATGCATGAAAAAGTCAAATTAAATAGCATCGTAAATGTGACATAAAAAAAAAAGAAAGGCTCATTTCACGTTCATCGCTACATAATGATTGATACAAAAATAAGATTTATGAAACTGCTTTGATTGAAAAATAAAAATTATTTAAAATATTTTAATTGAAAATTACCGAAAAATTTCAAAGCATTAATGTAATGATTATAACAAATGACATCGCTTAAAAATGAATTCAATTAGTTGTTACGTCAGCATCTTCCAATAAATTAGCACAGTTTTAATCAAAGTTTTAATGCACTGAGCCGTCAATATTTATTAGCTGAACATGTGATTAAAAAAATTCTTGGAAAGCGCTTGGTATGGATTGATTTAAAGAATGCATATATTCTTACTTTATATTAATTTTAAAAATGCATGCAATAATACACAATATAATATCTATGATAAAAATTGGAGACGTCTTATTCAAGCACGGACTGACTTATTTAAACATATTGATTTAAAATGATGATGAATAATAAAAGTAATAATTAAAGGTAAAAAAAGTACTTATTAACAAGAATCTATAGTGTCTGATTCAGTGAATTCTTCAGACTTTTAACCTCTACTACTTAAAAGCGATTCCAAACTCCAATGGATTTTTATTCTTCTTGGACTCTAGATCTGCCCTCCAAGCCATTTTAAGGGACAAATCTCAACTTACCTTAGACATCAACCTGATCTTTAACAAAATAACCCTCGCTTAAAGGACATGCCTTTTTCAATGTATACCAGCTCACGTCGATATCGATGGCAACGAGGAAGCTGACGTCCTTGTCTTAGATTCAATTTCCAAATAACTTCACCCTTATTGATGCTGATGCAATATTTAGCAGAAGTCTATTTCATGCTTCTTTGCAGAAGCATTCCATCCCACACAACCTTTGCGAGATTGAGGACTAAACACCTGAAAGGAATGAAAATATCTCCCGATTACTATGTACAGAAGTTTTCCTCACTGCAAAGACCTGAAATCTCTCTTGACTACATCTTTGATTGCTCTGTCATATTGGCAAAGTTCTTCAGGACTCCTCTCGATCTTCTGCATCAACTCTTGTATTCTTCGGAAGCTATAGATGTGACCAGATAGTGTTAGAGTTGGACACTTTTAGATCAATTTGATTTCACTGCACTACTTTACTGGACCAGAGAAAACAATAATGTATTCTTAAAACACAAGTATTGCGAGTGCTCGTTAAATATAGATGAAATAGATGTGGTATGTTGTCAATTTCTAGCCACATACAAATTTTTGATAAGTTTATACTTAGTTAAACTTCAAAGATGAAAACTGGTCTATATATAACAGAATAGCAAAAATATTATTATTAATTAACGGGCAGTATGGGACATAATCTGAATGTAAGCTAAACCGAAAAATCACTGGAATGCTGATACAACTTAAATAAGCAATAATCTAGAGTAATAAAATTAATATGAGTAAAAAACTGTGTCAAATTCAAATAGAAGGTATTAAATAAAGAATGTAAACGTTTGAAAAACCACTTATTCCTAAAGTTCTCTTATCAAATTTTTTTCCTTGTGCATTAATTTAAATTGCTAGACTTAATAATAGTTTTGATGAGTTCTGTTTTAGTTGGATTTAAAATAAATATTAATAGGTTCATTATTGCTATTGCTTTCAAAATTTTTCTACGTTTTGGTGAAAGTTTTGAAATTATTGATCTTTTAATAACTGAATTTATTGGGACATCCACATAAGTTTTTGATATATAGTATGTGAGAGAAGCTGCTTGTGTGTGAATTTTATAACCTGACACATCTAATATATTATGCTAGCTTAAGATGAAAGAGCAAAATGTACTATAAGAAAATGAGTAATTTTTTTTAAGAGTTTACTATGTGGTATTTTTTTTTATCTTACCTTCATTGTTTTATGGGCCTAGTTATATATTTTAAAGGCGAAATTGAGTGAACAATCGTATATACACAAAGAAATCGGTGGGATTTCACTGACGATTGTTCTCGGTTACAGTTAATGAAGTTGAAGTAGAAAAGTCAGACACACAGACAGAAAGAAAACAAAACGATACAAGACTTGATGTCAGTGAGAAAGGTGTTTTGAACAAACAAAGTAACACATCTTTTGTCATTAACTTTTCGACACGTGTAAACCCCATACATAAAAATGAATACTTCCTGTATATCAATTATGTTAAAAAGAATGTTAATATTTCTTTTACTGAGATAGAAATCTACGTTCCAGAATTATTATAATGCATTTAATTCTGGTATATATTAAGTATGTAACTTGCATAAAAAAATAAACAACTGGTAATGAATGAAGTAAATTAAGAAAGCACGTTTATTCAAAAGCAGTGAAATCTTATTTCATTGTGCTTGAGCATTTTCCTGAAATTTCACTTTTACTTTGTCGTTTCAATATAATGTAATTAATGTTTTCTTATACTATGTGTGTTTTTACCACTTTAAATTTCGTAGTTTATGCTTCTTATTAAATCTATTCATTTTGTGGTTGATTGTATTCTTCAAGAAACTATTGGACATTCTTTGTGTAGTTTTACCTGAAGTATTTATAAATAAATTTGTAATTTCTAACTATATTTTTCTACGCATGTTGCTTTATTTATTTTTAAATACATTGTTTAAATGTTCAGATGTTAAAATAAAACAAATAATTTTATTCAGTGTTACTTCTTTTTTATAAAAAATTTTGTAACCTGCTAAACTTTAAGTGAATTTTAACAATATTTACGATTTTTAGAATTATTTGGCTTCTGTCATTTATAAACTTATCTTTATACTCGTCAAAAATGCAGTAAAATCAATAAGCTCAAACGCTAATATAATAATTATAGTATTAAAAATATCTTCTACAAAGTTAGAAAACATGTACCTTAAAATGTATTATGAAAAAATGAGTAAATTTTTAAGATATTTCTATCGGTTTTTGATTTATATCATCTTTTTTCGTCTTATTAATAATTGCTTTTGTTGATTTCTTCGTTTGTACGTAAATCGGCTTTATTCTTCACTGAATTTAACCATCGCGCGCGAAATATGTTAAAATCAATATGTGTGCATCAAATATTCCTTTCCACTGTAAAAGAAAAAATGCCAAATTCATATCTATTGTGAGAACTATATAATTAATTTAACTCTAAGAAATAGCTAAAGAAAAAATATCTTTATCAATAAAAAAAAAATTAGCAATATTGACTTAAAGTAACTTATGTAACCGAATTTTTATTTTGTAACAATTGAGATGAAAAAATTTCTTAAAAATAACATTACGTAAAATAATTTTTTATAATGTTTTTTAATTATTTTTTTTATTAAGAAACTAATTATTAATAGATTTCTAAAATAATTTTGATTGTAGTCTTTCGATTGTCCTAAAATATATAATTTCTGTATTTAGTAATTTATTCAAATATCATTTGCTTTCATATTCATTGTTGGTTGTGAAATTTCGAATTTGGCGATTTTTTGTACGGCAACTAAAGGAACTGAATGCTTTGTTTTTATACAGCATGCCTTTCAAAGGCACCACATCGCTTTTAAAATTTTTGAGAAAAAGATCTTTTTTCAACAATCAGTAGGATTCCTTTTAATTAATTATCCAGTTAGCTATTTATCTGCCTATCGAAATTGAATCCTATCCACTACGTTATAAATGTGAGCTGTGGTATTAAGGAAGTCTCTGAATTCTCTATCAGAGACTTCCTTAATACCACAGCTCAAATCTAATATCCATTTATTAGTATAATTCTTCATTATACTAATAAATGGATATTAGATTCTGAAAATTTTTGATATGCTTGACTCTGATTTATTGGTAGTTAGATCATAGTTCATAATTCTTATGAATATGAGAGTCGCACAATTCCTTCAATAGGCTTGGTGGCCCTGATGACAGCTATTTCCTAGCCATTTTTGATCAGACATTAAATAACATCCGAAATTAAATAATAACTCAAGAATTTATAATCTATAACGAGTTGTTTATTTCAAGTTGATTTTAAGCAATTCAAATTGGACTCAATGTGCTTCCATGATGCATATCATTTACAAAAAAGGAATTTTTTTAGGCAAAATTTGTTTAATACCAAAATAACCGATACCCACTTCAAATAGCTAATGGAGAATTTTAAAAATTGTCGAAGATTACATTTATAATTCTAATAACATGTGATTTATTTTCATTTTTGTCCTTTAACATATTTCAAAAAAGTGCATTAAAATTGATTTGGATTATATGTTCAGTTCTTGTAATGCATTTTCTTCCATTTTTCTAAGCCTCGAAATTTATTGCTTAAATTGTCTTATAAGTTTTGCAAGGAAATTTCAAACATAGAAATTGTTAATTAAATTGAAACATATTTTCCTTTTTTGAATCTTTCTAATTTCACTATCTTACTATTATATAAATCAAAATTTATTTCGACGGAGTTATCAAGTCAGTATTAAAAACTATTGTTATGTAATTAAAGGTATAATTTTTTATTAAGCTATCTTTTCATAGTATTACTTTTTTCCTTATATTCATATTCATTCTATGTTTTTTTCACGCATAGTAAATATTTGATAATTTTTTTAAATTAAAATGAATTTTAAAGTATGATTATGTTTATTTTGCTCAATGCGCCTTTTAAATCATTGAAACTGTTATTTACATCAATAAATGATATATATATATATATATATATATATATATATATATATATATATATATATATATATATATATATATATATATATATATATATATATATATATATATATATATATATATATATATATATATATATATTGGTTTTAAAGGCGCATAAACAAGATATTATAATCTTTATAATTTGATCGTATAAAAATTTAACCACTTTACTACATACTAGGATGGATAATTTTGTTAAAAATAATTTCTTATTGAAAAATTTAAGAAAAAATTTTTTCAAAGGCAACATAGTATAAAATACTCAATCAAATATGGTTAAGTATGATATTTACGAGTAATCAAAATAACTGAATAAAATCGCAAGTCAAGTATAAATCAGTAATTTTGGGAAATTAATTATATATTAACATAGTTTATAATTACTTAATTCAAAAAAGAAACAATATCATTATAAAGTACAAGAATTTATGTAAAAGTTATTAAATTAACTGTGTTACCTATACTTATTAAAAGCTTATAACACAAAAATCAAAAATTCAAGAATAATACGGTTTATGTATCTAAGTAGCTTTTGAATCTGTGAGGCATTCTAAATTAGTTTGAAAAATTGCATTAAAATGGGATGAAGAATATGTGAATAAATAGAAAATGGGATTGGCGAAATATAAAAATCGTAATTTTTATTGACTGGTCATTTATGCATTCTATTTCAATATGAAGTTATATATTTAATAGAAAATCCATTAAAAGGGGCTACAGGTTGCATTTATCTACTAATACTGTTTATAAATTATTTTGAAATTATATTTTAATATTAAAAGTTGGAGGAGAAATGTAAATGGACTGAATATCTTGCCTTTGTAAACAAAAGAGAGGTTGCTTCATATTTGATACAGAACTAAGCTGTTTAAATTATTGGGTAGTATTTCTGGCACGTGGGAAGTTATTCCTTAACCACGTGAATATTTTGTTAGGAATACATTATCCTTTAATCCAATTAATGTTTACTTAAAATGAATATTTTGGTTATTTGCAGATGGTTTACTAGAGAAAATTTCAGAATATCACATTTGAAATTTCAAAATAATCTTTTATTCGTCATTCTAACGCTTATTAATAATATGCTTAGTTAATATTTAACAGCTTTACATTTGAAGTAATTAATAGCATCCCAGAGAAAATATAGAATATTTTATTTGCTTTTGTTAAATATTCTTCTTCTACATAATAAACAACTTAATTTTTCTTTCAAAATATAAATTAACATGAACCATAGACACGATAATTAAATAGCGCATTTTTATTTGTCTTAGCTAACTAGTCTTAGTTATCGAAACAGTATAAGGAAAATAGATATGAATTTGATATGATGCTGAAATTTAAAAGTATATTTCTTTATATTTATAATTTTTTTTTTTTTTTTTTTTTTGATATATTTAAGATGACGCCTTATAATTTAAAATTCAATCGTTTTACAGTATTTTAACATTTATATTCCTTACCAAAAAATCATAAATATTTTTATTGAGACATTTTTTCTATAATTACCATAAAATAGCTGGTTTATGTATGGTTTTTATTATAAAAATAAAGATTTTTTATATATTCTTTATTTTGAATGAATAACTTTTGCATTTAAATAACCATTTTCTAATTTATCCGAATAGCTTTTAGCACAAAGAACTCAAATTCCAAATTAAAATTTTCTAATGACTATCTATCTATCTATATATATAAATATATATACACTGCTGGACAATTGCCAAGGACGGATAACACTATCATCCATAGCAACCACAAAATGAAAGGAAGCAAAATGTGGAAAATTAAAATAAGTGCGGGATACAGTAAGAAGAAGTATGCGTATGCAAATTTTTTTTCCACTCTGTTCATCACGTGATAGCGTTCATAAGAGCTTTAAAGGTTTTGACGCGTGTGGACAGTTGTTGTTTCAAGTCAATGTTTTACAGGAAAGATTTAATAGACGAACTTGAAATTTTTGGCATGTCTTCCCGACATCACTTAGATGATTTTATGCGTGGTCGAATTATTGGAAAGATCGAAGAGCGAAAAATAACTGATGTTGCCAGAGGGTTCGACTTTGCTCACTGCGTTGTTTCACGGCTGTGGAAGTCATTTAAAACTACTGGAATGTGTAGTAGGCGGCACGGGGGATGTCGTGTTAGAAGTACGACGCCTGCAGAAGACAGATATATCGTCCTATCAGCAAAAAGGAACAGGCGCACCACTGCTCAGCAGGTGGCAAATCAGTTTCTTGCTGCCTCAGGAAAGCAAATCTCCCGAAAAACTGTTGCCAGACGTTTGAGGGGAGAAGGACTATACGCCCGCAGACCTGTTGTGCGTGTGTCTCATTGACCAAAAAGCCTTCGTATTGCCCGTTTGCAATGGTGTCGTGAGCATCACAATTGGACTGAACAGGACTGGGCATGCGTACTATTATCAGATATGAGAGTAGGTTCAGTCTGTCATCGGATTGTAGACGCCAACTGATCTGGCGCGAGAGTGGTACTGCTTATCGTCCAGAAAATATCCAGGAAAGGGAACGATATCCGACAGGGCTGTTCAGTTATCATAGACATGTAAGGATCATTATGAATCAAATTCACTAAATTTCCAGATTATTCTATAGTGCTATATTTGTAAAATGGTGACTATTAGATATAATAATTTATAAAAATATAATACGAGTAATAAAATAATTGAATTGTTCGAGTGCAATCGATAATATTCAATATAAATATTCAATTTTTTTCAACAATTGTTCAGTAAAACAACTCATTAATAATACCTACCACCTTTTCATTGAATAAAAACCTCGCATGTGTATTTAAATAAATAAATATCAATCACTTCATTTTTATTTTCTACTACATTCAGTCATACTGTTTTAGAAATGAAATAATATATAATTGATGTATCCTATTTTAAAAAATAAAACAAAATCAAAGCCATTTTGATAAAAAAAATTTTTTTAAATAACGGTGGGCACTTAAGTGACTAACCTTTCGCCATAACAATGCCAGAAACTGCTACTCATTTGTCGTTACCCAGTGGGTACCTGTGAACCAAATCACGGGGAGGTGAGTAGCATTACTTACGCCCATACCACCACAAACTCGTTTATCGTGTATGCCACATACAAACATCATCTCAGAAGAAGGGACAGAGAAATACAGAGAGAAAGCAACACCCATGCACGAACCGAGATTCAAACCCGGGACCCACAGGTCAGGAACGCTAACCATTCAGCCATCGGTCGGCATCTTGATATTAAGTGCAACTAGCTTTCCAAAATTTTTCTCAAGGTAGTATTTAAGTTCTTTGAAAATACGTAGCCATTCAGTTGTTTAAATTGGTTGTAATCTTCACTTCGTTTCACTTAGTTAAGTATGTTTAAAATATTTGTAAACTTCAAAACTGATATGTATCGCAGTTCGTTGGTTTCTACGTCATTGAGAGTAGTAAGTGACATTTGCAGGCGTCTACTCAGACGTTTTGAATAGAAATTAATTATATTCAGAAACTGCCATGTGTATTTACTAAACTGCCATGTATATCGTTATTGAAAAGTAAAATATTTTTAAGTAGCAGAGATTAGTTATTGTACAAAATACGCTCAAAAACATTTGGCTGTTTCAATATTTGTTTTTGAATTTATTGACATTATATATATGATATTGCTTAACTAAAAACTTTAAATATAAATTCGAAATCTCTGTGTGATTAGGAATTTAGAAATATTATTGCACTTTATTTATTAACTAGGAAAATTTGGCAAACAAGCCAAATAAATGCAGTCAGTTTTATTAAGGACTTGATTAAGTGATTATCATATACATACACTCGACCGAATTATGTTCATATGAGAGCCCTAATAGTTAAAGACAAGGAGTTAAAGTTTTATCGCACCTCAATAATCAAATCAAGATACTGGTTGAAAAAGTTTTAAGAAAGCTCAAATTTACATAATTAAAAGTTAAAACGAAAATATTCATGTTATATAACAGGTTCAATAATTCATGTCTAATTCGAAAAAATAAATAAATAAATAATCTACAGAATTTGAGAACAAAATATGAAATAAATTCAAATAAAATTAATTAAATTTGATCCTCCAACTTTTGGCTGTTTAATATGTATGCTCTGATCAGATTTTTATTAAATATTAAAACTGTGCTTAATGTTTGGTATATCCATTCATTAATTTATTATGAGCAAACAGGAAAAGAAATGATTCCTCAGAAGCAATGACTTTTTATATTTATGATACCACATGTTGTGTTGAGACTTGACATTTTATGGAGATATTATTTATCTCCAAAGCAAGTATTCTTCCTTTTTTTTTTTAATTTGCAACTGAAATTATTTTTTATATCAATTTACTTAAATTATTTTTGTGAATGACAAAATTAAAACTAATTTTTTTTTTTGTTTTTAAGTTTAACATTAATTGTAAGTTATGTGTGTGAATGTAAATATGTTATTCTACTTTGGGATGCTTTTCAATACAAACTTGAAAAAGATTCTGCATTTTCTGAATTAAACGCAATTCACATCAGCAAGAATCTTATTCACTTTATTTATAGGTGCAAGCAAATCCTCGCAACTCATTTTCATTGACTGTGTAATAGGCATCTTATTTTATAACAGTAATATTTCTTTTTGATTTATAGTACTGAAAACATATTCATTCCATTAATAAGAGTCAAATTTATTATAAATGAAAAACATTTATTTCCTGTCAGTTTGGTGTAGAAAAAGTATTTTTCAATGGAGCGTAAGTAATTATTCATGGACACTCTTAGATTAGTGAAATTGTAATAAAATACATGTATTCCATTTCAATCATCATGAAGCAATCTCACAAAGTTAGGTATTGACTTTAAAAAGCAATGTTAATGCAGAAAGTAATTAGGAAAAGAATGAAAAAAGAAGTTTGACACCCGATAACATCGCAATTTTAAATTTGGAACTTAAATCAAAAGAAAATGATACCAAAAGAAAGTTTCAAAACAGATATTCTATGCCCTAATTTATTCTCCTAAATAAATATTTATATTTACCATAATCGTTTTGTGAACAAGAATTGTCATCTAATCAAGTGAAATTATGCAATAATTCTTTAGACGTATGATTGTTTTTATGAACTTCAAATTAATAAAAACATACTTTAGCTATAAGATTTGACCATCACAAATTTAAACAGTATGTAACACCGCAATACAAAACGGCCTCCGTTGAAATTTTTTCTAATTTACTAATTAATGGGATCTTACTTTTATGATGTAATAAAAGTCTCCCCTAAGTCATTCCGCTTACGAGTGACTTTAGTCATGGGAACAAATGACATGATTTAACTTTTCTGTAAACAGCAAACATGATGCCTACACATGTTTTCCATGGTTAAGAAAAACAATTTCAATTAGTTAAACTTCATGTTCTATTTCTTTTTTTCTTTTTTTTTTTCTCTTGATAACTTCAAACTTTTGGTGCTTTATAGAAGATTGATTCGATGACAAAGGACAGGGAATAGTTGGTTTCTTTGACTGAATTATTTGTGATTAAAATAATCACCAACTACAAAACTGACACTTAATTTTCTAGCCTTTTTTTCTATTGGAATTTGACTTATATTTATTATGCCAATATTATCAGAAAATTTTGCCTAAAATTAGAAATAAATCATAAAGTAAAAATATGTCATAAGTCTAGTTTCAATGCCTTAGGAGCCATAGATCGAATACAATGGCAAGCTGCTATGATTCTGAAGAGGAAGACTATAATTATAAATTTATATTCTATAAAATTGTAGCCTAAAGAAAAGTCCAGGTGATAAATAAGGTGCAAAATTGATAAGCTTTGTGATTATATTGATGAAAATAATATCTCATTACCAGTAGCATTAAAATTTTAACAGCCTAATCTAAGGAAGAATGAGCGTATTGATTTCATAAATTATAAAAGAATGAAAAAAATGTAAAAATTCTCATTTCTCTTTGAAATATTATTGAGATTTTTATACTGATATATTTGAAAACAATAATTTCTGCGTTTTTAAAATGAAACAAATTAAAATGATGTACGAAGTTACCTGTGTTAAGTTACATAAAAGCAATTATTTTATAAAAATAATTTGTTCCTTTACTTTTATTTTTAAAAGTAAATAATGTCTATTATCTGAAATTGTGAATCAGCTGGATATTATTATTTAAATTATAGGTACATCTACTTTTTATAAGTAAATTTACTTTAAAAAATCTGCTTTGAAGATATAGATAAAATAAACTTGTTATGCAAAAGTTTTAATAGTATTATTATATTCATTTGTTAACACTGAACCCTCAATATATTTTTTGTCCTGAAATGATGTTTACTAAAGAGTTATTTGTTCGTAAAACTAATCCGTTTCTCAGCCTTTAAAATTAACTTGAAAATGCTATTAACCTATAATCTTATGTGTCATACTGATAACAGTCTTAAATTGGCTTCATCATTTCTACGAAACATTTCGAGGAAAAAGTTAAGTGAATAATTTTGTACTTCTTGAAGGAACAAACTCTCATTGTCTTTGATTAGAGCTTGTGTTTATTTAAAATTGCATTAATCTTTTTTAATTATTCATTCTTGCCACATAGCTTCTCATGCATGTTTTTCTTATGACTTAAGTTCATTATGTAAGCTGAGAAAAGAAGTCGATTTCTGCCTTGGTTATCTTTCTTCAATTAGTTAAGTAGTGATAAGTGGTTACGGCATTTATGATTAAGTTGCTTTTAAATGGGTGCAATAAATTATATATATCATTAATAAGTTAATCTCAAAAAATCTCTTAATTTATTTTTCGTGGAAGTATTTCATGTAGAAAATTTTTTTAATTCAATAAAATTGTATAGATTTTAAATAGGCATAAAAAATGTACCTTGACGAAGTAGGCTTTCATCAAGACTACGACTTAAACTCAAAGATGTATTTTTCTTTTTTATTAAGTTATCAAAATAAAGAGCAATCTTTTAAAATTTATTTGGACTGAGTTTATCAATAAGACAAAATATTTAAAAATGTGTTAATTTACTTCTTACTAATTATAATCTACCACTGTAACATCAAATATTGACTATATATAATGAAACTGTTATTATCTCCTATTTCATTGGTTTAATATTTTTGAATTTTTAAAAACAATTAAAATGATTTGGTCATAAAGATAAATAATTTTATTTTGAAAAATGTAATACTGCATCAACGAAATAGTTTCAGATCACTTTATTCGATTTTGAAGATTTAATGAAAAATTCGAATAAAAAATAAAGTTTCATTTTTTAAGGGATGTTTACACAGCTCGACATTGAATATGTAATACCAAGGGGTTGCCAGAAAGGGACGAAACTCGGCAAACAGAGAGAGATAGCAACGATCAATAAGTGATCTGTATTTCATAATAATATGGATAATACAGAGCGAGAACAGAGTCAGGTCAGTAGGCTGTAGGGCAGTGTGGTCCAGTAGCACCACCGTGGACGGGCATACACGAAACAACTCGTCTAAGCTTAAAATCACTGAGGGTACGGATGGGATCTTGAGGAATGGCTCTCCTCCAGTCGGACGCGTCGATCCAAGTTTGCTGACGTCATTTTGAGTGCACCGGCACCTGGCAAACGTTCCACAGTTCCTTGTTGCAACCATCTTTACCACAATGGTGCACTGTGGACGCTTTCAGCTGTTTGTCAGCTACGATTTGCCTTAAAGACCAACCTACCCTTCTCAGTCCAATAACATTATCCCTCATATAAACTCGTCTATCTGCTGGAACTGACTCCATCGTCGATTCCCTGGCATTCTCTACAATTACAGGTGTCCTTTATGACACGAACAAACTTTAAACGATTGTTTTCCAAGCAGCAATAACGGCTACTCTGTGAATATTGCCCACTCTGTCGGTTCCTAACCTTGTATCTCATCTTACATGCGCTGGAGAGCTGTGCATTTCTCATCACTTACATAACTCGATAAAGTGTGTTTACCCTGAAAATGGCATTTTCTGGCCACTCCTTCTTGGCATATCATTTACAATGTCGGACAATATGTATGCATATTAATATTTATATTATAAATATGTGAGTTTTGCATCATGATTTCTTTATTTTTTATTGTTTATTGGGTATTTCAGACATTTTGAAAAATTGTAATACATTTTTATATTACTATTTTAGATAAAATACTTTCTATACAAATTTGAAATATTAATATTATAGAATTACTTTAATTTGAATATCAAATTGCATATCTTCATGATCCTTCAAATTTACTTTGTGAATGGAACTTCTGTTTAAATAATCGATGACTTCGACGAAATCTGTTAGGGAATGTGGTTCTCACTACATAGATTTTGTTGTTTGTCCACCCTCAAAACGCTTACAGGTATCACTCTTTATTAGTAGTCAGTCGCACTTTTGGATATAAGTTTTGCCTCTACTTTTTATTCATGATCTAATAGACCACCACATAATAATTGTAAATATATTTTTAGTTATCTATTTTTTTTAAAAAAAATATATGTGTTGTATTGAAACAATTTGATCCAGCTATTGTCCTTGGAAATATTAATCGAATGTTTATTTTTATTTTATTTCCGTAAAAACTTATTTTAAGAATATGTACAAAGTGAATTATTGATTTAAGTACTTTAAGCTTTCATAATTAGACAATAAACTTTTTCATTTTCCACACTTCGTTTTATTTATTTTTAGAACGCGCTAAAAAAATCATACTGACTTCTTTAGCACGTTTTAAAGATGTTAAAATGAAAAAATAATATAATTACCACATAAAAACCTCAATATGAAATTTCTATTAGATTTTGAATCTTGTCTATAAGTTCAGACACTGCTGAATGAATTTTTTATCAATTTTAAATGGAAAGAATTATGTTTTATTGGTATAAATGCAATCGTTGTTACCATAAAACTGAAGAATTCCTCCTTAAAATAAAATTAGAACTGTTTCATAACTAAAGATTAAAAAGCAAGCTATTTATTGACCTTTTTGATTTGAATTATCCTATTATTATCAATTTTAAAATATCTAAAAGAGGATCACGTGAAATTTCTCCACAAATATAAACGTGATTATCTTTTTTAAATATCAAGCTGTCAAGACAGTCATAAGCTTTTCTTATTGTCATCGTCCATTTTGTTGATAAACCCGTCAATCAAATCAAATAATCACTTTTCGACAAGAATTTTTGAATTGTTTTTATTTACTTGATAAAATCTTACTTGATGAGAAAATATAACATTTTACTTTTGGAGATCATAGTAAATATTATGAAAGAGTTAATGTATTTTGCATTCGATAAATTACAAAACATAAATTTTGCTACAGTATAAAACAAAAAAAAATGTATTTTAAAATATTTAGTCAGTTTTATTTTCAGTAAAGTGCTACATCATGATTTATTTAACGTGAAAAATAGAAAAATGGATTTATTACTAGATATAAGCATTATTACTTTGAAAAAAAAGTGGCTTTTTTCTAATTAGAAATAAGATAAAATCTCAAATTATAAATATTTATTATAAAGCGTATAGAAATAAATTATCAAAAAGTTAACCTACAACAGCTTTCCTCTTTTTGAATTTTAGTATTATGTAAAATATTTGATATCCTATTCAAATCTTTTCAAAGTTTTGAAAATTATAAATGAAATAGTGATTATTTTATGTAATAAGAAAGTGATTAAGTTTAATTATGCATTTTCAGTATATTTGAATTATAAGTTAATTAATATTTCTAATTTCTCATTATATGAGACTCAATGGTGAAATTTTTCAGGTGTCCCTTTATTTTCAGACCACTTGTATTTGATATGAAAGGCTATTTGTTTAACGATTACCAAATGAATTTTAAGTAGTTAGTTTCCGCGCATCAAAATAAAAAAAAATTTCTTCAATAAATCTTATTTATAATGTAAATAGTATTCATAAATACGTTTCTTAAAATTGTCTGATTTCACAAAAATGCTGAAATTTGTTCCAAATCTGAATCGAATTTGAATCCATTACAAGAAAGCAATTCAAATTCAATTAGCTGAATAACAAGTCCTGTATTAATAAAGAAAAAATAAATCACAGGAAAATCAAGAAAGCGTTTCGAAACATGGTATACTGATATGATTCGATAATTTATGTAAACAATTGATGTTTCATTTCAAATAACCTATACAATCTGGTGAAATATTCAGTTAAATTTTTCAATAAAAAGGTTTATATCGGAGATGGTTTTTGAGTTCATGTTTAATTTGAATTGTCCTTTTAAAAATCTTGATTGAAAACATGCTCTACTTTATCCTGGTTCTGATATCCACTGTATAGTTAGACAAATTGTTCAGCTTATCATTTATTATTATACTGACCATTTATGTAACGCCTAAGATGATTGTTTTGAGAACAATCTGCTGACAGCCTTTATTCATGCTAAAAGATAATCTGACGATATGTTGGTATATGGACGGCATTTTATGCTATTGACGATAGTGTCTTTGCTGTTAAATATTGTTTTTATAAAAGCAAACACTCATATATATTCAATTCTTGAAATATTCTTTTTTAAATTTGCATACTTCCTTTTTTATGCCATGGCTTGCCTCTGTATATAATAATCTTGTTTTAATAGAGTATGCTAGGCAGGGTAATTACAGTTATTTAAGAATATTATTCAATTAGTTGATTTGTTGCGACATTTATGGACGAATATATCACAGAGTAATCATCGGTAACATAACAAAATCGATATCCCACCATTTATTAATTTACCTGATGACAGAGTTGTTATTTCACCAGCATACATTTCTGTACCAAGCCCTGAGTTGGGCTCTACCAGTTATATAGAAGCAGAAGGGTTGGGTCTTCGTTATTTTGAAATAAGGACCAAGCAGAAGACTTGGGCTACTATCCACATAGATATCGTTTCATCTGGTGGATATTTGTGACCACGACTTATTTACCCTGGCAGCCTTTAGCGAACATGATGGGTCTTCGGTCAAGCTGGGATTCATACTCATACCTTCCGATAATGAGAACGACACCCTAACCAACCAGGCTACCGTGGCCCCCTGATGCCAAAAATGGTAACCTACTGCAAATAATATTATATTTTCGTAAATATGATGTATCTTTTTATTATTATTATAAATATTAATCATCATATTATTAGTTCCTTAATGAACAGCATAGAATAAAAAAATATTGCATCTATTTCTTAAAATATAGAATAACAACACACTTCATAATTTTTTATGTGTAACGGCATATGCTTTGTTCAACAAGATATAATTATGTAAAAACACAAATTATATCGTTATGTGTATGTTATGTACCGAATAATTAAAATCCTTACTTTTCCCATGAACAGTTACCTTTACATTTCTATTTAAATTTTACACATTGTCAAAAACTTCAAGAAAAAGGAAGTGAAGATTTAAGAGTCCACGCAGACAAAAATATGTAAAAGCACATAACTTTTAAGAGAGGAGAATATTTTTTAAGTATTAATGTGACCTAATTATAATTTTTATGAAGTCATTGAAAATTATTTAATAATTTTTTTCACACGTTTTTAACAGATTGTTTCAATATTGCACAATGACTATAGTTATGATTTTAAATATATGATTCACACACATACACAATTTGTATATCATCTATTATAATAAAAATTTTGTTAAAATTTTGAAAAAGACAATAAAAGAGAAAAGATTTTGCATATTTCCAAAAAAGAATGTTTTAATAAATAAGATATCTGTATAATTGAGAAGAAGTAGCACCGACCCACCCTAAGGTATACGGTGAAGGATATCTGTATAAGAAATCTTTTAATTAATTTTAAAATATGCTGTTTTAAATATATTTTCAAAGGATCCACGTAGATTTTTCATACGAAATACGCTTTGTATTTGCATTATCTGTATGTTGTATCTCTTAAATTATCTTGCAATGCCAAATTACTGATACTGAGAATGTATGCTAGCGTTATTTTTTTTTACAATAAAACTACAAATTTATGACTACTAAAATATTTTGAAACGGAAACATGATAAAAAGTTTTGAAATTGGATTTTGTAAATAAGGAACATTTGAAAAGTACTGACCTTGAATGGGAAGTGTAAAGTATTATCTGCTGTAAATCTTGAAAAATATTTCTTTTGTGCGTAAGGCCACTTTTGTTTTCAGAATATTTCTTTCATATCTCTTTATGTGTATCATATTTTATTTTATTATTTTATTTAGTTTACACATTTTTTTCTGAGATTGTAAAATGTACTAGATCTATAAGATTCTAGATACAAGATATCTAGAGAATTATCAGATGATAAGACATGTTGAGATTGTTATTGTTCAGTGGCGGTATTTTATAATTTAACAGTGCAATTGATCAGTGTTATGCAATAATTTACTTATTAGTAACGCAAATGGAGCTTTCATTGATCGAAGTCCCGTATACAATGATGAGTTTTCTGTTTTGAGAGGATTTCAGAAATATTTTACCTGCGTAAATCCTTAAACTAGCAATAAAACATGAATATTTTCAAACCATGTGAAAAGATTAAGAATTTTACTTGTAACTTTAACTACTTTCACAGTTTGACATTTAGCCGATTTAGATGTCATGGGATATGCGACCTAGTTAGAACAATTTATAATTTAGTTCGAAGTACCATACTTGTGTGTGTGTTTCATAGAAAAGATTGTTGATATAAATGACTCTGATAGAAGGCAGATTGTGATGGTTCTAAGACTCGAAATGAATATTCCATAAACTGCATGATTCGTCGGCTGCTCACGTACTGTTTTCGGGACTTGGTGGATCGATGACAATGGGACGAGTAGGAAACACTCCAAAATTGCATGTCCACGCATTATTAACGATATAGAATTTCAAAAACTGCTTATCTTCGTAATATACGATTGGAGATAAGCAACGATAAAAAATCACTAATTCTAGTGCTTAGAAAAACTTCTAGTATTTTCATTCACATCGCTTTTGTTTGTTAACTGAGCCACAGTCTGCTGCCACCGATCTTATTTTCTAAAAAAGAGACAGCTTCTTTCGTCATCTTACGGTCGTTAATGATGTGTGGACATTTTACACTGTATTGTTTGCTATTGTCTCATCGCCATCCACCAACTTAGCGTATGCACTCACAAAGACAGCATGCATAATCGATGAACTTTGTAGTTTCAGAAATAGTCACTTAGAGTCTTCGAGCCATCACAATTTGCCTTCTGCCAAAGTCGCTCAGATTAACAATCTCTTCTACGAAACACACGGGTATTCACAAGAATGATGTTTCCAAATATCTTCTCTGGTAAACTTGCATACAGAAAGATTCATTTGTACTGAAAACAAACGGGGCTTCATTATTGAAATTATTTAGTTTCTAAACATGTATATATAGTTTTTTAAAGTTTTTATTATATATGTAAATATTATTACACAGAAAAGTTTGTAATTGTTAATTACCATACACAAAGGTAATTACAAATTAACAGTGATTAATTTAGAAAACATTTTCTAAAAAAGTCTCACATTAAAAATTCATTTATGTTATCCATTTATGTCATTCATTTTTTTTTTTTACAAAACTCTCGATATTTACGCTTTTTATTTTAAACATAACATGAAAAAAATAAAAGTATCCTTAGGATAAAAGATTTGTTCATGTTTTTCCTAAAAATATTTGTTTACCAGGTTGCTATTTTTTAAAGGATTACATGATTTTCCAGATAGTGGTATAGAAAATAGATAAGTAAGCTGTTAAAGTTAGAAAAAATTGAATAATATATTAGATTAGTTTCCCCAAAGATTATCAAGTCCTAGATTCTTTCACAGTTTTAGAATGGACCTATATGAAAATTATTAATTTTTAAAATTGTGTATTACAGCATAACAAAGCTATTAAAGGTACTTTTACATAATCGGCTAGTAAAAGATAGCCATGTTTTTAATAGACACAACATATTTATAAAAAAATAAGGGATTCTTTTATATTCTATAAAGTTGAATATTCTTAAATTAATTTGGACCAACTTTCAACGTTTGACAAACGTAACAGATAATAACTGGAAAACAAAACGAATGACATGTTATAAGCACATTGCATATATTCAATAAAATGTTTTATATGTATGAATTCTAAATCTTTTACTTAAGATCATCATAATTTTCAATATAAATGCCTTTATATTTGCATTATAATTCGGAAATAAAGCCATTTTCTGTTATGGAATACAATGGATTTCTTTTCTCTCTCTTTTTCTCTCCATATGTATGTTTGTATACATTCTTTTATTTTTGCAGGTGGTTGAATCCTTTTTTCTTAAAAGGGAGAAAAGGAAACCTGAAAATATCTGACATATATGACTGTCCCACTGTAGACTCGTCTGAGAGAATTGGGGAAAAACTAATAAAGTATGTATAAAATATAAAATAAAAATAGAATCATTTTTCACCGTTTTTTAATAAATTTGATTATGAGAAATGTATTCACATTTATCTCATACATATAATTCAAAGCAACAAATAAATATATTTTTAAGCTAAATGATTAGTGATCAATAATATTTAATTGCAATGATTAATTACATTAAAATTGTAACTAAATTCGTTGCTAAAGAATGGATTAATGATGATATTAATTTTGATTGCATATTCTTTTTAAGTATTCAAGTTGTAAAAGATGTGAGAAGTTTTTTTCATTTCATAAAAGTTTCATGCACCTAATTTATTGCCTTTTCTTGCAGAGAATGGGACAAAGAGCTACGGAAACATAAAGAAGGGAAAACGCCTAGTTTATTTAAAGCTGTAGTTAGAACGTTCGGTTTTTCTTATTGCCTTAATGGAATTTATACTTTGATTGAAGTAAGTAATTTCTTGTTATCAAGATCTTCTTCTTCTATTAAATACTTGTAATAGATTGTTTGCCCTAAAATAACGAAAAAAAAGACAAAACTTTGAATTCTTCATAAATGATATTTAAAATCAACAGCACATTTTGAATATTTGTAAAGTGACAAAAAACAACTTTTTATGAAAATTTTTTATTGTATTATTTTTATATTTATAAGTAAAATGTCTCAAAGCCAAAAATTAAATTAAAATGTTTGTGAAATGTAAATATATATTAAACTGATATTTTAATTTTTGTGAATGTATGTATAAAGTGCTTGTTATAAACACTTTTAATCCTTCCAAAGAAGATCTAACTCCAACTTAAAATCTGTATTATTTTAGCTTTGTTTCTAATCTTATAACATACAAAATTTCATTTTAATGTTTCCAAAATAGTTCAACTGCAAATTGAAATCTGTATTGTAATGGAATTTGTATATATTTTTGTGTATAAGGTATTTAATTTCATATTTTGGAAAACTCTTAAATATGGAAATATTTCATTCATTTAGATGTTGGTTGGTTGATTTTAATGGTGGAAGGTCCAAGTAAGGACAAGCTGCGCCATTATTCATTTAGAATTACTTTTGATGCAGTTTGCAGACGAGTTTTAAATTTTATGCAAGCATTATTATGTTAAATTTTTTAATCCATCTTTTTTTATTCAGTTGTTTGCTGACCTGATTCAGTAATGTTGATTTGAATAATATATAAAAGGATACAAAGCTTTTGAGGGCAGTTTATGGTAATCATCAATTTCTCGCTAATTTGGCGCAATATTGTTAACAATGTTGGTTTATTTCTAGATAGTCTATTAACCTTTTAGCGCCATCTTGTTTCTTCAAACATACACGTAAATAAGCGTGATGAAAAAAATCGCCAATTTACGCCAAGAGATACCTTAAACTATATTTTTTCCGCTTTTGATTGTGTTAAAAATAATTTAAGCTAATATAAATATGTAAATACACAAAAAGTTAAAATAAAGTGTCCAAAAATTGTATTTTAAAATGCTTGTTTTCTACAAGTTAGTGGGATCGTATTCGGCATCTAACTTTCTCAATTTTATGAGAACTTTTATATAGAGCACTTGTACATTATATATATATATATATATATATATATATATATATATATATATAATTTTAAAGTTATTTTCTGTTATTCATACATTATGCATAAAATTATTATGTATAAGTTGAAAAGTTGTTTCAATTTTTTTATCACTTCAAGACAAATAAGTATAGTATCCGAAACTTTTATTATGAGTATACTTTCTTGGTAATTTCATCTTACTTAGTTCTTACATCATCAATAATTACAATAACAATTTCGATTGCGCGTGCTCCAAATCAAATTCTTCCTCAGAAGAGTTATGCTTTTCATTTCCTTGCACTATAAATTTAGCACAAGGTCGCTGGAAAGGACTTCCTTCTGATCAGTTCCGTATTTTGATTCCTATATTTTGTATTTTTACCAATTCGATTACTCATTTCTCGGTCTTACATTTTATTTAGAAGTTTAAAATTTATTTATGTAACTACAATATTTGATTTTGTCTTACAACATAATTAGTCATTTGGGTTTTTGATACTTTTTTACACTATGACATTAGTACTTTGTAAACTATACATTATTTATATATATATATATGAGATATTTGTCCTTTTGGTATCTTTACTTTCTCACAGTAAAATAGTTTAAAATTATAGAAACAATTAAAATATATTTAGTGTCATTTAACTTATTTACATGATGATCTTATTTACATGATAATCTTATTTACACGATGAAATTACCAGTAGGTATAGTTTGTCATTGTTTTTGTTTTTAATGATTTGTCAAATACTCAGGGTTTTTAATAATTTATTAGTTGAGATTCTAAAAATATAAAAGTTTAATATTGCTTAAAATAGACATGTTTTGTTAAAATTATTTTCTTGTATTCAGTTTCATTTTTATTTGCTCAAATAATAAAACTTGTATAAATATTATTTAAAATTTTAATTTAGAAAAAAATTCTAACTAAGCTGTCCGTCATTATGACTAGTTAGTTATTTTTAAGAAGTAATTAGTGTTGAACTCAAGCATTTCAATAGATATTTTTTGTTAATATACAAAAATATTTTTGATTTTCTGCACTTTTTATGTTTAGGTATGGCATATTTAAAACTAAAGTTAATTTCCCATTTGCTTCAGTTTTGTATTTTATAATGTATTTAGCTATGATTGTGAACGAAATTTCTGAATTTTATGTCACCATTAATCAATTAAAAGAAAATCGATTACTTAGCTCTGGTCAGTTTTCAATAAGAATATTGGATGATTAAATTTGTGTCAAAAAATTTAGGGTCAAATATGATTTTATCCATAAAAGTTTAAGTTGCATTTAAGCGAGAATTATACGAGAATAATTTAAATCGGTGAAGAACATATTTTCTTGTTCGTTAATTCAAGGTAAATTCAGTATTAGCTTAGACGACAAATAGATATTTAAGCAGTATAGTAATTTTGTGCTTTTCCATCATGCACTTCAATTTGATTCCATAAATAATCTCATTTGTTTTTAATTTTGGATGCAAATATGAACTTTGTATTGATTAAATATTTCAAATCCCAAATATGTATTATAAATAAAAATTCAAAGCTTTATCGATTTGCTGTGAGACACAAGGCATATGACTTTCAATTCGTGCGATATATATCAATACAAACAATAAACGTGACAACAGCTTAACCTTATTCATATTTGGCAGCAAATATTGCACCTATATATAATCCCTTTATAAAAAAGTGTCTAAAGTTGGGGGAAAAATGCTTTATTTTTTTGCAGAATGTTGAAATTCTTATGTGTTGTTTAATTATTTTTAGGCCTTTGGAATAAAATGTTAATAAGTTTATCCCGATCCTTATAAGTGTCTGATTCCTGCTTCATTTTTTCACTGAAGGAAGTTTTCTGTAAAAGTATTATATTAATTTAGCAAAATATTGCGCAAAATTTTGACATTGTTATATAGGTCAAAGCAATGGCATTTGCTCAATTCCAAATATATCTGATCTTCTAAATCGGGAGGAGAGAGTGAGAGGTCATTCATAAAATATTTACAACATTTCATTTTTAAAATCTGCATATGACCATGGTTATAGTTTTTCAATAACACTATTAGATAATTTCGGCGAAAAATCTGCACTTTTCATGTAAAGGTTGAGTGATTTTGCAGAAAATCACTTTCAAACCGCTAATCTGGATTACCGGCGCACGCTTCGTCGGTGCCTTTTGTTGCTCCACTGCGACGTCAATTGCGGTACAATAAGGCCGAAAAAATTTCTTATTACGCATGCTGATCTCGATTATTTTGATCACAAAAATCGAGGAAGAATTAAAAGCAGAGAATTTATAACACTGCGCACAAAAATGATTTTTTGTGCCATAATTGATCTCACAATCTAACGTATTTTCATTAGATTTAACATAATTATAGTAGATTGATTTTTGTATTAATATTTTTTAAAGCATAATTTTGAAAATTGCATTAAATACGAGGGTCACTCTGAAATTTTTGAGATACAACTAGGTTTTTAATGTTACACTTACAAAAGTTTAGGTGTGTTCAAAGTAGTCTCCTCCAGCATCAATGCACTTTTGTAGACGAATTTTCGACGGATTAAATGCCTCAAGCCATTCATTTCTTGGAATAGATGAAAAAAATTCATTTATAGCTACATCAATCTCTTCTTCTGAATGAAAACGACATCCACGTAAGTTCCTTTTTAGATTAAAGAATAACCAAAAGTCGCACATAGCTAGATCAGGTGAATACGGCGGATGTTCGATCACTTTAATTTGTTTTTGCTTAAGAAATTCAACTGTTAATCCGGCTGTATGTGAAGATGCATTGTCGTTGTGAAGCATTAGTCCACTAACATTCAGTTCTTGTAGAATTTCTGGAAGACATTTAGTGGTATACCAGTTTGTTGCTACTGTCTTTTGCCCTTCCAACTTGATGGCTTTGACCAATCCCGTACTTGTGAAGAAAACGGCATACATCACTTTTTCCAGTGCGCGTTGTTTTTTTACCATTGTCGGCGTGGGATCATCTTCAGAGACCCATACTTTGCTTTCTTGGCGTGTTGGAACGTTAAAAGAACGGTATGTACATTTCATCACCTGTTACAATTCATTAACACTTTTCGTATGGCAGACACAGTATCCTGGATTACTGCCGATGGCGGCCTTCCTGTGTGTTCTTCATCCTGAAGAAAATTGCGACCTCTTCTAAATTCTCTAAACCATCTGAATACAGTAGCACGAGCTGCAAATTCATCACCAAATGCTAACTGCAACCGTTGAACGCATTATTCTTGATTTAATTCTGCTTTAAATTCGTAGAAAGTCATAGCGCGAAAATGTTCTCGCGTCAACTCCATTTTCTTTTCTGTTTAAAATTTATTCTACGCTAAACAAGTTGAAATAAGTCAGTAAAAAATCGTCATATGTGTTAAAGTACTTTGTATTTTAAAATTAAACCGTTATCTTTATTTTGTAAATTTCGTCGGCGCATATCTCAAAAATTTCAGTATAACCCTCGTATAGCGAATTACTCTACGCCCTATTAAATTATTTTCAATATCTGTTCTATTAGAAGATGAAAGGTCATTATTACAGAAGCAATTAGTTGACAGTTTTTGACTTAATTGATATTAAAATATTTTGAATAATTTTGAAAATAATTAAAATTTTTCTAAAAAGATTGAAAAATATTAAATGCATTTAAGAACTAGCAAACAGATATTTTTGACTGGAAAAATAATAGCATCATTTTTGAGGGCGCTTATTTTCTTTTAAAAACTAAAATCTTAATTAATAAAAATAACTTAGTCCTTAATTCCTTACAAAAAAAATGAAATCTAATATAAATGTAACTTCGTTATAATCATCTAGCTATAATGACAAGAACCATTAATAAGTTTATACATGCGGTCTACTTTATCTGATTGAACTTGAATAAAAATTCAAAATAAATCTTGATCTTATAATATTTTGAATTTTTCTTACTATATTTTATAATTATTGATCACATGCATTATTTTCTGTTGCCCATTCGTATCGCATATTTTTATTAAGTGCAATTGTAAAAAAGTTGCGTTTAGCACAACCGCGTCGCACATGCATTTATTAACCCCTTGACTGACTTTGACGAGTCTGACTCGTCATTGATTTCCTGGGCCATCACAGACTTTGACGAGTCAGACTCGTTAAGCGCTTCTTTCGGCGGACGCCGTGCAAGTTACAATTAGATTACATAGTTGCTTCACTCGTTCGACGATTCTCATTTAAAAAAGCACACTGAAAGTAAGAGTTCAGTTTAGCAGAAGTCTCGCACGGTGAATGTTATACTAGCCAATATTTGAGTTTAGTAAAGATTATAAATAATCCCCGTAACATGTATAAGCCGGATGCATTATATGAAAGTGGGGATGATGGTGTAAATTGATGGTGTAGTTCAATTAAGCGAAATTAAATAGTTTTTTTTTTTTTGTCGCATCAAATTCCATTTAATTCGTCAGTCAAGGGGTTAATAAAAGATGATTAACCACCTATAAAAGATTTAATTTTATATGAAAATAATCTTTGAACTGACTTTTCTTTGCTCAATATTTCAAAATTAATGACCAATAAACACAAGCATACACATACATATACATATTAAAGCTTACCTTCGAAAATTACTATCCTAGCTGTAGGGTGGTGATAACGCACATAGTATGGTATAAAATTGGAAATAAGTGATAAGTGAAAAGTAAATTTGCATTGTTGCCTGATAATTTTATTATTTAATAATAATTATAGTTTGTTTGCATATATTATTCTCATAGTTTACAATTTAAAAAAAAACAAAAACAAAAAACAAATATAATTTTTTTTTTTTTTTTTTGCAATATCTAAACTATTGTTGTTTTCAGTCCTCTTTGTTGTAACCTCACCAACTTTTGTTTTATCCATTAAACTTCATTTGTTTTTTGCTTATATAATTTTAACGAATACGATAATTCATATAAAAAATCTTTATTTGATTTTAGCAAACTTATTATTTGATGACATTAATTCGGTGGGGAATTTATTGCATCTACAAGTTCTACTGTGCAATATGCGTTCTCTGACATTTACTTATTTAAATCTAAACTTATTTAATCAATTTACCAATTTAATTTATATCTATATCAAGATCTAAAAAATGATACATTATAAATCCCAATATAAGACATCAAATAAATAATAAAATAACATACTTTCTATGTGTATTCACTCAAATTTGACATATTTTAAATTTGCACATATTTTTTGTAAATTTGGTCCTAAATACAATGTAAACAAGAAAGTTCTTGCCGTTTTCAATGACCCAAAAGATACAGAAAATGCAGTCTATTGTTAATCCTCGAAATAATCACCCTCCACATCCAGCACCTTCAGCCAACATGTCGCCAGTTGTGCAATCCCCTTGCAGTAAAACTCGAATGTTTTGGACCCAAAGAAGTGCTTGGCGTAAGTCTGTTTCATTGGTGAAGGATTTTTTCACGAAGACGATTGTCCAGGGAATAGAAGAGGTGGTAATCTGATGGTTCAAGGTCAGGTGAGTAAAGCGCAAAGTCTTCTAACCAAGTCGTTGGCCACTCACGCGATATGCGGCCGCGCGTTATCGGCCAAGAACAGACAAATCCCTTGTTGAAGTTGTAAGGTATACAGCACAGAACGAGCTTCATCGAGACATTTATTTCTCTTCGCTACTGTACGAGCTGCGATTGAGCTGTGGACTGATATTCCTTCTCTCAACTGACTGGAGTCGCAAACACATCATATACTAATTTGCATATTTATTCTCACTTCACTTAATGGCAAGGCGAAAATGGAAAGAGTTTTTTTGTTTACATTATATTTTAAACAGAAAGCATATTTTGTTATTGTCAAATTTTTTTTTCAGGGAAGTAATAAAAACGTCTTATTTTGTTAAAACTTTTCTTTACACATTTGATTACAAATTCCGACATTTATTGCATGTAATTATAAATATTTTGTTTGGATTGCGTCTCGTTGAAACTTTCAAGTGATTCACTTACTTTTCAGTTCTCCTCCATTACGTTATTATCCACTCATTAATTTTTGACATTCGCATCTAAACCTCAAGTTGATTATGAAGAATCATTGATGAAAATAAATGATTGATGTTATGCTAAAATTCTTAAATAAAAAATAATCAGAAAAGAGATTAGTATTCAGAAATCATCATCTTTGAAATGTTCTATAGTTTTTTTCGTTCACTGTTTAAAATATTTGATCTATTTTCATTTTAAATTTTATTAGTTTAGATATAAAGTTTTGCGCTCATCTTTCCAAACCAAATTTTCTCATCTTTCAAAAACTAAGAATTTATTTTCATTTTATTTGTTACACATTTATAATTAGAATATTTAAAAATTTTAACAATTATAAGAACAAGAAAGTCAAATTTAATAAAAAAAAATCAAGCTCTACTTATATAAATTATACATCTTTCAAAACAAATGGAAATCAAGTTTCTAATATAAAAATTACTGACTATTATAAGAAATTCTGACGCAGTTAATAGGCAGTATATTCTAGAATTTAAATTAAATTTCAAATCTATAATGGACAATAAAATATTATTAATATCGAATATTGTATGAAATAAGTATTTTCTCTGCTTTACTTTGCAGGAATGTTTCATCCACGTAGCACAGCCCATACTTTTAGGATTCCTTATACAACATTTTGCTAGATTGAAAGAGTTAACGACGTCGAATTTGTACATGTACACAGCTTTCGTATGTCTCTTGGCAGCCATGTTTGTTTTTACACATCACAAGTACTTTTTCGGAGCGCAAAGATTGGGTATGCGTGTTCGAGTGGCTAGTTGTGTACTTGTGTACAGGAAGGTGCGTAATATTTGTGAACAGTTCTTTTTGTATGATTGAAACGTTACTATTTTTATTATGGTTTATTTTGTGTCACATATATGAAAATATTGTTTTACAGGCTTTAAAATTAAGTCAAGCAGCTCTTAGTAGAACTACAGTTGGACAAATGGTGAATTTACTTTCCAATGATGTCAATAGATTTGACCAGGTGTGAATAGCTATATTATTTTTTCACACAAACATTTTATATTAATAATAATTCAGTAATTATGGTTGAATTTAATCATATTGTGCTTTCTTAATGTGATTATTTTAATACGAAAAAAGTTTTTTTTTCCTGTAATTTTTGTTGTTCTATTTGAAATGAAATTCTAATTTGTATATAAAACGCTATACACACAGGAAATCTTCTCAATTAAAGTTAAATTGTCTCATTTAATTAAAATATATAAATGCCATTAATTGATAAGAGAATACATAGATAAAATGTATTTTCTATCTTATATTTCTGTTTTGTTCATTTTATTGTTTTTTATAATGTATAATTTTAAAAATGTTTCTTCCTTTGGAAGTCTTATAATATATATAGTAGCTGTCAATCAGTAGCGCAATGTTCCTCATGGCAGATTGGTTTTTACTTTCTACATCACTTTTACACCATAAATATTATGTACATTCACCATAAATATTTTTGGGTATTCTAAAGCACCATTATGTTTGTGTTAGTCTATTCTTTTCATTATTTTCATTTCAAAAAACTCTTTGGAAACAGTCTATGTTTCACTTCTATATATTACCCCGGGCTTTATTCAGAATTATTAGCTTTATTCAAAACTAATTAGATGTATGTGTAATTTTAATAAAAATACTATAATAGTTTTATAAGAAAATTTAGTATGATTATAGTAGAAAATTACTATAATCACACTAAATTTTATTATAAAAAACTATTATAGTATTGTAATGAAATGTTAATTTTCTTGCTGTTTTATTTCATGTGTCACATTGTTTAAAAAAATACACTTTTTGTTTTTAGTCTGTTGTGTACCTACCTTACCTAGTGGCAGGTCCTATACAGACTGCTTTAATCATCACCGTTCTCTGGTCTCACATTGGCTATGCAAGTTTGGCTGGGGTTTCCGTATTGCTTTTGTACATTCCATTCCAGGGCCTCATGGGAAAACTTTTCTCTAAGCTCAGGTAATTACTTTGAAAATATGTTGCTTTTTATGAAACTGTGTTATTGTTGGTAGTTTTCGAGAATTTATTTAGATTTCAGTATTTTACAGGAGAAGTGTAAACACTTTCATACTTGGTGTTTTATTCTTGTAACTGTTAAAAAATGAAAGACACATTTTTCAAGAATTGAGATTATTAGCATAAAAATGTATTTCGATAAAAAAGAATGGGTTATGCTTCTTTAAAACTTGGTTTTTTAATATTTAATCTATAGAGAAAGAAATTGTCACAAAAATACTTATGCAGAAATTTAACGTAGCTATCTCTCTTTATTGCAAATGAAATGAAATTTTATTGCTTAATTTATTGTATCGTCCAATAACAGGATTAGATATTTTGGATATTATACAAGTATCATAGTAAATTCTCCTGGAGCAAATATTGTGTCAACAACGTGCATTCTTCCGAAAACTCTAATTTTTGCTCGTAGTGCTTCTTGAGAAGATGTTTTCGTTATACAGTGACTCTTCCCCCCCTCTCTCTCTCTTTAGAGCATTCCACAAATACTCTATAGGGTTGGAGATTTCATCAGCCATAATGTGTGACAAATATATGCCTTTTCTACTAATTGTTGGTAATTACAATTCTGCGTGGTCAATTGTTGTTACTCAATAAAAACAAATTCGTTTTCAACAATTCTTCAAGCAAACAGCAAAATAATATCCCTCAAATTAAAAAAAAAATTTCCTTACATTATTACACTCATTATATGACCATAGAAGATATGTAACGATGTACACTAGGAAAACACGACTTTTTCTTGCCATCATATTCCAGATACCATACATGTATTTTTTTAATACCATCATTTTTCAGACGTTTGCACGATGATAGTGCCAAATAGGTTTTCGCCATACTAAAATCTGTCGAATATAATTTTGTATTATAAAATATTGACTTGTCACTGAAAAAGTCACTGCTCTCTCCAAGGATGGTGCCAACAGGTGTGTGATAGATAGATTCTCCATTGAAACTGATTGAAGGGAACATACACCCTTTATCTTTTACTTTAATGTAGTGGAATCGAATGTATACATTCACCAGTGTACAACACGTAAAGCAACAGGTGTTTTCTTTGCCATAACATTTCAAGATTACCTGAAAGATTTGAAATTCAGGAATGAGAGGCATCATTTTATATTTGAATAATGACGAAAGTCTAATCATGCAAAAATAAATAAAATACTAGTGTATGGAATCAAACAAAAAAGTATTACTAAAATCAAATCATTTTGCACATGATTGTACAAAAGGAAGTATAACAAGATGTTCCTTAGTATTGGATATATCCCTTACTGCAATGACAATTTCGCACCGTCCCCCCATACTCAGCGCCAAATTGCCCAACAATTCTGAAAGTAAGAGAACCCATTCCTAAATTATAATTTTTATTATCGTGTATTCCTTGGGGAAAGTAGTCCAGCAGCAAAACATATTCCCTTAGCAACCTACACATGTTCTTTAAGATTTAAATCATGGAAACACGCAAGGTGATTCATTCAAGTGATATCTTCGCTTTCAAGATGCTTCTGAACAGCAGGAGTCCAGTGTGACCGCGTGTTATCATTCATAAAAACGATGTCTGATCTAGTGTACATCTGAATAGACACACATGGAGAAGGATAACTTTTATACAATAGTCATTTCTGGTTGCAAAATCTCTTCCGGAAACGTGGAGCTCTATGCAGCATAACACCACTCCAGATGAAAAATTCTGTACCACGACAGAGGTTACTTTCCGTAATGTTACTGCCATAAAACTGAGCCTCGATACTATTCAAATCAACTGTCTATGATGCTTTAGCCTGAGAAAGAGGACGCGACTCTATTGACGAGATGGCCAGGTTTTTTGTTCCTGGCATCAATCTGAACAGTGGCAACGATGACCAATTTTCAAAGGTATACAGCGTCCAAGACAGCTGACAAATAGGCTACCTTTGTGAAGGTGTATGGACACTGTAAACTGCAATATTTCTGCCCCCGTTATTAAGCTATGGCGCTTGCTGACAAATTTCGACATCTCTTCTTCACCTGCGGGATGATATATCGCGGTCATTTTTTGCATTTATTTGTTTGGGGTGGCGACGCCAACCATTCAAACAACTGTTTCTGTAGTCGTTCGAAACGATACTTTTGTTAAATTTGAACTCTTCCTCTAGCTTTCCGATTGTTCTCTTGTAAAATCATCCAGGAGGTATCTTTTAGCGATATTTCACGTAAGAATTAACTGTCAGCAAAGTTTTTAGTTGCGTTTGCGTCCTCTCTTTTATCTCGTTTTGGGCTATATATATATATATATATATAACAAGATGAATAAAACATTCATTTTTCTATTATATATTAATTTTATAATTACTGCTTTACGTTTCTCAAAAAAAGTGTTATGTCTCATCTACAGTGATAATTTGTTTTCAGATTGAAGACTGCCAGTTTGACGGATGAAAGGATTCGACTGATGAATGAAATCATTGGCGGAATGAGAGTGATCAAAATGTACGGCTGGGAGTTCCCTTTCGCGAATCTGGTAGATCTCATCAGAAGGTATTTTTTTTTTCTCGTCGTGTGTTTATTTAGAAATTCTATTGATGGAAAGCAGTGAAAAATGGGATGCATCGTACGCAACTTAAATTTTTTCTTTTTTTAAATCTATAAATATCATTTTGAAGACCATTAAGAAAAAGCAAATGAATTTAATTTTAAATAATAATCTTATTAGTTGATATTTAAATTTTTTTATTTTATCCTTAATATTAAACAGCGTTTGCTAGAATAATAGCTGAATGGAAATTTAGGGTTAGTAATTTTTGTTTACCTTTTATCTATAAAAATGTTGAAAATTTTATAATTAAATAGGTGTAGTTATTATTATATTAATATTTGGAATTTAAAGTATTGAAAAAATGAAGAATTAGCAATGATAAATATATTCTAAATTACATACATGATTTTCATATTTCAGTGTATTTTATTGACAAATGGTACTGATTATTTCTAGTTCTTAATTAATAAAATGAAAATATTTTCTTTTCTCTCTTATTTTTCAAGTAAGCTACAGGACGATTTTTAAGTAAAAGCTCTTGAATGCTTGTATAAACCTCGTCGCTTATTTGCATTGCTCTTACCAATATTGTTACACTTTAAATGTTTTATGCATGGTCAAGAATTTGTGGAAAACTTCAAAGAAAATGATCTGTTTCAGTATTACCTTCTAACAAACGTGAAAAATATTAGACTTTTTCTAATATTTTTCACGTTTGTTAGAAGACTTTTTTATACAATTTTCACTTTTTCTATACAATGTATATAAATTTTTTGTTCCTTTTGAATTGTCTTAAATGTTATGGGTACAAAATAAAGTTGCATTGTTACCAACTTTCTACCGCAATAGTTCGTAAATCTTCTTTCTTTCCTTTTGCGAGAAAAGCCATCTCAATTTCTTGTGAAATACAAACAGTCAAATAAACAAATTCACAGTTCCGTTTCAGATTATGTCAGAAACGTCAGCTCGTAATCCTATCGAATGCGACAGTGTAGTGTCTGTTCTGTAGAATAAAGCTCAACTCGAACAAATACAAACATTTATTTAAAAATTAACATTAATAGTATTATATATTAGAATTAGAATCAATAGAAATTTAATATGGCCCTACACGGCCAACAGAACTAACACCCAAGGAGCGCCAGCTGAACCTCCTCGTTCGCTGGTCCAAGGCAATCTCACCCCGCCGGAGCGGACCCCCTCCTCTCATAACATTTGTCTTTTTTAATGTATAATTTTTTGATGAATTATAAAGTGTTTCGCATTTGGTGCGTGTGTGGCAGATGAAATTTATCCGGCCGCAGTTGCTGGCCGATCATCTTTACTCAAAATGCGTTATCACGAGATATTTTCTCAGGAATGCAAACATTTGAGTGCAGAGAATCATTTCATTCACCTTACATTAATTGATGCTTCTACTTGCTCTGACTCATACAGGAAGGACTCGAAGGAAGAAACACTCAATTCCGTTATAGTTTTTTAAAACTTCCTTACTTGGCATAGAGTCGAGCACGTTTCTACATGAATACTGAGCCTTCAGGTTCTTTAAATAATTTGTGTCAGTAATCAGATAACACGATAAGTACATTGTGTATAATAATTGATGTATAACATATTGGTGCTTAATAACGATCAAACACTATGTCCTCCAAAATCATAATATCTAACTTTGGGTTTGTTGATATAGGTTGTAATCTGGTATTTCATGTAAAGCATTCTTGCCACAAGTGGAATCAGAATTCAATGTTAGATAATTTCTTTATCCACTCAGATACCCAGTTAGGATAACAGTTACAAAGGACATATTTAACTCTTTGTGCTATTTTAAATCAAATTAAAATATTCTTAATTAAACGACCCTTCTTTTAAACTTTCGAATCCATTAACTTTTAAGGTTTTACAATGCTAAATTATAAGAAATACATTCAATAAAATTTATTGGAACCCTTTTAAAGAAAATGTATTAGAATTTAATATACTTATAAATATGATTTGAACTAACGCCTTTCTATTTGTGATGTGTTTTTAACTCTTAAGAATAAGATACTCTTAATGATTTACTGTTTACAGGAAGGAGATACAGAAGATCAAAAGAACATCGATATTGCGAGGACTGAATCTTGCCGTGTTCTTCATTTCATCCAAAATCATTTTGTTAATATCATTCTTAGTGTTTGTGCTCGGTGTCCAGGGAGATCTCACCCCTGAGAAAGTGTTTGTCTGCATGGCTCTGTTCAACAATCTTCGACTCTCCATGACTCTGTTTTTTCCTTACGCTATTGCTCAAGGAGCAGAATCTATTATATCCCTTAAAAGAATACAAGTAAAGGAATATTTTTATACCTTCAATAAAAGTTGATTTATTGATAAGTAGTAAATTACTTTAAATAATTAATCAGTAATATAAACTATAAGAGTTTAACATTTAAGATACTAACGCAAAAATTATTTTAAATTTAAACATGTCTATTCAATCCTTAGTAGTCGAGAACCAATTTAAATTATTGCTGTTCAAAATATACTGGATTAAATTTAATGCGAAAATAAGTTCTCCTTTTATAAGAAGACTTAAAAATTCTAGAATTATAAGAATTGTTTGTTACCCATTGAACATTTAAAATAGCGCAAAGGACTGTAGAGTAAATGAAAGTAGGAAAGGACTAATTAAAAAAAAAATTCATATTTTAGGCACTTGTACAAAAATGTTCTGTGTATTTCAAAGAAAATAATTTACTATCCCTGTATATTTTTACAGAATCCTATTTATGTGTAATAAAGTTTGTAAGAAATGAAAGAATTCGATCACTTTCATAGGAACCAAAGAATCATGAAAGTAAAAATAAATAATTTTGAAATCAAAGCTGTTACCGGTTACATAATATCAATGTTGTTATTTAGCTTTTAATTACTTCCAATTTGTGATTCATTCCTGTAAGTTTAAATGGCTCTCTCTCTCTGATTTACTTGAATAACCTAAAGTTGTTAAGCTGCTAAAAATATTACATTAATCTCAGTAAAATATTATAATAAATGGTTTATATCTCATTTATCATTATTTATCTATTTTTATCATTGCTTTTAATAATAAAATTTATTTAATACTAATAAAAGAATATTTTTTCCAGAAATTTTTACTATTGGAAGAACAGCAAGAGACTGCGTTGTTAGATGTGTCCAACCTGAGACCGAAACTCAGTCAATGCGGTATCTGGATGCAAAAAGTAGTCGCCTCTTGGAATAACGTAAGTTGCTTTTTACATTTAATATCGCTTATGAGAGAGAAATGCATTCATTTTTCTTTACAAAAATATTTTAGTTCCCTAGGATGTGTTTTCCTGTAGCTGAAAGAAAAACGCAATATTCACTTTTCTCAAACATTGTCAATGGAACGCCGAAACAGCATTCGTTAAAGGATTTATGAATGTTTAAAAAGAATAAATATTGTTGTGTGACTCAGTTTAATAAATGACAATATTATTTTTTTCAAATTTAAAAAAAAATTAAATGCATGTACACTTATTGAAACAAGTCAAATTATTTTATAGCCTGTTTAACACAATTACTAATTCTCCTGCGATTATAAATTTCAGTTTTATTTGTTTAAAAATAATAATAAAATATTTCGCAGAAATTTTTTTCCTATGTCAGGAATTGGCCGCATCGGCCATTTTCCTTCTAGCAGCTTAATGCAAAGTAGCCTTCATATGATAGTTGTCAAGCATAAGAGAATTAACGTTGTCCAGAGATGGGCAAATGATTAAAATTCATTGCCTCTCCTGTGAAACACAGGGGGCAGTCAGGGGAGTTGAAAATTCCAATACGGCAAAAATGATCTTGAAAGTAGTCATGTCCACTCTGAATTCTAAAATTTGCACTAAAAATTTGTCGTGGGAGACCCATAGGAATAGGAGTGTGTATCAGTTTAGACCACACTTTTTTCTGTAGACTCTGCTTTGTGGCATGTTTTTTAAAAAAGCATTTGTCGTTTTGGTAATTTCGGATGAAATTCGGTTGTATGAGAGCGACAAAGAGGGCTGTGGGATCTGTTTTACAGTCGATCCACTCTCAGAAAATTGAAAAGCTTACATTTATTAAATTTTGCGTCATTGGGAAAAATTTCAAAGATTCTATGTACTACAATGATTATTAATAAAGCGAATTTTTTCATGCATATTTCTTGCTAATTTTTATAATCTTTTTAAATTTATGCTGCATAAATTATATTAGATAAAATGCATAATTTTGAAATTTTCTGATTATAATTAATTGGATAAGGATTAAATAATTCAGTTTTATTAATACATTTTACTTACTCAATTTCTAGGATGGAGAAGCCACCCTGAAAAATGTTACATTTTCTGTCAAACCCGGTGAACTGTTAGCAGTGGTTGGACCTGTCGGATGCGGAAAGGTACATTGCAGAGGGGGACTACTTTTCGATTAAATTCAACAGGTTATTGGATGGTCATTTAAAAGTTCTTTCCATTTTCAGACATCACTCCTTATGTCCATCTTGGGAGAGCTGCCCATTGTCTCGGGGGAAGTAAAAGTGCGCGGGAAAGTTGCATATGCTGCTCAAGAAGCGTGGGTGTTCGGTGGGACTGTGAAACAGAATGTAGTGTTTGGAAGCACTTTTGACGAAAATAGATACAAAACAGTGCTCAACGTTTGCGCGTTAGACAAGGTATTGCTTATAGCATCTCAAAATTATTTTTACATTGTCATTTCGGAAATAAATGCTACTATATCTCAATCATTGATTTCTTTTAAGAAAAATGTAATTTTATTCAACTATTCCGAGGCTCTTCTTTGAAAAAGATAACTTTAAACACACTTTGATAAAAAAAATTAATTAGCTAGTTTTTCCTTCCTAAGTATTTCATTTTTACAATTTAAGATTATCTTAAGAATAAATTGATTTTATTAATTTACAAAAAACTTTAACATCTGTGCTTGTTATATAATGACTCCGTTTTATTCTCATCCATGATATTATTTAAAAAAATGTATGGAGCATGTTTTTTTTTAAAGGATATTGAACTTTTCCCTTATGGAGATCAAACTGCAGTTGGAGAAAGAGGCGTCAGTTTGAGTGGAGGTCAAAAAGCCAGAGTGAATCTTGCCAGGTAAGTTTAAGTACTTGAATAACTTTAATTTTCTGAGGTAAATAGTTGCTGCAATTGGTTGACTTTTTGGCTAAAAAAAATAATCATTGATGATATCGTACTAATTTTCCATTTTCTCAAAAGGATTATAAAATAGTTAATATAATTTCATATTTTTGTTTTCAGAGCTATGTATTTTGATGCAGATATTTTCCTTCTGGATGATCCCTTAAGTGCTGTGGACGCTCACGTTTCTAAGCATCTATTTGAAAAGTACATACTTATTTTTGATTTAAATCACAAAACGGATAAACCCATATGATTTGTGTGGCGTTTTTATTTATCCATTAGTGACTTACCGCAATTCTGAATACATCTGATAAACATTATTTAATCCGTTTCACTAAATATATGTCTAATATAATGCATTTCTCATTTGAGTCATTCATCTGTTACTTTTAGGTGCATCAATGGTTACCTTAAGGACAAAGTAAGAATTCTGGCTACCCATCAGATTCAGTTTCTGAAAGGCGCCTCACAAATTCTCGTGCTTAAAGAGGTTGGTGGTTGAAGTTTAAAAATATATTCATTTAATTTTTTAAATACATATTACTTCGTTAACCTCTAGGTGGGAATCTTCGTTATTTAAAAGCAGGGACCAAGCAGAAAACTATTACTTCACTAAAAACATACAAAGGTATCATTTCACTTGGAAGACACTGCAACCGTTTCTGTTTAACATGCTTCAGCTGGCTTTAGTGAGCATGACGGATATCGTGCTAAGTTAGGATTCAAACTCACTGCCCCTAACCAAGTAATCAACAGTGGTCTCTTTTAACAGGTTTCTAGTGCATCCTGATACCCTTATAAATACTTACCATTAATTGACAGTAATCATATTATTTAACCCCTTTTAAATTTTTATTATGATATTCAAATATTTTTACCTTTCGTGTATAACTCGAAGACAAAAGTGAATTCTATGTTTATACATTTTTCGATGACATAAGAATGTAAAAAGTACTAAGAATGACAATAATTGGAAATAAAATTTTTAGGGAATATATCTTGGAGTATGGCCATAGCTGTTATCAAAATAATGATGATTTGCGCTCAAAATATTGAGGTAGACGTTTGAATATATGAATTCATCTCACAAATTCGTATATTTGAAAATTGAAACAACGCTTTTATTGTTGTAAAAATAGATATTTTAGTACTGAAACATCCTTCTAATAGTGGCATTTTTCGATTCAGGGACGCTGCTTGGCGTTAGGAACTTACGACCAATTAACAGAATCTGGGGTAGATCTCGGAGCTCTCATGGAAGATTATGAACAAGAACGCCGACAAAGACTCGCCTCCATGACGAGTAGCAATATATCACTCAATGAAGAAATTGCTGATGGAACAACGCCGATTCCAATTTACGAATCTACAGTATCGCTTGCTTCATCAGTATCAAATGATTATGACGTGAGTACGATTCTAATCTCCCTAAAGAGTATTATAAATTCTTCTAATTAAAATGAATATTTAATCATATTATTTATTACACATATATAATTGTTTGATGCAGGATTGGTAATTATTTTATCATTTTTTGTTAATTAATGGTTAGATACGAAATCTGCTTCATTCCAATTTCATCTTATTTTTTACGCACTTAAAACCTAACTCTCCTTTAATATATTTAAACAGATTTGTAACAAAAATAATTGATGTATGAGATTATCTTATGTTTAAGCATTATTTTATATTGTAACATTATACCCAGTAAAATGTGTATAGAATACTGTTATTTGATATTAAAGTATATATCATTCCGGAGCCGTTTCCCATGGAATTAGAAACACATTCCTCAGGCTTCAGCAAAAGTTTAAGAAATGGCAGTGAAACAATAAGCGGAAGTATTTATTCATAATAAAGCCACAAACATCACTCTAAGAATGCTTCCTTTGTCATATTTTTCGTTATATTCAGGCGTAAAAGACTTGAATAATTTCTATTAATGAGGCATTTATGTTAAAGTGTATAATAATTGAAATACATAATATATAGCTGGATATCCAGCTAAATTCTTATTAAATCTGCAAAAATATACACATAATTTTTCATATCGGAAAATATTAAGAAATTATTGAAAATTTTTGGGATCACTAATTAGTTTAAGAAAATTAAATTAGAATATTAATTTATCTATACAATATATTTCGTTTTCGAATTTAAAAAAAATGAACTTTTATTTGCATTTGTATCAGATAAGTTATTGTAATAGAATTAATTTATTTTCATTTAAAATAATTTATCATTATATAGAATGGCTTAGAATTTTTAAATATTTATTATTCAAAATCTCAATACCTTTTAATTTATATTTGTTATCCTTAGACATATAGATATCATAAAATTGTCAGTGCTATATAAATATATTTCTCTTTTAAGTATGATTAAATTTAATTGAATGATTTAAAATTATATTAGGACTTTTTTTTAACTCATTTATTCCTTTAACTTATTTAATTCAGCTAAAATGGCATCTCATAAAAGTTTGATTTAATGATAAGAATTTTAAAAATCTCCTTAAACTAGCTATTAAATTCTGATTTATTTATAAATCTTTTCATAAATCTATCGTAAAATGAAAATGCAAATCTAGGAAAAATAAAATAGCTATTAACTAAGAAGTCAAATCAATATATATATATATAGATGATTTTTTTTGTTACAGTAATAAACTGTGATGCATTTAATTCTTTAAATAATTTATTATTTTTTTGAGCGCATGGAGCTTTAATTTCTAAATAACAGAAATTTAGTTTTATTAAATTCTTTAGATTTATCCAAAGTAATTTGTCACACACACACACACAAGATTTTATAATCTCGCTTATCTTAAAATCATCGAATTGATCTTTCTTAATTTCATTAACTTATTGATGGCACGCTTACTTCTGATATTGTTCTATATTGAGGAACACGGTAAGAAAGAATAAATAATTTCGTGATTAGATATTATCATTTGATTGGCTGGAGTACATAAGAGATTAGAATATTTATTATGTTTTAAATGGAAAATAAATTGACTTTTATTTATTTTTTTAAGTAGAGTACTTCCAACCACTAACATTCTAGTTTTATGTTAAGAGAGTGTACGATAATTATTCCAGAGAATTACCATAAAATAAAGAACTCCACATTCAGTTTTTAAAAACTTATCCAAGCTAGTAATTCATGTTTATGTGATCCTGCGTAATAGAATAATTTAGTTTATTGTCATCAATTTCTTATAACTATTTTATAATAACTATCTCATAACTATTTATGATAATTTATTTCAGGACAATGAACCAACGCCAGAGAAACCACCCAAAGGTCCCGAGGAAATCAAATCGAGTGGGGCCGTCACATTTAAAGTATACAAGGAATATGTGAAGTCTGGGGCTGGTTGCTTTTTGCGAATTGTGATATTCCTTTCTTACATTGCCACTCAAGTTATATTTAATGGTAGTGATTTCTGGCTCACTGCATGGTAATATTTCACAACTACTTCAATTATTCAGATTGATTTCTGAACTAACAAAAATTTCAATATGAAAAAAATGCTAATTTTATTACTTTTTGTTTAAGTTTGTTTGTTTATATCTTTTCTATTGCGTGAAATATATATTAATAAAACTTTCTCCTTCAGTCTATTAAATAAAGAAAAGCTTTTAATCATTAACTTAACAGTAGAAACAAGGTCTAAAATACACTAGATCTCTAATTGACATAATCATCGTTAAATAAGTTATACTTTTCATTCTATAGCTATTCTAACGCATATAAACTAGAACATTTTAAATCATGTGATTGTTTTAATAAAAATACATATAAAACAGATAAAAAATAAATTTCAAAAAAATTTATTTTCTTAAAAATTTTAAGCAATTTTTTAGATAAATTATTGTATATTAATTTATCTAAAAAATTGCTTAAAATTTTTTGGTCTCGATCCCTCGATAAATTACATTGGTCTCGATCCCTTTAAAATAATCATATACTTTTTTAATATGCATTACGTTGTATTTTTTTCTATTAATAATAAGGGAAATTTTTCATGAATGTATAAACGTAATTAAATTAGGCATCTTATGACAGTTTTCAACTGTAAAATTTGTAACATGTTTTATGAAATTTATAAAGAAATATTAAAAAAATGTTTCGGAAACATGTAAGATGTAGAAATTTCACAAAATTTTAGTGAGAGAAGTATTTTATAAAGACAATTTTAATTATTTACATTAAAACAGTGTATAAACAAACATTTAATGTTAACGTCAGCTGGTATACTTCATATATATATATATAATTTGTCATATTCATCTTAATAACTTTTCCCAATTAAAAATATATGTTTTTATAACAACATATTTCATTTATGCGTGGATTTAGGAAACACTCAAAGTAAAATTTTATATTATTTAAATCTCAAAAATCAGGATTTTTTTTAATAAAGAATTTTGATGTACATAGTATATTTTGGTAAATAATGAAAGGATTTGTTAAGAAGTTTTTGTTTTGCATTTTCTCTCCTACAAATAAATTCTCTTTATTTATTTTTTTAATTTAAAAGAGAATATTGCATATCAATTATTCAAAGTCATGTAGTTATTGTTAATGTTCATGACTAAAAGTTATTATTTTATTTATTTTTGTAAGGATTTAAAATATACTCCAAATACCCATGATTTTTCTAAAAGTTCTTAAAAAATACCCCGTATGTAAAATATATCTCATGAAAACACCATTCAATGTTTAACATATTATAAGTGATATCAAAACAAAACACGAATGATATGAAAGTTCTGCGATTAAAGAGAGTTTCATAATAATAAAAAATGTAATATGTATTTTCTAAATTTATGTGTGTGACATGCCTTTTACTTCTAGCCAGAATGTCCCACAATATTGGAAACTGCACTTAATCTTATAAATAGTTTAAATAACTATAAACATGGAAGCAAGATATATATTGTACTAAATTTTTAGGGTGTTTCAGTATGGAGGTTTATTAAAGTTAAAGTTTAAAGTTGATTAATTTAGTTTAAAGTTGATTTAGTTTCTAATTTAATTAATTTTCTTAGAAGTTAATAACTGCTAATTTTTCAATAATTAGATTTTAAGATTCTTGAAAAAGCTTTAATTTTTTTTACATATTTAAAGCTGCAATCTCTCATTTTTCCTTATTGATTCTTTTTCGAATAATATATATATATATATATATATATATATATATATATATATATATATATATATATATATATATATATATATATATATATATATATATATGAATGACAAACGCGATGTATGTATTAACAGGACAAATACCGAACAAAGAAAGTACAACATCAAGGATTGCTGGGGAAACGCTACCAAGAGTTCCCTTAACGAAAGTGGACTCTACAATGACACATTTGGTCTGTTTGATCCTCACTACTTCTACATGAATGTGGCCAACGTCAGCGAAGGCTGCTTCAGGCTGACCAACAACTACTTGGAGGACGTGAACGACGCTGCTGAGAAAGTGAACACGACTTTCAATGTTTCGATCTACGCTGGTCTCGTCTTCATAGTGTTCTTGCTGTCCCTCTTCAGGACGACTGCTTTCTTCCACATGTGCATGAAAGCTTCTGTAAATTTACATAATAAGATGTTTCGCTGTGTTCTCAGATCACCCGTATCGTTTTTTGACAGCAATCCAGTAGGTGAGTAATCTCAAAATTTAAAACACACAATTTAGATTAATAAGCTCATTTAGTGTCTATATTTTATTCAAATGTATTTATAGTAATAGAATTATGAGTAGTATCTTGGCACTTTTTTAAAATTAATATATAAATATATTAGACAATTATATATATATATATATATATATATATACATATATATATATATATATATATATATATATATATATATATATATATATATATATATATATATATATATATATATATATATATATATATATATATATATATATAGCAAAGACGTGTTAAACTCAAGAATCTTTAAGAACATTTTCTTTCAATTTTAGTGAGAAAATAAAAATTCAAGTGATAATTATTTCAAATATCCCAGAGCAAATGGATAGTAGATTAAAATCACAGTAGGAGAAAAGAGAATTAGGTTCACATGGTACATTACTATATTATTTTCGCTGTTTAAACATATATATAAACATGTTATGTAATACTTTCTTGAATGTCTTGAGGATAGTCACGATTTGATTTTTTTCTCGAGTACATTAATACGATACACAAATTTAAAGTTCTCTATAACATATTTATTCGTTTTCGAATGAAGCTCTGATGATGTAATTTCAAGTATAAAAATTACTCTGTTATGTTACTTTAGAAAAGAAAGAAATAAAATTTTTTCAAGAAAGTTTAACAAGAATATGAATATATTCTATTCTGGATTCAGTGCATACCTGATATACTTTATTAAGTTTTTAATCTAGTTACTTGAATGAAGATATAATCATTACCTACGAGATATTGCATATAAATTTTTGCATTATAAAATACGTGCAAAATTTCCTTTGTCACTGAATTACATTAAGTCTGTGACTTCAGTGGGCTCAGCAGCACACTGCATGGAGTGCCCGATGGAAACAAGTTTATATTTTCCGAAGAATAAGACAATTTGGAGTACATTGATGGAAGAGTACACGGCAAACGCTACAAAGGGAAACACCTGCTGCTTGCGAATATTTCTAGCTTCATACCACATGACATCGTGGTGTGGGAAGTTATTGTGTATAATTGTCGATTTCATTTACTGAAAATTGCGAGCACTTCAACATAAGCGAAATGGTGGAGTCAGATGCCTTTTTCATTTTTTGACCCATTTCGAGTGTTGTATTTCAGTAGAATAATTCCCCTGCTCTTGTTTTTGACTCCACAAGTCCTTTTCTGTGTATAGCCTGTTTCATTTTTTCTGTCGTCGCCTTATTCCTCGGGTATGTAACCCATTGAGCATGTCTGGGATTTCATCGATTGGCGATTCGCTTGTGCAGTTGGTGGTGGGGCATACAATTAAACTGAACTTTGCTGTCAACTCGGAGCCATATGGAAAGTAATTCACCAGGATTATATTCTGAACTTGTATGATTCAATGCCACGACGTGTACGGGCTGTAATCGCTCAAAGCCATAGACAAGCTGATTCCACGCTGTTATTTCTGTTTTCTAGTAAATATGATAGTTTATTTGTATCAAAATCAGTAAAATGAATAATAATTTCATTAATTTCTGACAGTTACCTTCATTATGGTGTTGCAAATTTCACAAAATTGAGGTAACAAACTTCATCACTCATAATCTGGAGAGAATTCCTAATTTTTTCTGCCAGTAAAATTAATTATAAATAATTTAAGCACTTTTAATAATCTTGTAATTCAATTAATTTAAATTTTATCAAAAAGTTTAAGCATTCATTATTATTTGAATGGTTTTATATAAAATCATTAAATATAATTTTTATGCTCTTTATTGGAAAAAGTCAAAATAGAATACTGTTTTAAAGATCGCTTAAAAAATATTTTCAAAATAATAAAAGGATTTAAAACAGAAGAAGTGATATACCAAAAAATTTTCAATCCTTACATTATGTATTAGATCAAAACTCAGTATACATTGTAATTATGTTCGTTTCACGTGGGATTTCACAATTTGCGTGCCTGATTATACAGACTGATTAAAATCTACTAGTTTTGAATTGATATGATAATATTTTATGAATACAGATGCTCTTGTTTGTCGAAAAGCTTCTCAAATTCGTGTGTGAAATATATAGCAAGGAGTATAATAATGTTTTCTTTACTGAGCAAAAACACAATCAGCATTTTATTTAAACGTTAAAAACATTATATTTTTATAATATTCTTTTTAAAATATTTAATTTTAGGTGTATTTCTCTTTAATATAAGCTTTTTTTTAATTTATGAATCTTTCCTACACCTCTGAAATTTGCGACGATATGTTGATGTTAAATCACCTTTACTATTTCCCAAATAAAGATCTTTTCTTTAAACGTAAGATATACATTCAGCAGAAATACGATCTGAAAATAGAAATTTATAATGGTTTATTGTTATTTCTAAAATGAATTTAACTCTTTTTTCAAGAAAATAATTTTTTTTTTGATGATATTTAAAAACAACCTAACGATATTGATATCAAAAAGCAAATTGCTGAAATTTTGTTAGAATTTGGTGCATAGGGTAATTAATTAACTCCCATCATATTTGCATTACAGCAAAATTGTTAATATAAATTTAAAATATGAATAATAATCTATCTTATTTTTTTATGAGCTTTTAAAAAGTTCAATTTAGAATTTTATGATTTCTTTTTGAAGTTTTCAGAAAACTAGAACACTTATTTTTGTACTTTTTTCCAATAATGTGTATAATATACTGTAAGATTTGTGTAATATATTATAACTAATCAAAGACTGCTACATTGTCAGGAAGAGTTCTGAATCGGTTTTCAAAGGATGTTGGTGTAATCGACGAAACAATGCCCATGGCAGCTTTAGATGCTATAACAGTGAGTAGCATGATAAAAACCGGAACGTAAACTTTTGCATGATGTGTACTAACTTTGTATTCTATCCCGTTTAGCATGAGAATGGTGATATTTAGCCTGGTGGTGGTGATTTCATTTGGTGATGGTGATTGTATATACGTTTAAAAATATGTTTTATATTCGTTCTTTCTAATTTATAGTGTTTAAATTTGTTATTTAAATCCTTATTGTGATGTTCATAAAATTATTTTATTCATTACGTTTTTAAATTTTGTGATGTTCTAATAGAACAAATTTTTTGTCATGAAACATATATTTTAAAATAAACTCATAGAGGAAACTTAAATAAATTATAATCATAAATTTGAAATTGAAATTTTAAGATGAATGCGACATTATACGCAGTAAAAATCGTACAATATGAAATTTCAGAATTAATATGACACTCAATAGCTTTTTTATATTTATGAATACCTCTATTTTAATAGCAAAAGTAATATATGTTATATATTTATTAATTTTATTATACAACATTGGCTGGCCTATACTTTAGAGTGAGCCTTAATTTCTTGCCAATTGGCGCCTTATTGTTTGCAATGTTGGCTTATTTCTAGTTGTAGTTTGTTTTCAGTGCATTCTAGTTCTTTTAAACATGCACAAAAACAAACTTGTTAAAAAAAGTAAATAAAAATAAAAATCTCTAATTTTTGCCAAGGGGCATTCTAAAGTATATTTCCCCAACGACATTTTAATAAAGAAATTATAGGTGCTGTACTTTTAAATATACTGAATTAGTGTTAAGAATTTTTAATAATCAGATAATCAGAAAATGTCAGCAATTTTAAAATTTCTTAACATCTCAGACGAAGATTTTCTGGAAGATTTTTGTGATTTGTACAACACTGATTTCAGCAGAAGTATTGAGTAAGTTATTAACAAGAAATTATCAATTTATCCCTTTATGTTTTGTTCTATGTGTGTAGCAATATTATTTGTGTATCTATGTTTTATGTATTCTTAAACTGAATTGAAGCATTCTAAAGTAAATAATATGTTGAACTTAAGAAAACTTTAAAAATAATCTATTTTTTTTAGAAACTTAAATCTATTTTCTTTCAAAAATATTTTTTGCATAAAAAATGTACACTAAAAATCTTTGAAAAACAATTTTAATAGAATGTGTCATATTCAACAAGTGGAGCTTATTTATTTTGACCACAAGTTAAATTAATTTTTTAAATTATAATTTCAAAGCATGTTAAAATTCAGTCATTTCTTCTTGTAAAATTAATAAATTTTACAATTAATAAACATTGACAGTGAAGATTTTCTGAATGATTTTTATTACCTATTTGTGAGAAGCTATACTAGTAGTATAATGAATAATTTAAAACGCAGATTTTTGTTTTGAACACAATTCAGATTTATCTTCATTATCAAAATACTTTAAAACTACACAAAATTATTTGAATTTGATATTTACTTGACAACTACCTTTCTGTTAAATAGGTAATTTATATAAATAATTTTTTTACTTATAAATAAATTAATTGTTTATAAATAAAAAATTTTATTTCTTGAAAACATGGGACTTTTTAAAGATAATTAGTTCTAAATAGCAAAGACCTTGAGTATGCATATTTTTACAGAGTTTATTATCTTGCTGATTGCATATTTCATTGCAGTCCCGAATTATTAATTGTTAAGATGATGTTAATTTATTTTAATTACTTTATTTTGTGTGTGAAAAGCAAGTAGCACACAATTATACGCAAAATATTAGCGTACGAGGGAATTATCATTAATCTTTTTTGATTGCTCTGTTTAATCTATTTATCACTCATAAATTTTGTGATTGAGAAAATTGCTGATTTATTATTATTAATGATTTTGCGTAAATTTCAATTTGTTAAGAGAGAAATAGCTTAACCTTCATTTTCCTAAATTATTATACAATTTATGAAATTGCTTTCAAAATCATTATAAATTTTTCAACTAAGACATTTTTCTTACAGTTATTAAGTTGATTTGACAATGAAATTAGTTCATATAGATTTCATTATTTCTGTAAACAAATAAATGTATACTAATATAAATATTATTATTTATTTAATATTTCTCCTCAAATTATAGATTACTGTATATCAAATATAATGCGCAGAAATAAATGCATTTTTCATAAAATTTAACAACACTTTCTTATATTCTGTAATACATAGGATTCATTTTTATAAACGATGTTATTTAACCTCTAAAAGATCGCTTTTAAAGGATAACTCCTTTTTATATGTATTAACTGTTTTATTAATATTTTTTTTTAACTGTAAAACTGAAATGTTTCAGAAACGTTTAAACTTCATATCTCTAAAAAGTTTCTTAAAAATGTATCATATGAAACTGCATTTTATTAGCAAAAAAAAAAAAAAAAGTTTCTAAAATACTTTTATTGTTGATCATATAAAGCGTTTTTTAAAATTCAAACGTTTGAATTTTCTGCAAAATATTTTACTTAAAATTTTACTAGTATATAACTGAAAAGCGCATAATAAAGAATTCCCTTTAACTTTTGTTCGCATTTTTATTTTCAAACAGATAATTGAAAATTATATTCATTAAATTTAAACAGTATAAAATATTAGAGATTTAATATAAGAGAGAGAGAGAAGAGTTATATATAAAATATTATAATGAAAATATTAGAGTGTAAAAATCTTAAGTGATATTGCCTGGGTCAGTACGCATTAACACTTTTATATTTAAAGTAGTTTGCTTGAATGCTAACAATTTACGTTTAGCTATCGTCTTTCATTAGATTCATCAGCTTATTGTTCTGTGCATTTAACAACGTGTCGTGTGTTTACATACATGTCTAACCTACTGTTTAACCTACTAACAAATTGCTCATACCTGTCTAGACCTGCACTTCTGTTTAAATATATTCTTGTGCTATTGCTTAAAACAAAGTTAAACGCACTCATGCAACGTTTAATCTTCGAAACTCACTGTTATTAAATGTTAAAGTATTTCTTAATTCTCAAAGAACATCTTTTGCTTTGAAGTATCTTTTAAAAGGAATTCTTCTCTCGTTATTATTAAATTGCAAAAATGTAAATTTTAATCAATGTAAATCTCGGAAAAGGATAAAAACATTTATTTTAATAAAATTATATTAATATGCATTGTGTTATTAATAAAAGTTTTTAGCATAATTCAAAGGAATATACCATAAATTTGCAATTTATATTTATCTCTAAGACAGTTATATATATATATATATATATATATATACACACTGCTGGACAATTGCTAAGGACGGATCATAAATTGCAATGTAGCATAATATCAAGCGAGACATGAGGCCTAGTAGTATAAAATACAGTTGCCACACTGTTCAGGCATTAGAATAAAGAATATTTATTGTTCTGGAAAGTAAAAAAGCTGTGAAACACCTGAAAGAAGAAAACGTTCATTTGATGCTGCATACGGAAAAATGCATCTAAAAGTCAGCAGGCACCTTGAAGAAAGATATCAGTACGGGATATGTCCACCGTGGAGTGTGATGCAACATTCCACACGTCGTATCATACTTTGCACAACATTATCCAGCAGCTGTTGAGGCAATTTATCCCATTTCTCTGTGAGGGCACGTATGAGGGTGTTCTTGTTTGTCGGGGGATAGTTTCAACCATCAACTTGCCTCCCCAAAGCATCCCACATATTTTCAATGGGGTCTAGATATAGAGAACGTGATGGCCATACGAGGCATTGAATACCCTCGCTGTCTAGACAATCCTGAACAGCGAGTGTTCGAAGACATGTTGCGTTGTCGTCCATAAAAATAAATTTACCACCGACAGCTCCACGGAAAATATAAACATGAGGAAGTAGAACTTCATTAATGTATCGTTGGCCCGTCATAGTCCCATTTGCAACGACATGTAGGGGCGTGCGCTATTGATCATGATGCCAGCCCACACCAAGACACTTAATGTCGGATATCGGTCCCTTTCCTAGATATTTTCTGGACGATAAGCAGCACCACTCTCCCACCATATCAGTTGGCGTCTACAATCCAATGAAAGACTGAACCTACTCTTATCTGAGAATAGTACGCATGCCCAGTCATGTTCAGTCCAATTGCGATGTTCACGACACCATTGCAAACAAGCAGTACGGTGCTGTTTGGTCAATGTAACACACACAACAGGTCTGCGGGCGTATAGTCCTCCTTCCCTCAAACGTCTGGCAACAGTTTTTCGGGAGATCTGCTTTTCTGAGGCAACAAAAAACTGATTTGCCACCTTCTGAGCTGTGGTGCGCCTGTTCATTTTTGCTGATAGGACGATACTTCTGCAGGCGTCGTACTTCTAACACGACCTCCCCCGTTCCGCCTACTACATATTCCAGTAGTTTTAAATGACTTCCACATCCGTGAAACAAACGCTGTGAACGATGTCGATCTCCCTGGCAACATCTGTTACTTTTCGCCCTTCGATCTTTCAAATAATTCAGCCACGCATAAAATCATCTAAGTGATGTCGGGCAAACATGCCAAAAATTTCAAGTTCGTCTATTAAATTTTTCCTGCAAAACTTTGATTTTAAACAACAACTGTCCACAAACGTCAAAAGCTTTTAAGCTCTTATAAACGCTATTACGTGATGAACAGACGTAGAAAAAAAATTTGCATACGCATACTTCTTCTTACTGTATCCCGCACTTATTCTGATTTTCCACATTTTGTGGTTGCTATAGATGATAGTGTTATCCGTCCTTAGCAATTGTCTAGCAGTGTATATATATAATAAAATTTTAAACGCATGTATAATCTACACTTTAAAGCTAAAACAGGGTGATATTTTTTAAAGTGACAGTGTTTGGAGCGTCCTCTAGCGCGATCTAATAGCCAAAATGACATCAAACTTGCTATTTAGATTAATCAAGACATGAGAAAAAAGATTTCGTAAAAAAATATCTTAGTTCCAAAAGTCACCGATAGGCCATTTTGTGACTCTGCTATAGCTTACAATAAGAAGAATTAGCATAAAACACGGGTATCAAAGTAAAATGTAAATGTTGTGCATATGACAGCGCCAGTAATAGCGGCTGTAAAAGCAAGTTGTAGACAGCTCCGACTAATAATCTCAACTGCATTGAATGAGCCCCAGTGGTCATGACTCTCACATTACTGGAACGTCCGTTTATGTTGGTGGAGTATCAAATTTGTCTATTCTAAAGGACAACTAACAAAGACAATGCGGAATATTCCTCGTGATATATAGCGCATTGCTGTGGAGAACGTTGTGCACAGAATACACGGTGTTATTTCTGAGCACGGTATTCACATTTTATGTGGTCTAATTCCTCATCGGGGAATTTAACGTAATAAATAAACATATGATTTAACTGTACCCTTGTATGTGTTAGTATTTTTCTTTTCTCACATTTTATACATTGTATAACGCCACAAAATGCCTTAGCGATGATTTTTGGAAATTTTTTAGGGAATTCATTTTCCGTGTCTTGATTAGTCTAAATACCAAGTTTGGTGCCATTTCGGCTATTAGATCGCGCTACAGGGCGCTCCAAACATTGTAACTTTAAAAAAGATCACTCTGTATTTCCTTAAAAATACACATTTCTAACAATCTATACATTTACTATAATATGTACAGCAAAAATTCTAAAATATGCCTGAAAAGAGTTGTCGGAAATTAATCCAGTACCTCATGAATTGATTCAAAAATTGCTTTGTTAAAATACATGCATTATATACCGAGTACTAAACTGTTTTCTTTTTTTAGCAAAATATTCTTAGTTTAAAATGCTTGCCAAAAGTTTTAAAACTTTTTTTAAATATTCATATACTTAGTTATTATAAATAATATTAAAATATATGAATTTGAAAAAATAAGAATCATTGTAAAATTTATCATAAAGAATGAACTTTTTGTTTAAAAAGAATATTGTTGATTTATTTTAGAAAAAAAGTTTATAATCTCTCTAACACTTAAAAGAAACATAATATAATTTTATGCTAATTTTTAAAATTCAAAAAATAGATTTATTTGTTATATTATTTTTTTATAATTTTATTATTAGCCTACAGATTAATCTTAAAATAGTTTAGGAAAGAATAATTTTCTGTTTTCAGCCTTTTTTCTCGAATTGATATATCAGCTATTGTAAATCTAATTGCATTTTAAACATTAATTAACGAACAATGATTATTTTTAGTGTGATTTTTCTTGTCAAAATATACTAACATTTTCGCATTCCTTGTATACTAACACATAACCTTCTCTCGAAACTAACCCAGGCAATATTTTAAACCGATGCTCTCGAGATCTTGGCATCATCGACGATGTTATTCCTCCGACGGCTTTTGACTGTTTAGAGGTAATACAATTCCATTCTTCTTTTATACAAAATGTTTGTAAAGTATGTGTTTCATATAACATCACGCTTACAATGCGGTGTCATATATTTTAATAAGTTAATAAATGTGTTTTCAGATATAGATTATATTTCACTCAAACCCATCTATGCTGCAAGTAAGAATATCTCATAAAAATAAACTTTTATAAAATGATAATGTAGTTTTGTATGGACTTTTATTTGATAGTACAGCGATTTGATAACCCAAGGGGTATGGTAAATCTAACTTAAGGATTAAAAGAATAATAATTTGTAAAGCACGAGGTGAATTGTTTGTGAAATTTTTAAAGTGAGAACCAATATATATGCTGCTCGGCAGTCATTTTAATATAAATATTAATGTATTTAATTAAAGTAAATTTTTGATAATATATTTTGATCTTTTTTTCCAAACTAAATTAAAGAAAAATTAATTGCAAACTTATGAAGTAGGACATAAATAAAACTTCTTACCATTCAATTATAAAAACATTAAAAATCATTGGTAAATTTAACAATTTTAAATTATGATCAAAATAATTGAATTTCTAATGAAGGTTAAAATTTGAGATATTCTATAAAGGCGCACACAGCTATTGGCGAAGCATACAAATCAATGTAATATAATTTAGTATATCATAAAATTTAAGTTTACCGGAAATATTTTAGTTGAAATCTATTATCTGATAATTCAAGCTTTATCTATAGCATTTTTTATACTTTATTGTTAATTTGTCTTAAAATCTATTTTGCTCTTAGATATTCTGCAACTTATTTGGCATAATATGCGTCGTGGCTATTGTTGAACCATGGCTGTTACTACCTACGTTCGTCATCAGTACCACTTTTGTATTTTTAAGAAAATTTTACTTGCCAACTGCTCGTGACGTGAAACGTTACGAAGGAATAAGTAAGTGCAATACTTTTAAAAAGTAACATTTATTTTAAATATATCTTATTAGAAATAACACTATTCAGTTAATCTATAAGATAGTACATTGAAAGAATTTTAAATTTATCCCATCTTTTTAGTTAACAAGGATGTAATTGAATCAGACATACATATTAGCTGTGCTATTCTGTTATAGAGTGGTAGCAATTATAACCAAATATGAGGGTCATCCGGAAAGTAAATTCCCCATGGCTTATAACACGAAACAAAACATAATTACCTAATAGGATTTATTGCAAAATATACAGCAATATTTCAGCTGCTTCTCAACATAACAATCATCAGAATGGTAGCACTTTGCACGTGGTGTGTTAAGCATTTGTTTACCGGTATCATAGGATCTGCAGCCTGGGAATGGAGCCAATATGTCACAGCTGTCTTCATCTGTGAGGAAGTGACAGGAATTTGTTCAGGTGCAAGAACAGATAGAAGTAACTGGAAGCAAGTTATAGGGTGGATGGTCAAACACTTCTCAGCTAAACTTTTCCAGCAGTTTCTTTTGTGGAATTCGCCGTATGAGGGCAAGGTTTGTCGTGGAATGACAAAACACCTGTACTGAGTGTGCCTATCTTCTTGTTCTGCTTGGCTCGTCCCAAGTTCTACAGAGTCACCAGTAATATTCAACGATTATTGATGCACCTCGCAATTCACAAAAACTTTTTCTTTTATAACGCCTATATTTCAGTAATAATTTTTATTATAATTAATAATTTTATAATACTATAGTTCGACATACTTTTGTTAGAAAATATGTATTGGAAAAAATTATCATTTATATTAAAATTCAGGAAGTAATTGGAAATCATTATTTAAGATCATTAGATAAGCATATTTAAAACTCCTAAAGATAAAATATTTTTTTTTATAAAAAATAAAATTTTCATCCCAAAAATGTTTGAGAGAGAGAGAGAGAAATTAAATCTAAAATAAACACTTAATCTAAAATAAACACTTAATATGAACGAAAATTACCAACTATAATAGGAAAACACTGCTTTATTTCAGAAAACTTAAAATTGCTGTACCATTTTCCCAGAACTGCTATATTTTCTTTCTTAAATCAATTTGATATATTTTTCCATTTCCTTACCCAATTTTTGTAATAAAAAAGTACATTTCTCTTTGGTTTCAGAAACCACATGTGTATATCGTATGTAATTCCCTTTATTTTTTTTTTTAAAAAAAGGACTCTATAAAACTTTTGTTTCTAAATTTAATGCTTAAATGTTGTAGTCGGGTCTCTTTTTCTTGTTTTTAAAGAGTTATTAAGCATAAATTATTATTTTTGTGAACATTATCAGCTTTATTTATTTTTCCTACATTTGTCTTGTTTCATTTTAGCTAAAAGTCCTGTATTTTCTCACTTGAGTACATCATTATATGGCCTCACCACGATCCGGGCATTCAAAGTGCAGCAACCGTTCGAAGTCAGTTTTGACCATTACCAGAACCAGCACACGGCCACTTGGTTCATGTTTATTTCTGTCACCAGATGGTTCGGCATTGTGTTGGATTGGCTGTGCGTCGTCTACATCACTTTCGTCACTGTGTCCATGGTCATATTATCTGAAGGTAAAAGGATTCACAGTTTTTAAGCAACTCCATATTATAAAAATCCATTAAATCATGGAACATTAAATTATAATCTGTAAAAAATATATATGTGGGGAATAATATATTCATTTAAAAGAGCATTTTATATTTCATTAAATAATAGCAAAATCTGCATTGTTTTGCAGAGCAAATTTTTCACGTAAGTTCATGAAGAAGGCTAAAATTAATGATACAAAATTTTGTACAATACTCTAAAATTTCGAATTTATCTTAATAATTTTATTTCTAATTATTTATTTATTTTCTTGTGAATTTAAATTTCAAATCTAAAATTTCGGAACTATAAATTCAGAGTCTAGTAATAAATTTTTTCACTTGAATATTAGTAATGAGTTTTTTTTAAATATTGAGTGTAACACTCTTGATCGTTCATGAAATTTTATTAAGACTTTATTACAACTGTTATTTAAATTCTCAATGCATTTAGTGAATCTATCGTATTGTCTATCAAATCCCATAAACACAGTTCTGTAGTTTTATTGCAACTGATTATTATTTTGCTTATTTTACATTTCACAGATCCATCTTATGCCAGCAAGGCAGGATTGGCCATTGCTTCTGCTCTCCAACTAAGTGGCAGTTTCCAGTGGGGGGTGAGGCAGTCAGCAGAGGTTGAAAGTCAGGTATGTCCACCAAAAATTCTTATTTTTATCAGCTTTCTATAGTATTCCGTATAAAAGTTTTTTTAAATCTATTAGTTATACATCATATGTAATTTGATTAGTTAAGCTTTCAATAGTAAAATTTGATTCCCCCGGGGATTTTCATTATGAAACCAAATTAATTTTCTTAAACATAAAAAGTAATTTTTAATATCAATTTTTCGAGTAAAAAAACTGTGATTTCGTAAAGAAAAAATGTTATATTTGAAACATTATATACTAATGATATAACATTGCTAATGTTATAAAAAAAGCGTGTCTAATTTTTATTTATTTTTTAATTTTTGCGCCATATTAAATGTTTGTCAACTAATCACGAAATTTCTAATCTGTTTAGTTGTTGATTTACATTAAAACCATCATACTAAAACATAGCTTGCGTTATTTCTATTTTGTAACAATTTAAAATTTCATTGTCATTACATTAGTTTTAAGAAATCGCTACCCCCCCCCCTTGTATTTGTTACTTTCAAATTCCATGTCTAAATTTATAGATACAGTTATGGACTCCAAGTAATCACATAATAGTTAAATATTTTGCAAATTAATATTTATTTCATTTTGGCTTTCCTAGATGACTTCAGTCGAACGAGTGATCGAGTACAGTAATTTGGCACCAGAAGCAGCCTTAGAGAGCTCGACGGATAAGAAGCCCCCGAAAGATTGGCCCTCCAAGGGATACATCATCTATCAGAATGTGAACCTTAGATATTCACCAAATGAGCCACCTGTTTTGAAGAACCTCAATTTTGAAATCTTTCCTGAAGAGAAGGTAATCATGATGAATTTTTGTTACAAAATATAGCCTTAAGATTATGGTATCGTTTCTGACTGTTTGCTCATTACTATTTATGCAGCTCTTTTGAGATCACATCTATAGTTTGGATTATATTTGCAAATGTATTCATCCTCTCAAAAATATCATGTATGTAAATTTAGAATTTTATTTAGAACATTGAGAATTTTATCTAGAAAAACAAATTTACGTCATATCTTGCAATTCTGTTTGAAGTCATTGTTGTGGGGTGTATGATTGAAGGGAAGAAAGTTCTCCCATTAATCAGTTAACATGATAGCTATCTTCTTACTAGTTCAAAGATTTTAATCATCTTTAATTAGTATATTAAGTCAAAATATTGTTTCAATACAAAATTTATATGAAATATAAATTTTGACCAGTATTAATCTTTGTAAACTAATTCCGTGCTCAGCGTGATGTAAAAAGAATCATTAGCATGCAGTATCAAAATATTGCTTGGTTTAATAATTCCTATTCAACAAATGCGCTGATTGCAATGAGATAATTCAGTTTTATGAAAAATATTTAAGTGTCTAGATGTTTAATCATTAAACTTGCAAAATATTCTATGAAGAGGCAAAAAATTATGTCCACCTCCACAGTTCGACATTGAGCCCATTGGGATATTATGGGAGTTAAATTATCTCACGTACCCACAAGGTCACTTATCTCGAGGAACGTGAAGTGATTTATGTATGTGTCTTGGAGAAAGTTGCTGATCTAAGCGACTTCGACAAATTTTGACTAGAAAAGAGTACTCCGAAATTTCACGTTCCATCGAGCTTTTAACGTGCCGTTGTTGTGTATACCTGTGCCAAGTGGATGAATGACGATGATACGATTAACTGAACCACGGTGTTGGATATATCTATACGTCATTAATGACACAAAATGTTCTTTTGTTATAAATGAGATCAATGATTGAAGTGGCAAACACCACAGATTCTTGTGCTTAGAAACAACTTTACTTTGACCTACATCTACTAAGCCACTATCAGATGATGATTTTATTTTATCTAGTGGGACAGCCTCTAACTTCCTGTCTCGTGAATACGTGTGCTGTTCAACATCGAGGCGTCGGCTACTCATATAATCATTAATAACGATAATAACGCTGATAACGATCGATTGTAAGCAACCAAAACGACTGGGCAGTTTCAGAGATACTCACTTTCTGAGTCTTGAGCACCGCAATCTAACTTCAGTCAAAAACATTCAGATCAGCACGATCTGAATGATTTTGACTAGTACGATCTGAATGCATTCATCATTCAGATCGTGCTATTATTATTTACTCCTTGTTAATCCTTACGCGAATTTGCCACAAAAAATTTACGAAACTTTTCATGGATTGATAAAATTACATCATCATCTAGTGTAATTGGACTTTCAGCTACATGACCGCAACAAATATTGATATTCATCTCTCCTACAGCTCAAAATTAACAATACAACTCGAAGTGCATTCAAAATTGGCAGCTGGTATGCTTCATAAATAAGTTTTGGATAATGGCCATTTCTTCACGATTCAAGTGATACAGAACGCGAAACTGTTTTTTATAGTATAAAAGTACCTTAGAGTTAAAAAATATAAAAGCAAGAGATACGTTATTATTTTCTTTAATTAGATTGAAAATTCTTGATAATTTTTGGATTTATAAAGGATAAAAATATCAAAATCAATTCAAATCAATAAATTTTCATACAAAATCAACTTTATCAATTCCTTTTTTTTTTTAAATTTCTTATTTTTAGAAATTACAATTGAATCTACAATTAAGAGAAAACATATTTCTCATTTAAAACTCTCTGTAAGCTTGTGCTGAGCGCTCCATGTTTATAATTACACATTCATTTAATAAGTAATGCCTTTAATTTTCGTAGATTGGAATCGTAGGACGAACGGGTGCTGGTAAAAGCTCCATGATAGCCACACTTTTCCGTATGACAGAACCGGAGGGAATCGTTAAGATTGATGGAATCTGCACTAAAGACATAGGTCTCCACGATCTCCGAAGGAAAATTTCAATCATACCACAAGTAAGCAATAACACTGTGAATCATGAAATTGTTGTTTTTAAATCGATGGAAATAAATATTTGTAATTAATATATTAAATGTTTAAGAACCTTTTATCTTTTTTCAATGATCTCTTTTTTTATTTTTCTTTGATTACACTTTTCAAGTATTACAAGTTGAAAAAGAAAATTCTATCGGTTTTAAATGACCTAAGAAACATAACCTACAGAAAACATAGCCTACTGCCAGTCTTCGAAGTTATCACCATCGGTATCCAACACCTTCTACCTATGTGTCTCCAGTTCTGCAATAACCCTTGCGATGAAACTCGGAGGTTTTTGATGCAAAAATGTCCGTGAGTATTTGGCGCAATTCAGCTTCATTGGTGCATAATTTTAAATGAAAAGTATTGTCCAGGGAATGAAAGAAAAGGTTATCTGATGGTGCAAGATCAAATGAGTAAGGAGGATGGCAAACAACACCGAACGAGCTTCTTCGACACGTCCATTTCTTTTCACTTCATGCACGCGTTACGATTGATGAATGTGCCTGGTGGACCTGCTTTTATAAAGACTGATATTCCTATTCTCGACTGACTGGTGTCTCAACCACGCCATACACTAATTTGCATACTTATTCTCTCTTCATAAAATGCCGAAGCGAAAACTGCTAGAACTTTCTTCATTACCTCATGCTTTGAATTAATGCCATTCTACTTTTAAAAATAATCTATTTAAAACATCACATAATTTTCCAAATTGTCTTTATACTTGTATACTTTCTATAATTTCCCATTTATATAAATATTGATTTAAAACTGAAATCACAGTGAAATTATTAAAAAAAATAAATAGTATTTTTGAGGGGTTTGGTGCATTATTTAATATACCCTTAACCTAACATTTCTTATATTGAATAATATATCATAAAATATTAATTATGCTTTTGTCATAGTTTTGTGAAATGGGACAAAATAAGATTCAGTGTTTCAAAATCTTACAAACGTTGAAGATTGTTAAAACAGAATGAAGGATTTAATATTGAAAACTGGCGACGAAATTATTTTATATTATTTTATAAAAATAAAAAATATCAGTTCGATTTATTTAATCATTTGCAACACAGGTATTAAAGATCTCAAATTCATAATAAATAATCATATTTTTCATTGCAAAATAAAAATATTTTATTTAGAAATCAAGATAAAATTTTATTATTATGTGTACCATTTAATGACATCTTTAGGAAACAAAACTGTACTATCGATTTTTTTACATGAATTATCGGATCCTATTTAACTGTATCATCATATAATGATACATAACTAGCGAGATACTTCCAACACTTATTTTGGGACCTTAGTTTCCAACACAAAACGTGTACCTGGTTTTCAGATAATATTTCAATTTGAGGAAATAACGCTATTTGTATGTACCGTTTGCATTTGGTCTTTTCTAACCATATTTACTTTACTTTGTTCAAAATGCTACTTTGCAAAGATCAGTCAAAATAAAATTTCATGAGATTTGTATGCATAAAATTTCATGAGATTTGTATGCATAAAATTTCATTTAATGAATGAGTCTTAAAATGTTAGAAGACGAAACTCATTTTACACGCATTCCAAAATATTTTCTATTAGCTAAATATTCGAAAAAGCGTATACACATTCACTATAATTGGTAAAATCAATGTTTTTTATATCATAAAAATAAAAATATTGTTATTTAAAAAAATTTAAGTTATGTAAATCAAGAAAGGGTCTGAGGCTTTACGCCTTTTTCCTCTTGAAGAGAGAAAATGTCCCAAAAGAAATATAACCACACGTTGCTTAGATTAATTATTTCTTTACATAAGTAAATTTACTATTAGTGTGAATTGTGATTGTGAAAATAATTGCTAATGCTATAGTTAAAATTTTGAAATATGCTTTAAATTAACCGAACAACAGGTTTCTGATATAAGTTTCTTTCTACTTCATGCAGACATACTTTATAAAGATTTCACTTATAAAAAATAAAATTCAGGAGCCAAAAGTTTTACTTTATTTAAGTTAAATTTATGTCATGATTTAATTAATTGAAGTCAAGATACGAATCATACATTTATTATATGTGTAAATAAAGTAATAAATATGAGGGTTAATGTGAAAGTGTATTTTGTGTCGGCAAAAATTTTTTATTTCGAAACAAAAGAACTCATAATGTATTGTAGAATAAGTATAAAGTAATTGAAACAGTTACTGAAACTTTTTTCTAATTATGAAGCTGATATTTTAAAATTAGTTATGAATGTAGCATACAATTCAATCTGAATTCTATACTGCAGAATAAATTTCGTGAATTAGGCTTCAAATTTTTAATAAGAGAAACAATTTTTAAGCAACCTTTACAGTTCTAATGAAAGTATTTAAAAAAGCTCTTGAAATTGGTGCATGCTATCTGTTGATAATGTTTAAAATGAATTTTAAAGGCACTGTGTTAGTCACTTGAAACTTTTCAAGATAACATACCATTAAATATTATCTTTTTACTGAATCTTCTCTTTAGGACCCTGTTTTGTTCACTGGTCCTGTGCGAAGAAATTTAGATCCATTCCATGAACACAAAGACGAGGAATTGTGGCAAGCCCTAGAGGAGGTACACGGTCTTCTTCAGACTCATGTTACCATTTCATGAATTTTAAATCTGCTAGATTTACTGCTACTTATTGTTCATATTTTCAGGCTTACCTTAAAGAAGCCATTGAAGAAATGCCTGGAGGTTTGGATACCGAAGTTTCGGAAGGAGGTAGCAACTTCAGTGTTGGTCAGAGGCAACTGATCTGTCTCGCAAGGGCAATACTCAGGCGTAACAGAGTACTAGTTTTAGATGAAGCTACGGCGAACGTGGATCCAAAGTAAGTGGCTTTAAGTAGCACACAATTTTTATTATTTTCGTCTTAATTTTTTATTCTATTAGAAACAACTTTAATTAAATCTGAATTTCATCATTCACGTGCTCCGTTCATTCATCAAAATATTCAGTATTCTCATGTCAACTGCTTAAAAACAGTAATATAAACTGAAGGAACAAATTAACGTAGTAATGCTCTGTGTGTAATACTCATACAACAAAGAATGTACCAATTTAACAACAAACATTTAGATTAAAATTAATAGGGTCTGTGTAGAAATGGATACCACTATGTTTGGCAAAACATTTAGCGATAAATATTGGCAATGAAATTTCATTCCTGATAACCCTGGCGTTTTCAGCGCAGGATTGTCATTTTGTTATTCGCATTTTGGCGCTTATTTTGGCTTAAAAAATTGTCAAAAAATCAAGGGGTACCAGTTAATAATTAAAATAATTTTAACAATCAATGAAATAACTTAATATTGTGAACCTTTTATTTCCATGCTTGAAATTAAATTTCAAATACATGTTTGGGACTTATTTTTGAGCAATATGCAAATTGCACTTACAATATACATCTACATATATTTTATTTTACAATATATGTTTTATATTTTCAATTCTGTTATTTTTTTAAATCAAAAATCAATAAAATATTGTATTTCATTCTTTTCTCGGATCAAGTTTAATTAGATTTGTTACAACTGAAATTTTGCTTTTTCTTCAGTTTTTCTCACCATAATAGAGCCTCAAATAATGTTTAGTCGGTGGTTTAAAAAGTAAATTTTATTTTATATAAAACATTATATTTTATCTAGAACTAACGAAATGAAAAAAATATGTTTTTCCTTATGTACTTTCATTATTAAAAAAATCATTCCACACATTATTAAATAGTTTGATATTCAATTTTTATTATTCCTCTCTCCATGTTGCAACTTTTTAAAATGACGTTAAGCTATAAAGTGTTTTATTTCTTGTCAAAGCGAAAGTAGTATTTCTAGCATTGGAAATGTTTATGATCAATATCAATTGTACCAGCGCAATATTTAACTGTCGAAATTTATTCTGATAGAAAAGTAAAATGAAATAAGGACACACTACACCAGAAAAATATAAATGGCCTCTCACCCTTAAATCTAGATTTTAAAATTTATAAGATCAATTATGGTGGATAAAATTCTCTATAATAAATAATTAAAATATTCAGTACAATTGTGTTCAATATATTGTTTTCAATTTTGTTATATCACTTAAAGTATTTTTATTGTTAATTATTTAAAATATCTCCCATTGAAAACTGCAGTCATAAAATATTCTGTACAGTGTTAAAATAGAATAGTATGTGGAATATTTCTACCATGTTTAGAAAGCTTTTCCCAAATAAGGGAATTACAAGTTATTTCTATTTCTTCTAGTACTGACAGTTTGATCCAAAAAACTATTCGGGAAAGATTTGCTCAATGCACGGTGTTGACAATTGCTCATCGTCTTCACACAATTATGGATTCCGATAGAGTTTTAGTAAGTGTCATATATAGATTCACAATTTTTCATTCCCTTATTTATTCATAATTCATGCACATTATTCATCAAAAGTAAATATTAATTCATATAAATGTTAAATTAAAAATGTTTAGTTAATGTAATTGGTTAATTTATTTTCAACACTTTTATATAACATTTTTAAATGTTATATAAAAATGGTTTATTCCATTAAAATATTTCTTCATGCCAAAATTTTTAAATTTCATAAATAGATTTTACACAAGTCATTTATATAATTACTAACTTGTAATAATCAGCTTTTCTTTAAACTAAGTAATTAAAAGTTAAAAACTTAATTAAAAAATTTTCTATTTCTTAATATATATATATATATATATATATATATATATATATATATATATATATATATATATATATATATATATATATATATATATATATATATATTCTAGCATATCAATAACATAATAAAAAGTTGAAGACATATATATATATATATATATATATACATACATACATATATATATATATATATATATATATATATATATATATATATATATATATCTTGAAGAAATATGAATATTCACTCAAAATAGAATGTTCTTTAAAATCAAAGTATAAATTTTTTTTAGTGCAAAACTTGTGTTTATGAAATGTGTCCAAGGTTTAAACAACTGTATATTGTTCTGTCATCACAATAAACTATATTATTTCACTTATTTTTCCTTTTAATTATTTATTAATTGTTAGTAACAATTATTTATTAATTTAACAACAATCAGGTACTATTTTTTCGCATTTATTTAAGAATGCATATTTTAATAAGTAGAGGTAAGCGATCAATTCATCTAACTTTGAAAATAATTTAAATTAATTTTATAAAAAAGGATATTTAGTTTGTAGAATGCATTCATACTTAACAGAGAATTTCTAAATTATTTTTCCATTTATAATTTCTATTTCTTAATTACATTAAGATTTAAGGTTTTAATTGCCTTTTACAATTAAATATGGAATGTAAAAGATTTAAGATAGGATTGATTCACTTTAGTTATCTTATGTGGCCCAAAGAAATGAACTCTCGAAAACGTTTTTACAAATATTAAAACACAAATACTAATTAAAAGTATATCAACATAGAATTGATTTAAGGTAGACAGATTCCTTGACATTAGCACATTCATTCATCATTAGTGGTAATTTATGTTTTTTACACATTCATTATTTCTAACATTTTGGAATGATGAATGTGCAAAAAACTTAAGTTCATTTAGAAATATCTAATAGACTTCATTTAGAAAGTAAATTTGGGTTTACATTTTGTCATTAATTTACTATTTAAAATATTCTTGCAAGATTATGCTGACACTTAGACTAACCTGTTGATTTTCTTTTAAATTATGAGTTCTAAACTTAAAAAATCTATAGTAAAAGTACTTAAATATCTATAGTATAAGTATACTAATCACGTGGTATATTCATACGTGTTTATCATGATGTATTTCATATTGGAATGATAAAAATTGATAGGATCAAAATTTTCAAAGGGTGCGATTCCCAAGATAATAAGGAATCAGTAAATAAAATTTCGTGAGCATTGGCATTAAAATTTCATTGAAGAAATATAATACGAGCATTTTCAAAGATATGCTTATTCCAGTTACAAAACTCTTTTCTCATAAAATGTGCCATTATAAAGTTTTATGCTTGTGCCAGAAAATATTGTGAGGGACAAAATCAATCAAGATAAACTTTAGGTGAAAATTATTGCAAAATATGATCCTCTGATAGTTTAAGACATCGCTAACACAACCTGCCGACAAAATAAATATATGATAATTCATGTTCATGATAGAAAATTTATGATTTAAGTGAGAATTGCTTGCGTTAAAAAGATCAGATTGATGTTTATTCCAAGTATTATAGAATTAAAAGCATATGCAAACACTTTAAATCTCGGTGAAGTTTTATTTGTAAAACGGTGGAAATATCTATATATAGTCCAAATAAACAATAATTTGTCAAATTCAATACCAACAAAAGCATCGCTTTTGCGGGAAACTCCAAAATTTTATAATAGGGAAAAGAAAATCTGATTTGTTTTATATCCCATTAAGGATATTTGGAGAACTTTAAAAACCCATATTTATAAAGATAGAAATTATTAAACAGTTAACTAATTGAAGTTTGATAAGTTTGGTAGTTTTCATGCTGTGGGTATCTACATAAATTACTAGTAAAAGATAATCTTCCAGCTTATTGAAAATTGGGATGTTTTTGCAAATTACAAATAATATTCAATTTACAAATTAAATAATATTCCTTATGAAATTTAACTGCTTTCCATTTTTTCTTGTCTGAGCTCATGTTATGGTAGATGTGGCAATTTTTCTATAAATTTTCTTCGAAATTTATATTTTAATGATAAACTTAATTTGTATGTAAATATGTTATATTAGAAATGAAACTGTTTTTATTTTATTCCACTTTATTTAATTCAATCATACATTCTTAAAATTTTTATTTCATACTCAATCTTAACACATGCCTTTTGAAGGTACTGGATGCCGGGGAAGTGAAAGAATTTGACGCCCCCTACAACTTACTCCAGAACAGGAACAGTCAGTTCTCGCACATGGTGCAACAGACGGGCATGGGCATGGCTCAGCAGTTGAGAGAAATTGCCAGAAATGCTTACCTCAACAATGCAGGAACAAAGAAAGACATTGGCAGCCCTGTTTTTGGTGGTCCTGGTAGTGATGACGTCATCGATATGAACAACATATCTTCAGTGGCAAACAACATTGCCAACGGTGGAGTTCTAAACTCCACTCACAGCCCAACCAGTGACGTGTACGAAAACACGGAAATGACGTACTTATAGCATTAATTTTTAGGTGTTTTCAGCTAAAGAGGAATAGCTCCTGCTAAGGACTTGTACATAGTTGTTTTATACACATAAATCACAGATAAAAATTTTCTAATTTTATTTTTAATTATATTTCATTATTTTTTGAAAATGGAAATAAATTTTTATTTCTTGTGAGAATGTATCTGTTTTTCTTTCTCGATTAAAAATACAATGCGTTAATTTTTGTATTGTATTGGAGGAAGTATGAGCTTTCATTTAGTTTTGTATAGCTTAGAAAATATTTTTCTCTTCAAATTGTTTCATAGTAATCACCGAATATCAGTTTAAAAATACATTGTTTGATATAACTTTGTACGACTCAGATCCTCAATAATTTGGCATAGATTATGAAAATGTAGTGATTTAGTATCTAATTTCATAGCATGCAGATATTATATTTTTCCTAATGATTGATAATCAGTAATTGGCATAGTTTAGTAAAAGTTTTATTATAGTTAATTGGATAAAACTCAAGGTAAAACTGCATTGAAATTTTGAAATCTTAGTTCAATGACAATTTTTGAGTACATATGCATTATGAAAAATTGTCTTTGGGAAAATAAGTTAATCAGCCAGTAACGAATTTCTTAAATTAAATTCAAATGTTGATTCTCTTTTCAAAGAAATTCTGAAATAAAATACTAAGAGAAAATAACCAAAAAGTACAGCTTAAGAATGGGAGGAAAAAATGGTGCTTTGAATAATATACAATTTTCTTTACATTGATTTAACTTTTATTCGGGACCAGATATAAACGTAAAATCTCAACACATTCAATTATACACTATTATAAATAATTAGAGGTTCAGTCACTGGGGGTGTCCCACTGTAAAAGATGCCATTAGCTTCGCCTCTTGGAAGCAGTAAATGGAATTTAATCTTAAGTGAATCCGGATCTATGAAAAAAATATTGGAAACATATTGTGAACACAAGTTTAATATTATTAATTTAAAATATATTATTTTTAAAGGAATATTATTTAGCCTTAGAAGATAATTGGAAACACCAGTCTTAATTCTTTTCAAAAAAATGCCTTTTATTGGCCAAATAAATTATGTACTGAACACAATATATTTTTGTCTGCATAACCTTGAATCAATTTTGGTTCTATAATGTATTTTATGAAAAATCTACTACTTTTAATATGAAATTATAAAGATTAGGATGGTTACTAAAGAAAAAATGTACATGTTACATGATTAAAATTGCAATTATTATTCATAACATGCCTTATCGTGTGTAAAAAAAATGAACCATTAACTCTTCGGGACGCCAGGACGGGGTAACACGCGGACTGTACTTACAGCCCGGGACTCGCAAAGTATGCATTGCATAATAATAAATAAAATTTATAGTTTAAGTAGATAAGAAACTATTTTTAAAAATGTGCTTTAAGATATCACAATGTCAATCATAACAAAAAATACAATTAAAATAATTGACATTCAATAATCAAAATAAAAATATATAGTATTTTACAATAATTAAAAATAGCCAAATCAAAAAGTAAAACCCATGCTAGGATATCTCGCATGAAAACTCATCCTAAAACTGAATCGAAACTACTAGCAACCACTTCAGAATGAATCAAAAGACTCTTCCATGCGTTTCCCTCCGCACGTGTTTATGATTACATTCACTACAATCAGATGAACCACAGACACTTTACTTTTTAGCAGAATCCATTCTGATCTAGTAGCAGAATCCATTCTGATCTAGTAGCAGAATCCATTCTGATCTAAGCAGTATCCATTCTGAAAGCATAAGCAGTATCCATTCTGATCTAAGAGAAAAGAAATACTATTGTACGAAAGCAATCTTTTGAATGGAACATGGATTAGTAATTCCATCTGGTAGTAAATATTTCGTTCAAAAAGCACTACGCAAACGTACGACCATTGTCTCGCTGCGTAGGATTCGTCGTAACGCGAGAATGCGGCGTTAGTCTCTGAAGATCATCTGGCGCTGACGCACATTTGCGGCGTTCGCCCCAAAAAGAATTAAGCGAAGAACAAACCAAACTTCTTAAGGTAGCAGCTGAATGATATAAAGGTATATATATATATATATATAAAACTTTTCTTGATATTGGTAAAAACATTTTCTAGTGTACAAAGAGTTATTCAAAACTACCTTGACGCTGGTAGTCTTGTTGTAAAATCAAAATGTGGGAGACCGAAGAAGCTAACGCAGAAAGAAGAAATAAAAATTCTTTTACGAATTGAACAAAATCCTAAACTTTCTGCTGCAAGCATATTTTTTTCACTAGCAACAAGGAAATTTCTCCTGAAACTGAACGAAAAGTGCTGAGAAAGGCCGATTGTCATGGACGCAAACCTACTTCTAAGCCATGCATTTCCGAGATAGAATAGAAAGAAAAGAATTGGTTTTGCCAAAACATACTATAACTCTTCAAAGGACTTTTGGAACAATGTAATTTGGTAAGATGAAAGTAAATTTACAATATTTAAAGTTAATGGCCACCCTATTCTATGAAGAAAACCAGGAATAGAACTGAATCTGAGAAATTTAAATCCAAGTGTCAAACGTGGAGCTAGCGATGTGATTATATAGGGGTGTATGTCATCGAAAGGAGTTGGAAATCTTCACATTATTGATGAAGTCATGGATATGTATACTTATCTGGATATTCTAAAGAAAAAATCTACGAGACAGTGCCCGAAATTTAAACCTTTCTAATACCTTTATTTTCCAACAAGACAACGACCAAAAATATGCAACTAAAATTGTGAAGGAATATCTCCTCTATCACACTCCAAGACAGTTGAGTTCTCCTCCACAATCACCAGACCTAAATCCAATCGAACATTTGTGGAAAAAAAATTGAAGAAACGAATTCAAAAACACAATATTACGTCGCGAAATGAGCTAATTAGCAAATTGCAGGAAGAATGGGCGAAATCTACATCGGATGACACTGAAAAATTAGTTCAGTCAATGCCCAGACGTCTGCAAGCTGTTTTGACGGATAAAGAATATGCTACAAAGTATTGAAATAATTTAAAAAACTTATATTTTGATTATTTTGAAAGTGTACACAGACTTTATTGGAGGGAATTTCTGAGTTTTTTACAAAATATATTTTTGAAAAAATGTAAAAGAAAAGTATAATACTTATGTTATTTACTTTTTATTTAAGCTTACAATTGTAGCTAATATAAGGGGGAAAAAATGCAATGATTAAAATACAGTTTTCAATGCTTTAAATGTTCTTTTAATTTAAAATTTAGTCTGTACGCAGATTTTTGTGACTAACTGTATTTCACAGTCGCTCATATTTTGTACATCTACCTAATGATTATCATTATTAAGTAAATCGATATCTTGCATCATTGCTTCAAGGAAGGATAATTTGCTTCTTTACTTGGAACATGCTCTTATTTTTTTTCATGAATAAACGACTATAGAAATGGAGATACTAAGACGATTTCTTTTTAAGAAAATGAGGATATAAGAAACAATTAGCAATAATTAGAAAAAAGTTAACATTTTGCGAGAACTAATAAAATATAGAATATCGTCTAATGTTAAACTTATAAACCTTTCCCCTCCTTTTAAATTAAGAATCTGATTTCTGAAGTAATGAATTACTAAATATATTAAAAATTTATTTTTTAAAGAAAGAATAAAATCATGGATTATTTGCTTATAACACAAATTATTTATCAGTATAACATTTAAGAAAAATTTTTAATATGATGTTTTCCTTATAAAGTATTTTGCTCAGTACTCAGAACCTATCTGATTGTCTTTAAGCACTTCTAGGCATTATATCCCAACATGCATATGTCTCTATATATAACTCATAGGATCGATTCTCACCTCAAATGTGGATGCTTGTAGTGGTTCGATCGCATTAGTACTCACATAGTATTTTTGTTCTTTTAATAAAAATATTTTTTTATGTGTCCGATCACTAGGATTTCCATTCCATTATCTAGTGGGGTAATTAGTGAGTGTCACATCGTGGGTGGATCTTCGTAATTTAGAATCAGTGACCAAGCAGAAGACGCCTGGCATGGCCTATCACCCCTAGAGGTATAATTTCACTTGGAGGACATTTCAGCCACGATATATTTTACTTGCACCAGCCGCAATTAGTGAAAATACAGTGGATCTTTAATTGGTGTAATGTAATAAGACCACCTCGGACTAATATGTGACATTAAAAATATATTACATTACAAAATTAAATATAAAAAATACTGCCTATTAAACTGGCAATACTAATTCAAATTCATCTCCTTCATAACTTTAAAAGCTAATACCGATCATTTTATAACTACTATATTTTGTACCACTTTAACACGCATTTCTTTTACTTTGATATTAATTATACATACAAAGAAAACATTTTTTTAAAATAAATTTTGATAAGCAATTTTTTTTATATTTTTATTATTTAATGGTGAATCAAAATAAATTAATAGAAAATATTTTGTACACATAAATATACACAACTTTGTTAGTTAAACTTTATAATACTTTTGAGTAACACTTTATTATTATTTAATATATATATATATATATATATATATATATATATATATATATATATATATATATATATATATATATATATATATATATATATATATATATATATATATATATATATATATATATATATATATATATATATATATATATATATATATATATATATGTAACAATTTATTATTATGACAATAATTGTACACACAAAGATAAAAAATTTAAATAAATTTTTTTAGAAATTTTATTTTTAAATATTTTTATCATTTTAATGTTGAATCAAAATAAATGCGCATTTTACCTTTAAATATAAACTCATTAGTAACACTTTATGAATATTTTGGATAAGAGGAAACGTCTATTTGTCGTTTACAATTTTACTAATTTCATTATCACCTGTAATCATATTTGTATTTTATAACTGGCGAAATATATTAATAAATTGTGATTATTACATACTCGATTACTTTGGATCCAAACTAACTATGAGTCATTCTTCTTTATCTATGGGAAATAAAGAAAACATATAATTAAAAATTATTTTGTGAGATTCATATACATTTATAATTTTTACATAAATTGCCATTTTTGTTAGACGAATTCATTAAAATTTTATTCGATTACTATTTAAAAAATGTTTCAATTTCGGCTTATTCATAATGAACAAGATACAAAAATTAGTTTCTTGAGCAAAAAATGTTCATTAGTAAACAAATATAAGAAACATGAAATATATTAATTATGCTTTTGGACCGTGAATTTACTATTTCTTTATGTGGCATTTTGAATTATAAGACACTTTGGATTCGAAAATGGATACATTTATTACGTAGCCAGTCTTAACTATTTTCCATAAAGCTCTTATAAGAGAAATATTTCATTCGTTTTGCAATTTCTATTGGATTGAAAATTTTAATATTTGTCTTCGAAATTTCAAACATGTCCTTTTTTGTGTATTTTAAAAGAATATAAGATAACTAGCAACATCAATCTTTTTAAAAAAAAACCTTAAGTAAAATGCAAATTTAAATAAATAGATGAGAAAAATTAAAACGTATGCTTAATTCAACATGTATGTTTATTACAAGCAATTTTTCTTACATGTCTTAAATAAATAAGATAAAAAAAATTTATGTTTGGCTCATTTTTATACATTTTTGTACATTCAAGTCATACTTTTATCCAATTACAGTGTCATGAATGTTTCAATAAAATTCATTACAAAATTTAAACCGTTTTAAATTTTACTATACAAAGTTAAAAAAATTTTTAACTTGAAGTTAGCAAGCTCTCATTTGTAACTGAGATTGATAAAAAAAATTAAAAATGTATTCGATATGATTTAAATAAAATTAATATGTATCTTGATTACATACAGTTGTTGTATATCTTGGGTTCATAGCAACGCTAAATTAGATCTATGAAATTTGCCATGTTAAGAAAATCCCACACTAAAATTGGGCTTGTGAAAAGATAGATTCTGGAAGACCCCAGACAGTCCAGAATATGGTCAAGAGTGTCCTGAAAGTCAGCACACTTCAAACAAGAAGGAAAAATTCTTTTTCCAAAAGAATAGTGTATAGATCTCAAGTGTCCACTGACAAGCATGCTTATCGTCTGGTCCCACTTACACTTGAAAGATAGTGCGCCCCCTAGGCACTTTTCCTGGTACCATTGGTGAACTGGTATGATTGTCCCCAAATAGCATCAACAGCTTTTTTCGCTCTTGAGAACGACTCCAAATGAGTTAATGACTCAGGTATGTCTGACGGCCCAGCAGTACCCACTTTAGCCAAAATATCTGCTGCCTCATGATTAACATCGATGCAAGATATTTGATTATCACTGTCTTGGACCTACTATAATCAAAAATACTTGATTATCTTGAATACAAGATAAACACTGATCAAAGAGTTTTTATGAAGCCTGTTTTAATTCATTTTTATATTTAGTACTTACTTATATGTGAAGGACTTTTACTTTTCACATTATTTTATCAGAAATTTTCTTTAAATTTGGAACATTTTTAATTTTAGTTTAGAAGTATTGTAGCATATGTCTAGAAATTTTTTGCTTTTCTCAAAGATGACATACTCACTCATTTATGACTAAAATATCTAAAGAAGATAAATTTACTATGAAAATTACTGATATTAAAATGTATTTTCATTAAAATGAAAGATAATAAGTTACATTTATTAGTTTTAAAATATCTTCTCAACTAAATCCAGATTTTGAAACCAATATAGAATTTTTTTTTAATTTCTTCTTTTTTCTGCATAACAAATTTATTTTAAGAATTAAATTCGATTTTATCTCTGATGTTAATTTCCTGCATATATTCATTAATTTTAATTATTTTTTTTAACAGAAGTGAAAATATATTATTTCCTTAATTAAGTGCAATTCAGATGTTAAATAACTTATTTTTATGATTTCTTTCGAAAGCTTAAATTTAAGCCTGTAAAATCTTCGAGAAATAATTAAAATGAATTATAACAAAAATCAAGATATATTATTTTCCTAATTAAATGCCATTAAAATATCGTATTTTCTTAATTAAATGCAATTAAAATATTTTATAACATTTTTATTTATACTTATCTTTATGATTTCTTTCCAATATTTATATTTAAATGTATAAAAACCTTTGATAAAAATATTTCATTTCAAGCTATCACGGCACACAATTTTGTGGTTCAAAATTTGGTGGGGGAAAAAAACGGGGGGGGGGGAGAGAGTAAAAGTTATTTATTTACCACCAATAATAATATTGAGCAAAATAATTTATGATAATTATTTTGAATGTAAATTAAAATGATATAATATGAACTAAAAACAACGGTACGTTTATCATTTTACTCGTATTTAAAGAGCAAAATAATTTTTACTATATGTATTTCTAAGATATGGCTGTACAAATAGTGCCGTGGCACAGAGGTGTAGAATCACTGTTATAAATCTTTCTCTTTTAGTTAGTAACAAATAAAAACCTATCACTGTTCTAAATTTAATTCATACCAAAAACATCTCCAATTTTCTTTTTCTATTGTCATCATCTGACATTGGAGATAATAGTTGTAACAATTATTGTTCACGTGACGTCATCAAATTAATTTGGAGGAAACTTTCATTTCATTTTACATAAAACGTTTACCAACCAAATAGGTGATCGCAAACACCTACACATGTAACAAAAAGCATATATCTGTAAAATAAAGGACATTTTCACCAGGATGATTGTGTTCTTATTTCATTGTTTTTACTTAGTAATAAATTGTATTGTACTAGGAAAGAAAATATCTTGTTAAATAGTTATAATAATTTGCAGCAGCATAGGACAATTGAATTTGCTCTTAGTTAATTTTTTAAATAGATTTTTAAGATCTATGCTTCAGCCTTAACATATATTTCGTACTGAAAAGTTATACATTTATAACATTTTTATTATGAGTTCATTTGAAAACCGTTAAAACTTGGCCTATTTTAACTTTTTGGTTTACTCGTTTAAGGAGGGAAAATATTTTCATACAAGGCATCTTACATACGAAATAAATTTGTTTACCGTACTTCAGCTCTCAAATATTTTTGAATCTTGAGAGATTGAAATGATTCTATGTTACACAAAAATTACATTCATTTTCGCTTATACAAAATAAAGTTAAAACAATAAAAAAATATTATTCTATGTGAATTAGAGCTATATTATTTAGACATTTTAGATTCCTAGGTCTGGAAATTAGAGAAAAATACATTTTAACTTTAACAGCTTATGATAAGTTCAGGCAATAAAACCAATATCAGTTTCAAAGTATTATTAATTAAAAATTCAATTTAAAATATTTTTAAATTTTAACTTATTTTTCATTTACTCATAATTATATACGTAAAAATAAAAACTCTTTAAAAATGCAAGCAAGCAATACTTTTATAATTGCGGAATTTCTTAATTGAGAAAATATTTTTTTGATTTAAGAATGTTTTGTATGTTGATGAGAAACTTCTATTGCGTGGCTAATCAACTTTTTAGCTCAAAAGTGAAAAAGTAAAAGTTAATATTTTAAAAGGAAACATGTAGTGAATCCCAGTAATTATCGAAGAAAATACACACGGTAAATATATAATTTTCTGATAATAGTTACTAGTGCCATCTACAGAATTTATTTGCAACAAATATTTAACTTTTCTATTTTTTTCTTTAAAATTTGTCTTAAAATTTGCCTTATAGAGGACTGAAACAATTTTTTATTTCCCCCGGTTAAAATTAGAATAATATTTTAGACCTTCAAATGTTTCGATGGAACATGTATATATTTTAAAATCAAAAAAGTAAAAGAATGTTTTCCCTTCATTAATTCTATTCATATAAAAAATTTTTTTCCTATTAGATTACTGACAATACAAACTAAGGGAAAAAAAATCCATAATTCAAAGAAAATAAGTATATTAAATTTTATTCTAAACATTGTATATTTTAACCTTTTGTAAAAAGGATAATTAATACATATGATCAAGCATATTATTAAATCTGAAAATTTCAAGATTTTAAATAATAATACAAAATTAATAAAATTAAAATTACAACTTTCTTCTAGTATTTATTTCCTTTTCATTTAAACTAATGAAGGACAATAACAAGCAATAAAAAATAGATTTTATGAAACGTTTTCTAAAATTCTTTTGTAAGCACTCATATTATTCTCCTCGAATTACAATAGTTAATTTTTGCTTAAAGAAATTATATTAAAGAATAATTGATGAAAAATAATAGGTGCACGTTTTTTTCTGTTAATTACCCATTAATATATTGCTCCTATCAAACTAATCAAAGTCATTCTTTACGAACAACATTCTTTCTGAACGACAAGTATATTTCTTATAATTTTAAAATGTGTGTAGAGAAAAATACCTGTGTAAATGTGCAAAGATATAAAATAAATAGTGTATGTAAATACAGCACACTGAATCGTCTCTTGAAAACTGATATTGAAATTCACTTCAACATCTTAGAAATTATTTTTGACATTAAAAATACATTGTTAAACTAATTTTCACAAAGTAAGAGATGAAGGAACATTTTTTAGCGAGAAGTTGTGTAGAGTTTTTTTTTTTTTTTTTTTGTGGAAACTATTAAATAAATATTCTCCTCATTATTATTATAATACAACCATACTAAACATTAATATATATTTGATAAAGTTGTTGCATCAGCATAATTACCTGTATTTAAATGTAAATGAGTAAGAAATTTTAGTTGTAATTTTGTGCTCAGTTATAATTTAATAGTAAGAAAATTGCAAAAAAAAGGATCTTAAAAGCGGTGGAACAAATTATTGCTAATGTTATTAATACAATTTGCAAGTTATTACAAAATTTATTAGAAATAATTTTCATTAACTTTGGTTATTTCTTACTCAATATTATTCAATTACCATGAAGCAACTCCCACGTGGTCTAGTGGTTAGGATACCTGGCTCTCACCCAGGAGGCCCGGGTTCAATTCCCGGCGTGGGAAAAACGTTTTGTTATAGTTGACAGGTAGGAAAATAAATTTAAACAGAGACTGACCATAATATTTAATTTTTTATTTGATAAAATAGATAAAAGAATTTTAATCCTATATTAGTTTAAAGAAATTTTAAGAGCTTATTTTTCTATGTACATATATTTGATAGTTATAATTGATATAATGATTTAAATTTAATAGCATTAAATAGAAATGAAAATTTGTACAAAACTAATTTAATATACTATACAAAAATAAATTTTATTTTTATAAATCAAAAATATTTTTCAACATCTCTTTTACCTCTGGCAATACAAACGAAATAATTTATAAATTTTCCATTTATAATTGACAATCAGCTTATATTTGTGATTGATTATTATCATTAAAAAAAAAAAAAAAAAAAAAAAAAAAAAAAAAAGTCATGAAATATTTAATGGTTTTTTCCATAAACTAAACAGAGCCAAAACTTTTTGATCTGGATGAAATTACCGTCCACAAGAAATGCCAATAGAGGTATACATGTCACACATTTGTTGTTAATAAATTACTAGTCATGAGGTAACAGACAGAAATATTGGAAAAAGTATTTTACATTCTATTTATGTAGTAAAAAAGAAGTAGCAAGCAAATAAGTTTTTATACATTTCTGGAAATATTCACCAACAGACTGTTTTTTATTCTCAAAAAGCACCTTTTATAGATTCACATTATTCCCTCTTAGGCTTCTTATAATATCCACATTTTAAGCCAATTAACTTATAATTAGTTAAGATTCTTTTATTAGAATTATATAGTTTATTAGAATTATAGTATACTCTTATGAATATATATTATAATACATTGATGATATTTATCCCATATTTTAAAAGTTATAAAAAATATGCCAATTATATAGCTTTATTTTCTTTTATATATCGATTGATATTCTTTCATAAACTGGGTATCTAATGATATATTATTCAGTAATTTATAAATGGTTTGATGTTAATGTTTTGAAAATCGTTACTGACTTTTAAAATTATAATAATTTTATTGGGATTTTGAATTTATAATATTTTAACAATGTTGCTCGGTATGAAGTAGGATTTGCTATATAAAGATTTTATTATTTAAATGTTAATTGCAAGCACAGAATTAGAGTAAATTAATTCATAATGATCAGTTTAATATTTGATTTGTATTGATAACTAATACCAATTTTATTTTAATTTATCTTAATTGAAATACGAATAAGTAAAGAAACAAGAGACTCTTCTTTATTTTTTTTTACTAGCAGTATTCATCAAAATTTTTTTACATAATTTTTTTTATTTATTTATTTTATTTTTATCAGAAATAGTATTGATAAATATATAAAAAGAACAATAATAGGAATTTCATGTTTATAAATGCAATGCACACGTTTTGTGTAAAAGAATATTAATAATTTTTTTGGAGAATTCATAGTTTCTTAAAACATATTTCTTAATTTATATATTATATGGAATCTCTCTCTAAATAAAATCAGAAATCACTCTAAAAAAATTTTAAATCGATTAACTTTGGTAGAATTTAATATTAAAAATAATTATTAATAGGAAGTAGTGTGCAAAAAAATTGAATAATAGCTTAGATTACAAAATTTCAAAATTTGCTTATTTTTCTTATTGCGAAGGAATAATTACCCAGAAATAATGGTATTATATTAATGCATGAATTATTAAAATGTTCAAATGATGTTAAGTAATATTTAACAGTAAATAACTCTTAATATGATCAAAAGATGTCGCCACCACTTTTTGATATTTATTGTGCCCATGAAAATCTATTTTATACCAAGGAGATCAAATACATTAAAAAAATAATAATAATAAATAAATAGATAAATATATCGAAAATCTTTAATAACTTTAAAATACTTTTGGAACAACAAATTATAGATAATTTGTCACGGATTAATACATTTTACAACGAGCAAGTATTCAAAAAAATGTCAGAAAATTAATAAATTAGTTGATTTGATTTATTTATGATGGTCCCATAAAATTGTTTGCTTCATCAATAAATAAATCAGAAACATAGCCATATAAACCTATTAAAACTCTCTTATAATCGCCTTACAAATTATCTATAATTTTTAAAATGTACTTTTAAAATCTATATAAAATCCTTATTCTGGTGTTTCCATCGAATGTTTCTTCATAATTAAACAGAAAATGGTTGCATGGAATTTAATAAAATTTATACCAAAATGCTGGTCTCTGGCCAACTTAAAGCATAGTTATGTTTCAGTTTGAAATTTTAATTGCAAAGTTTGTTCTTAATTTAAATCGTAATAAATGCTAATTTGATCTCACTAACATGTTGTTCCTGATGTGTTGCACGCCTTTATGGAACTATGGTCTTTCCAAGAAGAGAGACAACGCTCTTTCCACTTAAAAGTTGTCATATATGCGAAACCACTAAAGATACACGAAAAATGTATGTAATGCTGGATCCTCTTTATATTAACATTCCCAATGTGCAAGTTGCATAAAAATAAGATTGTTTACAATTACTTTCGATTTTATTTTCTGTAATGTAGAGAATGCGTTTTCTATTTTCACATAACAACGCAAACAGGCAATGCATTGGAACTCAGATGAAAGAAGTTATTAAGTAACCTTTTAACTAAACGGAATTTTCGAGCGTTTCCTTCGTCAAATGGATTGCTAATAGCTATTCAATTTTTGAAACCTCATTTCGTTGTTCAAGGTAGCTTTTTAGACAAAATTAAGTAAATAGGAAAAATCATATATATATATATATATATATATATATATATATATATATATATATATATATATATATATATATATATATATATATATAGTGTGTCAAGAAAGTATAAGGATTCTTTATACTATATTATAATATATAAATTAAGAAATATGTTTCTAAATTTCTAAATTACCTCTATATTATGAGATTCTGAATATTGAGGAATCTATTTTATATTAGGGATTCAGAAATCTAGTATTTCATAACAAATCAATAAATAGCTTATGAGTAATTTCGTATAGTTTTTCATGTTAGATTGAAAATTTGCATTACTCTTTTCACTTAACAAATTTGTCGATAAATAATATTTAAATTTATTTTTTATTAAAAAATTTTTTTTTTATATTACTAAAGGTCGTAAGATAAGAACATGATCTGTATCCTATTTGAAAAATTATCTAATAGATAATGCTTTTAAACTATTCATCGTTTTAAGTTATTTTTATGTATCGTTGAATTTCATTGATATTTATTCATTTCCACTGCATATGAAAACAATTGTTTGTTTTATTCAAATCATAGTCTTTTAATATAATGAAAAAATATATAACTATAATCAATTTAGACCCTTACTGACAGCCGAGGGGGCAATCACTTAGTCATTCTGCTGAGTGGCTTACTTACTTTTGTTACCTGTAATTCACTGAAATATGGACTCCATTTCTAACTACAGATCCTAGCAGAAACAGATCTCATATGAAAAGTGAGCGTAGGCTTCTTTCTTTGGTTATATTTGTCACTCAATTGTCTATTTTTTTTTTTTTATATCAAGTCTGCGTTACCCGAACCTGCGATTTAAAGCATTTCCCAAACCACAACAAACATTCAGAACCAAGGTGGGATTCTAGCCCACGAACTGCTGAACCGAAAGAAGAGAAAGTGATCATAGAGTGACAAATATTTCAATTCAGTTAAGCACGATTAAGTAGGTTACCAGAATGATAATTGGACTATGTGTGTTTGAAAAACATTTACGTTCACTGGTGAATCGATATTTTAACGATGAAAGTGTGTATGAGTCTTGAAAGCTGAGATAATTCGGCACAGAAAATCACGCATTTTGAGGTAGAAACCACTTGCTATGGGTAGGGATTTCATTATGATTCATCACTGACTTGTATTATGGCCGCAGTCACCTGGTTGGTTAAGGACATCGTTCTCATTATTGGAAGGTAGTGCATTCAAATCCCGGTTTAACCGAAGATCTGTCATGTTCATTAATGGTGGTTGGGCAACGCTAAATATCGTGTTCGCAATATCCTCCATGTGAAATGATACCTCTGGAGATGGAAAATCAAGTATTAGAAGTCTTTTGCTTCGTCTCTGCTTCTAAATAAGGAAAACTCACACGCGGTTGCTTCCATCTAACTGGTAGAGCCCAATTCAGGACAAGGTACAGGGAAGCATGCCGGTGCAACAACAACCTGTCCATCTATCGACTAGGTTCGACGATAATTGTACGGCATAGATCCTAGACCCTACTGCAAAACTGAACTTGTTGCAGCTTTTCCTATTTTAGTTTCAGCAACATCCAATAGAAGGCGTCTCCATAGGGCGGACTTCAACAATTACTTGGAGACTGAGGAGAGAGCAAGTAGAAAATGGTTGGCAATCTCGTGAAACCTAAATTCTATTAAATAATAGATTCTATATAAGATGACTTCGCATGGCCCATATGTAGCCACTGTCATAAGTTATAGTTTAGGAGCAATATCAATGGCAGAACGTGATCATCTCATAAAGAGGAAACTGCAAATTTTGTGTGCATTGTGAGTTACTCCCATTTATTATTAAAGTCATTTTTTACTGGCTTTAGTTGAAAACTTTTTGCTAATAGTTGCCACAGACAACTATATTTTATAATTTATGAAAAATTAATTATAGTTTTCATCTTGAAATTGTGTTGATCTTTGATCTGTTTCATAAAAAAATACCTAAACATAATGGTGTTTTTTTTTTTTTTTTGCTCTATTTTAAGTTATTTAAAGGAATATTTATTGATTATTCATAGTTTACCTAAATTCATAAATATAACTCTTTAAAGTGAATAATTAAAATAAAATTATTATGTGGATTAATTATTTCAATGATGTGTGATTGGGTTTTCTGTTTTTCATAGACATTTATTTTATGTTTCGCTTTTATTATAAAAAAAAAAGAAAAGAAAAGAAAAAGCGCACATTCATTTAACGATATCATATTTTTTTATTGTCACCAACAATAGTTTCTTCATAAACATAAAAAAATTTTAACAAACAAATGTATAAATATTAGAAGTTTTTTTTAAAAAAATTAAGAAATTAAGTTGTTTTATTTTTTTATGTTTTTAATAATTATTTCACATACTGAATGTTCCTTCATCTCGTGTAAGTCTAGTAAGAGATGAAGGAACATGATGAATGTTCCTTCATCTCTTACTTTGTCTCACAAAAGTGATGGGACACTTGTGCTTTACAAAAGGAAACTGTAGTAAAATAAATTAAAAATGCATGTACAAATTTTTTGTGGATGTGTTTCCTACTTAAATTTAGTGACAATTATTACATAACATACATTTTGCCAAAATATTAAAATATTAATTAAATAAAAATACAATTGTTTAGAATGGAGCAAAATACAGCTCACATAAGTGATTGGATATATTAGATATGCAACAAAAATATAATCTGAAATAAGCAATACAATTTTTTTGGGGGTGTTGTACTTTTACTCAAAAACAATCGGCAATAATTTATAAAATCGCCTGCACTACTTCTCACTAGATTATTTTGGATTTTTTATGCTTTTTAGCTATGTGCAGCTATTAATGCTAAACGAAAAGAAACTTCACCAGAAATTCGAAAATTATTCATTAATTTGCATATTGAAAGTGGAAAATCTATTAGAGAAACTGCTGAAACAGTTAACTTGAGTCATTAAACAGTTTTCAATATCATTAAATGACATAAAAAGAATCATATGATACTGAATAAAAGAAGACATGGCCGACTATTCAATGAAATAAACGCATTGTCGTTCGAATTATTAAAAAAAAATCCAAGTATGAGTGCTCCTAAAGTTGCTGCTGATTTACAAGCATTAAATGATATAATTGTTAATCCTGAGACTATTAGCAAAGTAATTCGATCTTCTGGATATTACGTTAGAGTAGCCAAGAAAAAATTCTTCGTATATGAAAAGAATATGAAAGACAGACTGGCTTTCGCAAAATCCAACATAATTAAACATGCTGATTACTGGAATAAAGTTATATTTGCTGATGAAAGTAAATTTAATATATTTTTGTGCTGACGGTGTAGAATCTTGGTGTGGGGAAAACTGAGGGAAGAATTTTGTAGACAGAACTCTTGGTGCCAACAGTAAAACAGGGTGGATAAGAAGTTATGGTATGGGGGTGTATGTCATCCGCTATAGTTGGTAATCTTGTTTTTATTGGCTGTAAAATGGATCAGTATAAATATATTCACATTCTGAAGCAAAATTTGAAATCTTCAGCACGAAAATTGAATCCTTATAACTATTTTAAATTCCACCAGGACAATGACCCCAAGCACACTGCTTTGAACGTTAAACTCTGGCTGCTGTATAGCTGTTCTGAAATAATAAAAACACCACCACAATGTACAGACTTCAATCCCATAAAAATATTTGGCAAAAATTGGAATCAAGAATTTTCAAACACACCACTTCTTCAAAACAACAAAATCGGTGCTTCAAGAAGAATTGGGTAAAATCACTCCAGAAATCACCAAAAAATTAGTCAAATCCATCCCAAATAGATTAAATCATGTTTTAAAAGTAAAAGGAAATCTAACAAATTATTAAAACCTTTCAGAAAGTAAAATTTTTGGGTAAATATTTGATAGAAAAGCAAGTGTCCCATCACTTTTGTGAGCTTTTTTTTTTTTTTTTTTTTGCTCCGTTCTAAGCAATTGTATTTTTATTTAATTAATATTTTAACAAAATGTATGTTATTTAATAGTTGTTACCAACTTTTAATATGAAACACACCCATAAAAAAAATTTGTACATGTATTTTTAAATTATTTGTGTGTGATTATAGTTTTCTTTTGTACAGAGCACAAGTGTCCCATCACTTTTGTGAGACACTGTACATACAAAATCTAGCAAACGATTGTCCATTACAATCAATTCATTAGCAAACAATTTTTGTATCGAAAAGCAATTGTTAATAATATAGTAGTTGTAAGAAATATATCGTCTGATAAAAATAAGTGTTGCCAAAATATTTAATTTTTTTAATCCGATGATATGATATCATAGAGAGAAAATATAATATAATGAGAAAAGCAATTAATAAAAATAAATTATAATAGAATTTTGATATTTTTTGCCTATTTTGCTGTGCCTTTTTGCTGCCAAAGACATGCAATTAATGGCAGAAAACGGACTCATTGTGTGAATCATTCTATTCAGTCACACAACTGGACAGAATTATCGTCTGCTTTTTTTATGATTGTTCGAACTCTCGCCGTCTGAATTTCTTTTAATGCAGAAATGCTATAGAATTTCTGCTGACTCCAACAGTGATGATTTATTCTATGGTTTCCGAAATATTTGTCATCCAAGGACTCCCTGTGCGGGGCCTCTCCTCTCGTGACCTTGAGACTAATCATCAACAGCACACACTGTGTGACTGCGCTTCCTGATCGAATTCATCGAGTACGACCGCTCTCGAATTTTGATGGAGCAATAAATGTCGAGTTCATAATCCTTAACTCCCTTCGATGATCCATGAGGTTGCTTCTACACGATTTTTAGAGTTTTAATATTTCGAGGGAAGCATAAATTAATTAATCACAACACATGATGAAGAGCTGAAGTATTTAAAATTAATATAAATACTTTCTTGGGAAAGTGTTTCTGTTTGTATATTTCCATGATTAAATAGTTAATAGCAAAAGTGATAGTATTTTTGTGAAAGAATAAAGTGATATTATCTGTTATATGACTGTGATTCTAAGTTTTATGTAGTGAGGCTCAATTTTGTTTAAAATAACCGTCTCGTTAAAAATGTATGTAAAGCAGAACTGGAAATCACTATTATTAATTTATAATATTAGACCAATTAATTGGATTCCAGTTAACCGTTGTTAACTTGATAATGACTAAGTGTGATATTCTATATAACTTATATAATCATTATAAAATATGAAGAAGTATTATTATTCATGAAAGAAAAAAGATGTCCAAATCAGGAAAAGAAATATTAATTATCTATTTATTTTTTAAAATATATTTCAGATTATTGTTTTCGAAAACTTTTTTAAATGTTTCCAAATGTTTTTAAAATTTTTATTAAAAATTTTAAATAATTATATGTTTAACTCTACTTTTTTATTACGAAAGTAAGTGACTAGTTTCTTGTTTTTTTTTTTTTTCCCCCTATATTAAGTTGATAAAAATATAAGTTTCATATATTTCATTTTAGAAGATTTCAAAATTATTGTACTTTAAAATAGAAGCTGTATTGATATCAGGAAGATAATTTTTGTTTGTTGGATTTTACTGTTGTTATTAGATTTGCTGCTGCTAGCTGCAGACACAAATATTCAGTTTTATAATCATTGCAACATATTATAACAATTGATTAGCAGAAGAAGTTTTAATTATTATTAATTCACTGTTCAACTAAGGAAGTCAGTTGTCGATCGACAAAAGATGTTTCCTAAGACAAATGCGAGTCTCTGAGTCAAAGATTGATCGCTTTGCATTGTTAATTTCTCAACTTCTTTAGGAAAATAACTTACTTTCGATTATTGTTTTAAAATTTACTAATAATAATTGCGTTCCCCGTTGTCTAATATTTGTATAAAATCACATATCTAGATCTCAGTTTCCTCAGTGTAAGGTTTTTATTCGATCTATTCAATATACAACAATATGATATGGGAATATTGTTTCTGTTTTTATAAATTAACATGCGTTCGTTTGAGTGTTTCTTTCTTTTCCTTCGCTACTTGTTTCATTTTAATACACAGCTTATTATTCATAAAAATATTTTCTGAAGGCAATATGAGGTGGTTGTATAAATGCCTTGCGACATGTTTCTATTGTTAACATATTATAACATGATTCTATTATAAGCAATCCCCAAAGTGGTGTCCAACATATTTATGAATTTACGGTGCATTTTTGATGATGTGTCATTCATTTATCATCCCAATTTTATTATCTCAGTTTTGATAATGTATCGTTCCGTCTTTATTTCAGTCTTGATAATGTATCGTTCCTTCTTTATTTCAGTCTTGATAATGTATCGTTCCTTCTTTATTTCAGTCTTGATAATGTATCGTTCCTTCATTATTTCAGTCTTGATAATGTATTATTTATTTATCATCTCAGAATTGATAATTCATTTACCATCCCAATTTTGAATGTATATCATTTATTTATTATTATTTTTAAATTTCTTCGGGGGATAAATTAAGTCGTGGTCGCATTATATTTACTCATAAAAATAAAAATGTTTGGTAAAATTTAATTTTATCTTTATTTTTCCCAGTTTGTTGCCTTAATTTATATTTTGGAAGGACAATGGGTAAAAATCGACTGTATGAAGTCGAAGTATCGTTCTCAAATAACCAATCAACAAGCTACAGAATCGTTATTAAAATCGTTCACAAATTAGACGTTCAACCACGATGTCGCGTTGTTGAGCGGTGGGGAGTTCTACAATTATTTCAGGATTGGACATGTCTCCACTTCAACACTACACTTGTATGTGGCGACTATCACTGAAGAAACAGAAGCGTGATTCATCTGAGAAGATGATCCTGTTCCACTCGCTCTAATCCGGCAGCATTTCAGACGTTGGCGTCAATGCTGGGGCATCAGTGGCAGTCTTTTTAACGGTGGCCATAAGCGCAGGCCACTAGCAACTAATTGACGGCAAATGATTCTGCTCGATATGGGAGCATCCAGAGTGTCTTGCACATGCTGCAAAATTTCGATAGACGCGCTATGCCTGACCTCCACCGGCTCCCGTTGGACACGTCAATTCACACGTGCTGACGTTACTCTGACTGCACCGGCAGCCCACAAGCGTTCCACAGTTCTTTGTTCTAACCATCTTCATCACAGCCGTTGCACAGTGTAAAAGCCCGGAAGTATATCAGCTGCTATTTGCCTTAAGGACCAGCCTACCCTTCTCAGTCAGAGCACCATGCCCCTCGTAAACTCGTCTCTGTGGAACTGACTCCATCGACGATGTTCTGGCACCATCTGCCATTATTGCCGTCTTTTACGACAAGAACACAATATTTCAAGCAGCAATAATGGAGTGAATTTTGCCCATTCTGTCTGTTCTTCACCTTAAATCGTAAATTACGTGCACTGGAGGGCTGCGCATTTCACATCCTTTGCCTAACTTGGTAAGGTGAGTCCACCCTGAAATTTGCGTGATATTTTAACCACTCCTTCTTTGTGTTACATTTTCAATGTCGAGCAGTGTAACGGTAAAAGTGATTAATCGGTAGTTGCATATAATTACCGGTGATTACTCATAATTATTAATAAATTTGGTAAAGGGAATAAATTATTTATCACTTTAACCGGTGATTTTATAAAATCTCTAACTCGTATAGAGGGGATTGAAATAAATTCTTATTATTTTGAAGATAAGTTATATCTTGATTTAAAAATATAAATATTTTCATATGTTATTAAATATTTTGTTCTTAAGAGCTTTTAGAAAACAGTGATAACTAACAAAAAGCGTCCAATATTTCAGTTTAAAAATTTAAATAACAGGTACTGGTTTGTACGTTCATTTCAGTAGATATTTTAAGACATGTGGGTTAGATAATAGTATAAGATATATCTGTCTTAAAAAGTATTGAAAAATACCAAATGATCAACATTATTGACAGCAAAATAAAACCTAACTTGTTTTTTCTCCCTCTCAACTGATATTTTATTTTTATATCTTTAAATTAAATTAAATAGTTAGTACTTATAAATAATTTTTGTCTTATTCACTAAAAGAGACCTGGGCAATAAAAAAAACTATTTAGAAAATTGGAATTAATTTATCTTTACTAGTATGTTTGCTTATTTGGATACATTAGACAATTATGATATTTAGAATTACACAGTTTTCTAAATTTTTTCTATTATTCCACTTATGAGACACTTTTTTTCTTGCAAAAAACATCTCACATCACTTGTTTCAAAAAAGAAAAAAAGATTATAAATTACATTTTCTATAATATCAATCATTTTGCAACCTACAAACCGTAAAACACCAAGATACCTTAATAAACCAGCTGCAAGGTAAAATCTATTCTAAATTTAAATAAATACTTCACTTCATGAATCCATAAAGTGGATTCATGGAATGAAGTATTTATTTAAATTTAGAATAATTATTACAATAGCTATTTAAAAAGCATGAAAAAGTCTAAAACATATAAATGCAATGTGCTTGTACTTTTTTTTAACTTTTTGATATTTTAAATAGTTTGATTCATTTTACTGCATAGAAATGTTTCAAATTATTAGAAATAAACTGTGAACAAAAATGGATAAAATTTACTTTATTTCTATGAATACTAGAGAAACTAGAAACTATTTGAGGAGGGGTTGAAACTTTTTTTATAATGGCATATTTAGATATTATTAAAAAATTCTATTGACATTGTTAAAAAATTCTTGAACAGATCTGTTTTTCATTTCTAAGTGGAATCAATGATCCACTTTTTACCACTTTTTATGTCCAATATTGAATTAATTCTTATCATTTGAGCAAATATTGTTGGTGTAGTCAATATTAAAAATGGAAAATTTGTTCAAATAAATACATACAAGTACATTACTATGTATAGTTAAGTGTATTTTACATCTTGTTATTTATTATATTTATTAAACATTATATTTATTATTCACTATACATGTTGTTATTAATTTTATAATAGCTATGTATAAATAATAAATAAATAAAACTTATAGAGAGTTAGTAAAGCGTTCTTACATTGGATGTCTTTATTCTGAATTCAGTCACATTAATGCGACCACCACGTACTTTCAGCGTTAAGCCAAAAATCACAGCAGGCAGCGCAGTGCAGTTGAAAGTACATAAACGGTGTGTGAGAGCTTCGGAAAAACATTGCAATCCTTCGTGTAATGCAGAAACGGAGCGATTTATACGATGTTCATAAGGGCATGACCACTGGCTTTCGGACCAAGGGTGGAAGCTCATCGGAAACGGCTATGTTTGTGAACTATTCACGTGCCGACATGGTAAAAGTATTACGTGCAATGCAAAATGGGACAGTCCATAATCAGGTACGGGACAAATGCGATGCACCATAGATAACAGAGACAAACGACAGCTGCGGAGATGCGTTTGAGAGAACAGACGTGCTACCGATGAGCAATTGACAGCTCATATGTAAACCAAGGACCTACCCACAGTTTTTCCCAAACTACAGTTCAGCAAACGTAGCTGAGTCTGGGCCTCCGAAACAGATAACTGATTTCCTACTGACTGCTGTTCATCTGCGAGAAGGCTGGATGTGGCACGTGGGTGCCTCAACTGGACGTTCTCTGAGTGGCAACTGGTAACGTTTTATGTTCCATCAAAAAGATGAACGTTAGCGTATACGACGTGAAACCTCTAAAAGCAAATATCCAGCAACCATTGTCGAAACGGCTCTGACTGGAGGAGGGAGCATTATGGCTAGGGAATGTTTTCCTGTCATTCTCTGGGTCCATTCATTATTGTAGAAAACCCTATGTATCAATACAAGTGCGCATCGATCATTGCGGGCCATGTCGACCCTTATCTGCGCATTGTTTTTGCTCAGGATGACGCGGGATGTCATACAGCTGCCAGTGCACTTGCGTGGTTTGAAGATCCCCAGAATGAGTTTACCGTTCTCCCCTGGCCAGCAAACTCCCCTCACTTAAACCGAATCCAGAATCTGCAGGACCATTTCGATCTGGTAGTTCGCGGTATGGATCCTCACTCGCGTATTCTAACGCAACTGGCAATGACGGAGTCTAACGACGCATGGCTAAACATCTCAATTAACGTCGTCAGGAATTTAACTCACTTTCTTCCTCTACATCACATAGCAGTTGGCTCTGTGAAAGGTGGTTATTCTAGCTTTTGACAGATGATCACATTAATGTCACTGGACTGTATATTTTGTGCAAGATTTCTCGATTAAATTCTTCGGAGTTTCGTTATTATATGTATTCATCAAATTTACCTAATCTTGTAAGGTGCCAAACATAAAAGTTACTGTGTAAATAATGATAAAGTTGCACCGTGCTTTACACATGAAAGAATTCTTCCATTTATTAAGCCCGCGTTTTAAAAAAAAGTCCACATAATATACATAAGAAGGATTTTGTTCTCAAGACCTACAACTTTAATGTATTTTTTTGTGCGAATTAAGCTGTACATTTATACGACGATTATCTGTATGATTATTATACGATTAGATTCATTGGATCATATCATTTTCTTCTAGACATTATTTGATCAAACTTAAATGTTCTGTCATTACTTGACGTTTTCTTTTTTATCTACAAAAAATAATTCCGAGATTACCATATATATGAACAATTTTTGTTCATGCAACAATATTTCTTAGTGATAATAATCTGAAAATCGATATCAGCATCTAAAAATGCTCTATTCTCTCAAGAACATTATATTATACATATATTTTTGGATTATTAATACAAAAAATTAATACCAAAAACCAATTCTGGGCTTATTTAGCCTGGGGTTCTTGGTTTTTTTTTTTTTTTTTTTTTTTTTTGTCTGGTATTTACTTTATCTTATAAAATGGCAGCTGCGGCACATAGATAATCGCAATGTCTTCCAAGTGAAACAATTCCTCCGAGGGTCAAATCTGAGAATCTTCTTTGTCCCGTTTTTAAAGTTTGAAGATACATTCACTTTCACTTTCGGGTCACAATGACACACCCACTTGGTGCAGTACTGGATAAAGAAGCTCTCGTTCCCGCCCCTTTTATTGGAAGAAAGTTAAAGAAAATGACAAATAGCCAGACATAGAACATAATATTGCAAGTAACTATACAGTTAATCAGATTTTAATATCAAATACATTTTTATCATAATAACAAGGAATAACATGTTTAAGAGGTCATATATCATTTCCCTTAAAATAAAAATAAAATTATTTCTTGCTATTTTTTCACCCAGGTGCATTTAACTGATTTAAAAATATTTCAATTTTATTACATTTTACTGTAAATGCAACAATGATTTTTCCTAGATTTCCACATTGCTGCGGTTATTTAAGAATTCAATTTGAGTTTTTCGCATCCTGTTGACAAAAGATTAAAGTTATAAAAATACTATTAAAAAATAATTTAGAATTTAACAGGATGTCATACATGTTTAAAAGGAACGTGACACGCGTGACATTAAAACTTCATCTGTTATTTTTTCCTTCTTGGGTTTTTTTAACTACCTGTGCTTTAAAGGTGAAGTTAAACGGATTGTCAACGTCAACACCGGATGTCATGTGGATCTGCGCATTCCCATCTTCCTCCCCTTCGAATGATACATGAAAATATTTGTGCAAAAGAGCAATAAAAGAAAAAAAAGGGGGGGACTTAATATATCATAAAAATACAGAAATATGCGTCACTTATTATTTAAGTAAATGGTTCCGGTTCTTAAAAGCAAAGATTTATTAAATTTAGTAAAATGAAAATATAACCTACATACAAGAAAAATTACTCCTTATTAGTTGTTAATTCAGTTTCACTTAATTACAGCATTTATCATAAATTGTTCTTGATTATGTCTTTCTTGAATTCAGTAGGACGGCAATGGATTTCTCTAACAGAAATATAAAAAATAACGTTTAAATCATGCATTTTTTTGGTGTAAAATCCACGCTTTAAATCACAGAATTTCTCAAATTTCTCGTTATCGTTTAAAGATATTTAATTTGTTCTCTTAAGATTATTTTTCAGAGTACTTTATAAAATCTGTATTATTTATGGTATTCTTTACTGATATTTTTTATTCTTCATGGTAGCCTATATTCTTTATAATATAATAATAGAAAAACATGTATGATTTTTTTAAAAGTGAATATTTTTCTAAGGTGTTTTGTAAATAGTGTTTTGTCTAGTAAATAATATTATTGTAAATAGAGAATAGTTCATTTTTCACAGGTATACACTCAAATATGCAGAAAATCCTCGATTACTTGAAAACCTAAGTTAGGTAATTGTTACATATTTTCATCTTATTGCTTGTGGAATAAAAATATATGTATTTAAATCTTATTTTTTCTGAATTTTCTCTCCTCTGTTAGCACATTCTGACATTATCTTTTGATTTCATTTCTTAAAATTTAAAATAGGCTTTTGGATTCGTAAATTTTCCAAAATTCTATACTGGTTTTCTAGTTATCAGAGATCGGAATTTTTTGTGCTTTAGTGTATATTTTAAACCGTGTAATTTAGATGTTTTGAGTTTTTAAATTTATATTTTTATATCATTCACAACTCTGTTGCAACGATTTAATAATTGTGAAGCGTCAAATTAGATAGAATTACATTCCATTTTTTGTTTAATCAACTGATTAATTACTTGTTTTTTTCTAGGTATTCTTTAAGAAACACGAAGCTAATGCCTATCTTCCTATACTTAGATCAATATCTGTAAAAACTCTATGAATTTAATAACTTCCCTACTTTTGGTAATAGCTCCTAATTCTTCGATACGTGTAAGCAGTATCATTTTTATTATAATAAATAATTCAAGGGATAATTTATATATAAAACTATGATTATGAGACTCCAGTACAGCAAGTACGATAAATATCGAAGAACCGTAAATTTTTGCTGTGTATTTAACTGTTTTGGCTCATTGAAATCAAGACTCATTGTTTTACCATGTTTGAAATTACTATTTATCTCATTTAAAAATTCATTGTATTTAATAAAAGTTGAGCTTTAGTTATATTAATGTACCACAGAAAATTCTTTTTATATATGAAATAGAGTAAATAATTAGTGATAACATTAACTTTAATAATAATACAAATATGATTTAGAGACTTATCTAACTCTTGTATAACATAGAAAGGACCTAGTATAATTCTGCCATCTGTATTAAATCTTCTCACGTCGAGTGAAAAACATAATGTGATACAAAAAATTAAAGTCTTTTTAAGTGCAAAAGTCTTACAAGAAAGTGTGAAATTCAAATTATCTTGACATATAAGGAAAGAAATAATTTTTTTCATTTTGAATACCTTATGGAAGTAGTATTTATTGTTCTTCAGATATTGATTGAATTGAAAAAGAACAAATGAATTACAAAATTTAAACAGTTGTTTTAATAAAACATCTATTTAAACTTTGTAAACTATTCAAAAAACAATTTTTCCCAATAGTTTATAGAAATTGCATGAGATAGTATATATCTTTAGCTAATCAGAAGGCATTGTGCTTAAGAATTTTTCATGAGTATTTGTCAAAAGAAATCTATTGAAAGTGAGTACTGCGTATGATCATAGTCGGTCAAAAACAACAATCATTTGATGATTCCAAGCACTTTTTGGAATTGTTTCGTAAAAATAAAAATAATTATTGTATGAGGTACGGAATGATGGTTTAAATATGGAACCATCACTTCATTCCAATGTCAAATCAGATGACAATTGAGTGGATCAGTGCAAAAGCACCTAAACCGATCAGAGGCAAATGTCATCTGTCAAGATTTTGGCATCTGCTTTTTGAAATGCTGACAATAAGTTTTACTCATCGATTAACTTGAAAAGGGAAAAGGCTTTACAATAGCTAATACTACTTAGTACTATTGTGCTTGAAGAGAAAGAAATTTCGAAAAAACAAGTGCCACAATGAAGAAAATTAAAACTTAACCAAGCCAAGTTGTATTCCGTAAGTCGATTGCAACAATGGCAAAATTACACAGTTACACTTACATGAATAAATAAAACTAAATTTTGTAATATATATATATATATATTTTTATTATAAATATACTATTTTATCTAAAATATTTTATGTGATTTACCATTTTATTTATAAGTTTATTACTTACCTTATGAATTAGTAATTTAATTAAAAAGTTTATCCGTTTAAAGATAGACATTTTTTGTAATTTCTATCTATTACTATGGTACAAAGATTCGAAAGATTTAGGCTATTTATTCATCTTGTGGAGACAAGTTTAAATTCTAATAATAAACATTTATTTCGGATGTTTATAAACACATCCTTATAAATTTAATTTTAAAAAATATTATTAAAATACCATACTAAACAATATTATTGTATGAAATAATTACTAAACAAAAGATTTTGTAACTAAATTCTAGACAAGATACGTTATAATTTTTCTTTGTCAGTGGAATCAAAGTATTCGAATACAAAATATAACAAACAATTTTTTTAACAAAACCATTTATGAAAGAGAAACATTTTCTAAAAAGAATGTGAGAAAATTTACAAACTGTAATGTAGTTTATGCATTTGAATAAAAAACGTTATTTTACTCACGTTGTTATGCAGCACTTAAAAACATTTAAATAATGATTATTTTATCACAGGTTTATTTTAATAAAAATATTTTAATTAGTTATCCTAATAATGAATAGAAAGATATGACGTTAACAATTTTAAAACTATAGTAAATTAGTTTGAAAATAATTAAAAGCAGAAAAATTTATTTAAATAATTAAATTAAAAAAATAGATGTTTTCTTTTAATCATATCAGTTTTAATATTGTTATGTTTTAGAAATAATTCTTGATTTTAATAAAATACTCAAATATTATTTGGATGAAGAATATTTTCATTTATTTTTAATTGCGTGTTTACTGTTATATCACTATATATCTTTTTAATCAAGTGTTGCATTTTTACATGAAACAAAAAAGCCACTATCAATATTTTATTTCTGACGGAATTTCTTTTGATCATCATATTGTATTATTTATGTTTTTAAAATTAATCAGCTTTCCGAAAATTGAGGATGAGTCACATATGAAAAAGCAAATCTTTATTAAAATCCATTTTTTTTCTTTTATTTTTCGCTTTGCAGATGGGTGATGTCATGGCTGCTTATTCTCCAGTAATTGATAAAAATGCGGCATGCCGCATTATAACTAGAGCAGAAAAATAATAAATTACTTGTGGTCGGAGTTTATTTGATTTATTATATTATTAAAGAGAACGCTTTATAAACATTCTCTAATCTTCTGAAAGGTATGAGTTATGAAAAAATTTAATATAAGTCAAATGAGACTCATAAATATCGAGAAAATATGCTATCTTTTTTATGTTAAATTTTTTCGTAGTAAAAGAGGCGAAAGATAGTAAATTATTAACATGGAATTTTATTAGTATTTGCTTTAATGTGTATTATATATTATCATGACATCTTTACAAATTATACACATGTAAGAAATTATATATTTTTTTATGTAATATTAGATGTATATATATCACATGGACCATTTATGACAGATTAGTATGATGGTATATTGTAAAAAATTGTGGTATTGATTACTATCCATTATTTATCTTAGTCATTTTTATCCATTAATTATCTTAGCCAGATCAGTAAGGTGAAAAAATGCGCATTGTAAAACTCTTATTAGATCCAAAATTTTTTCGTAAAGATATTTTTAAACTTGATTTTTTTTTAAAGAAATATATGCAGGGAAAAATACTGATTAATAAATTCATAAAACATATAATTTCCTTCTTTCAATTTTAATCGAAAATTTTCCCATAATTTTTATCCTCAAAAACTGCTTCTTGAATTCTCGCCATTTTTCTCAGTAAATAGTTTCTTCCAATCAATTAATGTTGGAATCAACTCATGTCTTTTCTGGAACTGTGATAGCAACTAAATGCGGATAAAATCTAAAATATTTTTCACTGTATAGTTATTTAAAAGTTATATGTAAAAAAATCTTCAAATAAAACAGAAAAATTTTACTCTTTTTATACTAAAGTATCATATCATCCATTTTATTACGAGAGTAGTTGGATTCAAATACAGATTTTCTTTCTAATATAAGGCTTATAGCCTCTGTTTGATTTGGTAATCTTTTATTTCAGAAAACAAGTTTTATTGAAGATCAAGTAAAATGGTGTCAAAGCAGCTACTGGAAAGGCACGCAACAAGAACTGAACTAGTTGACATATTGCGTTTATGTTTTGTAGTGTTTATAAGACTTGTTTTTACAAAACAATCAGATATAGAGAACGAATGTTATTTTGTACGAATGAACTTTTGAACGGGTTTGCGATTACCACATCACTTGCGTCAATGAAATCCGTAACCAGAAGTTGTAATCTTCTTTTTTTCCATGTCATATATTTTATTTTAGCTATTTTTGTCAACCGTTTTTGATAAAGTTCAATTCTTAATAAATGTCGGTGTTTTCAAAAAATTCATTTTTTTACTTAGGTTTTGTTAAAAAAAATACTTATAACTACCTTTCAAAATTTTAATAAAGTCTGTTTCAAATAAACATTCTTAGAGAATTGTATTTATTTTCATCAGATTTTTTTAAGTTATTATGAATGGTGACTCTTTCTGGTAGCAATTGTAGCAATTCTTTCTGGTACAATGTTGTTGAAGCTATCAGTATTTCAGAACATTGTAGGATAAGGGATTGCATAAGAGTTACAAGTGTGGATTTAAAATCAATGTTATTTATGGTTTAAATTACAAACGATGTTATCAAAATTTTGAAATGAAACATAGCCTATGCTTTAAATCAGCCGACATTCTGATGTCTATTTCATTCCATTCGTGCAATTCAACTCCGATTGAAACTATCCGAACGGTAGCAAGCTAACTTGAAATCTTAGTTAAGTAATTTGACTGTAAATGGTATGTATACTTTAAGATTGATATTGTGTGATTTAAGTGTCTTAATTTATAAAAAAGTACGATGCATAAGACACACTAAATTTAGAGTCAATTACGGTAACAAACTCAGTAATGATAATCAGTAATGAAGAGTGCAAAATGTCATAGCAAGACATTTCCGAAATTTATAATAAAATGTGCTGTGTAGTCTTTGAAAGAACTTAAATTAATTTTAATAGCGGCTTAACCAAATCTATAAATGACAGAGACTTCTCACAAAAACAGCCATACAATTACAACGTGTTATTATAGTTTCACAGAAGTTAATGATTCTGGTAAATGAATCAAATTCCATATCCATATTGGCGCTTCCTTAAGTTTAGTAATTTATGATGAAAATACATCTGCATTCACTTATTTTGGTTGCAAGAATCCCAGTATTAATTTTATGAATCTATCAAAAATTTTTTTTATTGAACGATCATTTAAAAATAAAATAGTGTCTCGACTGTAATCTTTAAATTTGAATATCCTAGAACAACCATTGAATGTGTTCGAGACTGGTTATCTGAGACTGATTAGGTAATGAAAAAAATCTTTCACTCGTGGATGGAAGCTCAGTGACTTAGTGGTAATGCTTCGATCTCCCAAGACACAGGTCCGAGGTTCGATCCTCGACCTGGATAGTTAGACTCAGCCATTAATCTCTTCAGTCGGTCAAAAAACTCAGTACCAAGCATGCTTGGGAACTTAACATTGAGGATTTCGTGTTAGGCTGGCCACCTGATAGCGATATATACTTTTCGTACCCCAGGCCCCTCTTATAGTGAAATAGATATATGGTCACTATAGGCCTTGGCCTACACATATGGGCTGTCGTGCCACAGGAGTTAGTTTTTTTTTTCAATGGTGGAAACAAATTTCACAAAGAAATTTAATAAAGTTGTCTCCAGTATGAATTCTTTCTGTTATCATGCATTTCTAATTGTCTGTAAAGGAAGTTCCATTTCAATCTTAGAATGTTTGTGGCAGAATTCAGCTCATTATTGCTTTTTAAGTCTAAAAAGCAATTGCAATTTTTGGTACAGTTCAGTCTTTTAATATTTTACCTTTAAACATTCCTTAACACAGAGAAAGTTTACTTCAAATTGATTCAAATACTAGAATTCTTTCTATTTATTTTACTTTTTAAAAATCAAATCGTCTTATTTCATCTCCAATATTCAGGATGATTTTTTTATTGAAATTAAATGACAAATGATACATTTGTTCTAAACGTTAATTTTTTCGCCAAAATTAAAACGAATATTTAAAATTAAAAATACTGAATTTTTTTATGCTATAGAAATTTTTTATTTATTTTTATTATGTAAGGAGGAAATCTTTCGAAAGTAAGTATTGACATATTACTCAGTTAGCTATCATTGGAGACTGTAGAATCACAATATAAGTATTTTATAACACAGAAGTTAGAATTTTACAACATTGTTATGCATTGTTTCTATAAAACTATCAGTTAATATACATTTAGTGAAATATACGTCTCATAAAACACTCTATATTTATGAAATACACGCCTTTTAATTTTAACTTCATATGCATATTTTTTTTAATTTTAGTTATTGATTTCCAATCTTAAAATTCTTGTCTCGTTTCAGTTGAGGTCATGAGTACGCCACTTTATTGCAATTCTCTTTGGTTTAAAATATCCATGCCGTCAGATGATGTTTCATCTGCATCACATCGTATTGAGATGGCATCGTAAATCCGACTTGTCGACGGATTTGCTACCTGCCTTCAAATCGCATTCTTAGAGAGGCAGCAAACAAGGCGAAGTTCACCTCGAGTGTCTCAGAACATTGTGGAAGCTCATTTTGTTAATAAAACGATTTCGTATATAACGATAGACATCGGTTTAAGAAGCTATTTTCCATTGATTCAAGTCATTAACACGTTGACAGCAGAATAGAAGAAATATCAAAATGAAAAAGACTAGACAAAACATCCACTTCATGGTTAGTTTAAATCGGGAAGGATGATTTAAATTTTTAAAATTTTCACTAACTAATAGAAATTTGAATTAATAATTGCTATATTTGAGAACAATTTCTTTTAAATCTTAAGAATAATGCATTCCTAATGTCAACATTAATATCTTACTTTACTTTTTATGTTTAAAACTATAGTTGTAAAAACAAACCTCGTTTATTTGCTTTGTTATTTTCAGTAAGTTTATTGTAAAATTTCTCTGGATTTGCAATTCATAATCATCAATTTTTTGATTCCACAGAATATAATTTGATTCTTATAAAATATATTAATAGCATTTATGATGATGTGCATTAATTCCGAAGCAGTTTCATAAATACAAATTCAAATATTCTAAATGCACTTCAAGAGTTTTGGAGTGAAATCGTATAGTACTTGAACACATAAAATTATTTGCTGAAGCCTCTTTATAAAGAAAATAACACAAATATTTGTAAAATAAAATATTGGTTTTCAGAATTTTTTGTATTTAGTATAAAGAATCAAAATATTTTTAAGAAGTCAATGATGGGAAAATGTTTTATACTTATCATCGAATGAATTCAACGTGAATGGGAAGTAGTAAATTTAACATGAAAACTGCGTAAATCTTACCCTTTTTATCAATAAATATATCCTTCTGTATTCATTCATCGACTCTTTTTTAAATCTCTTCTTCCAGAATTTAAAGATTTATGATTTTTCATTTTTTACTAAATCTTAAATCATGATGAATGTATCCAATAAAAAATCATAAATCGTTGTGCTCAATTTGGACATATATCTGAAGATGTCGCAAAGGAAGGTTATATTTTTTTTAGATAAGATGTATTTTTAAAAATTTTTATTCAGACTTATTTTCAGAAATAATTTTTGAAAAGAGCTTTCAATAACACTGGTTGGCTTCAAAAAATTTAATTATATGTTTTTATATTTTAATTACAATCATTATATCTTGAAAAATATAGTTGATGAGTTATTTGAAATTTCAATTTTATTTAAAAAAATTTTAAGTATACTAATACCTTTCAGAAATTTCAGAAATTACGTTCGAACGTTGTTACAATTTGTGCAGTTCATACTGTTAAGCAAAAATTCTCTGTGTGTCAATAAATTAATTAAATAGTATTTGTTTATATATTCTTGTACTTGAAGATTTCCAAGATGATAAGTTTTATACATTTATAAGTATTTATTATTGTATGTAGAAAGATCTGCGCATGTTAAAAATTCTGTAAAATATAATATTATGCAGATATTTTGCATGGTGTTGTTAGAAGAGAATCATCAGAAATGTCTATATCGTTATTTGACCATGGCTCAAAATAATAAGTTATTTGTTATTTCAAATCACATCATCATACACCCAAAATATCAAGCCATCCTAATTTTTCCTTTTCAAATATACATGCATATATTAATTCAGTGGATGAAAAGTACGTTGCTTATAAATCACAGGAAGAAGTAAATAAAAGTAATAAGAATTTATTCGAATAAAAGTAAAATATAATAAGATGAAAGAAAAGGGCAAATATTAGCATAGAACACGCGGCTTCATCAAGTATAACTCTATTTCCAATTTAAAAAAAATTACATCGATGAAATTAATGGATGAATATATTAAGATAAAAAGTAAGTATATTTTCGAATGAGAGATTTTTCTTGGTATAATAAGATTGGTTATGAAAGCAGGAAATTTACTTGTAAATTTATTTATTAATTTTATAAATTTATAAATTTGAAAATTTGAGGACATAGATCTGTGGATTTGATACATTTGCTTGAATTTACAACCCTCACTAATTATATATATATATATATATATATGGCTCTTTTCCATTGTTGTTATACATCTTTGATTGTATTTTGATTCAACTGTTAATTTCATTATAGTTTTTGATCCTTCAACTCCAATTACTTAATTTTATTGGTCCAAAAATTATTTTAAAAAATGTTTCTTTTTTACAAAATTAATGAGTTGCATTCATTAGGATTCTGCAAGAATTTAAATTTTTTATATTACTATAGTCTATTTTATAAATATTTATTCATTTTTTTAATATATAATTTAAATAAGCATTGTTAAAAATAACAGCGATAGTTTCCGATTTCAATTCGGGAATTAATTTCATCAGGGATGATACTATTGTAATGATGATACTATTGTAAAGCCAAAAGAAGAGAAACTGAAAACATTTTTAAAAATAATTTTTTAAGGGCTAAAAATATGGGAATTGTTCAATTTCATAAGTTTTGTTCATTCATATTGATATGAATTATTTTTCTGCTTCCATTATAAGCTTGTTTGCCTAAACAAATTAATAAAAGTCTATTTTTTTTAATTTATAACATCGGAAACAAAAACATGCAATTGAATAGTTTTAGTTATGATAAAACCTCTCACAAATACTGTTAACAGATAATAAACTCATCTTTCAAAAAAAATGAATGGTGATAATGAATCATCTTGCTAAATACCAAAATTAAAATAAAAACACATCTGAAATCTCATTTTATAAAGAAATGAGATTTCTGAAAGAGGCTTTAGACACTTTTGGGTTCAACTTACTTAGTCGGTATTTACAGCTCTGCTAAAATAAATTCCAACCTAACTCTATAGATTTCATCAAAGCTTGCTTTAAGTCAATAAATATTAGAAAAACATAAATGTTACATTCATAAAGTTTTTAAATATAATTCAAACAATATGGACTCACACTGTTGTTGAATGACCAGCTCAAAGGGCATACTAATACTTTTAAAAGATGTATGCTTGATAAGTTGCCAACTTATTCGAAATAGGCAAGTAGAAATTTTGTGGGATATATTTATTAAAAAGATGTCTATACAGCGGTTGATATTTAATTTATCTCTCCTTATATAGTGATAAAATTAATCCAGTTTTTTAATCACTTGTGTCAACTTTTTTCTTCAAATCATCAAAATTGACTTATTATTTTGCACTCAAAAAACTCTGCAGGTTTCATTCTCTGTTTTTATGGCACCACTTATCACTATTTTGTTATTTTGGGATTGCTTAGCATTATTAAAACATGATTCCTCAATATCATTTTCTATATTCTGATATACTATGTTGCTCTGTTTTTTAATATATCTATTGAAATAAATAGTACCAAGAAATATTACATACACCTAAGAATAAAAATCGATAAAAGGATTCTCTTAAAATTCATATAGCATTCCGAATTTCATTTCCATTGTGGGCAGAACAATTGTAAGAAGAGGAATTTAATGGAGGCCAAATTAGAGTAAACATGGAATATAGAGAATAAAGATTTTGTGATCGGTTAAACATAAAATACAAGGAAAGGAAGGATATGAAATATATTCTGAACGTAGAATCTTTATTAGGTAATGTTTAATATATCACTGAGTTACAGAAAAATTTGCCTGCATTCTCTTTAAATTCTATCGAGAAACGTGGCACCAATAACCATCTGCCCATTTAATCCATGGATATCTGACTCATAACTCCGGATCTAAAAATCAGTTTTGTCGATATGCCTCAAAATACATACAAACGAGCATCCTAGAAACAGAAACGCCTTTTCAACGCTATATCTGTTTGTAGTTGGCACTACATTCCTGGACAGCGATGAACAATTCTTTTTACTTGGGTAATGAGTAATAAAGATTTTTTTTTATAATGCTATTCTCTGTTGTGATACATTCAACGAATTTTCATTATTTGTTGCTTGATTTAGACTATTTTGGGTTTTTCGATTCTTGCGGATTTTTATGCCTCAGATGTTAATAATTAACAATCTCTGGTTTCATCACTGACGTATTTCATGTATAGAAATTTGCATGCAAAATTTTAAGATGAGTATGTTATTAATCAGAGTTTATACTTAAACAAAACATTTGTAAAAGAATTCCAAAATTACTTTGCTTAATATAGTCTTAGTAAAAATACATTCATTTTGTCTAAAATTGAATTTTCCATTGGATAAAATTAATTCTGACAAAGCTTACATTTCTAAAATTCACCTGTATTTTTATAACCATTTATGAATACCTAGAACGATTAGATGATAAAATATCTTATTTCTATTTAATTTGTGGACAAATTACTGACTGACAATTTTTATATTCCAGAACTATAGAAACATCCAACTTTCAAGCTTAATTAAGATTTGTAACCACAAAACTTTAAAGACGACAAATATTATTTCCTACACTATTTAAGTTATTACTTATAAAAAATGAGGAAAACAATTAGGCAATCGATACGCACAAGGATTACATTGTTATCCACAAATATTTTGCACAAATAAACAGGAATATGACAATAGAATAAAACTAGATTCTTAAATGATTTGTTGCACTCGAAAACGAATTTTTTAATCTAACGAGAAATCCTTTTTAAAAGGAAGATAATTTTCCACAATGATGTGACAAAATACTAAATAGAATTTAAGGGCAAACTCACATTTAACGATATTTTACTGGCAATGTTCAAAACGTTTGCTAAAATAATATTTGTTACAAATAAAATTGAAATATAGTTACTAAAAGAAAGAAAAACTTTGTTCAAAGGTAATTATTGAAATTATGCAAAATAAATATGCCACTTAAATATTCAAAAATTTGTAAATTTTATTTGATTACTTTCTCAAATTCCTATAATGAAGATTAATCAAAACAAAAGTCTTAAAAGTAATAGTTTCCTTTAAACTGATGTGAATAAACGAAATTGAACATATTTTGCATGTTATATCTGTGAATATTTTACCAACAATTACATTTTTCCCATGCTAAAATCCGTTATAAAATTATATAAATACTAGTTAATTTTTTTTTTTTTTTTGAAAACTGAAAATCTTGTTAATCCATAATTTTTCTCAATAACATCAAATATTCAATTTTTCATTGATTTAATCGGTTATTCAAGAAAAGATAAAAAGTCTAGTCCCATTTATCTACTATGCTACTTCCAATTCACATAAAAAATCATATTGATGGTTACTTCCTGCGCAGATGCCTTATAATCAATCATGCCAAATTCTGAGTTTACTGAATTTTTTGGCGAATTTTCTTATTTATATGGCAATTTGCTTTTTATTGCGTCATAGAAATGAAAACTTATAAGAATTATCCGAAAAATTCTATATTGCTAGATCTAGTATTCACCTGATTGTGAGACGTCACAATACGTCACTTTGGCAACATTTCTTCGTTGCCAAATTATTCAGAATTTGGCATGCCGGATTATATGGCATCTATACCGTTAGTTTGCATATACTTGGGGAGTCAAATCACTCCACAAGCTTTTTATGAAGTTTAAGTTTAGACTATTATTTAAGTTATTATATTATACCTCGGTAACTCTTTTCTAAAACTATTTTTTAGTTGACTTGGAGAAATTTCATAATGTTTAAAATAAAATTTCCAGTTTGATCTTCCTAAAAGTGAACCGAAATTCATGAAGTGTTGATAAAATAGTCTGAAATAACAAATAGCGTTTATTTTTGTAGGAATTTTCTATAGTTCACATTTCCTAACAAATTTAAAAAAGCTTTTCATATTATCATACACCACCTATGCACTTACTGGAAAAATCCCAAGGTACTATAAGTGAATAATGTCAGACATAAGTATTATCATCCTCACCGTTCAAAGTGAATTTTTTTCACTGCAAAAAAAATATTTTTTGCAAATAACAGCCCTGTTTGTGACATCCTTTGCTCACTTCAAAAAGTTTTCTTTATGATGATTTATCAGTATCATATTTTTTTTCAGTTTCTAAGGAGCAACATATAAATTTGATCTTAAATTACGTTTTACATGAATTAATTTTTCTTATGTGTTATTTTGCGTATAAATACCTTTGTTTAGATCTTGAAAACTTAAACTCATAAAATTTCTTTCTTCTAAATAATTTATACATTATATATTTATTTTCTACAAAAATATTTTATTCAAAACATTATAAATAACAGCATTAGAAAAGTTGATGATCTTATTTATTGACGTTCCAATTTTCCAGATCTTTTATAAGGACATAATTTTTAAATTTCCTGCACAAATAATTGTTGTGCTTAAATATTACTCTACAAATTTATGCTAAACTTTGCATTATAAATTTCCTCATAAAAATAAAAAGCAAATTTGTTTTAATTTTATTTATATTATTGTTTGCAGTTTTTAGATTGCAAAATTACGGTTTACACTGAACACTGAAATAAAAATTTTGAACACTTTATCAAATTTAAGTAAAAATATATACTTATGTAACACCAAGATTTCGAAATGATATTTGCTGTGTAAGATTAGCACAATTTACATTGATAATAAATGTAAAGGTTTCTCTCTCTCTCCAGAAGCAATATGAAGAGGGTGTTAAAAGAGTTATGTTTTGTGTTTTATAGTGTTAAGTTTTTCTAATAATCTTCACTGTTTCAATATGAAAGTTAGAAATTATTTCGCAAGTGGAATTGATAGAGCACAAAATATCATTATAAAGGAGACGAAATAATGAAAGTATAACATTACTGAAAATGAATGTAGTTATTCTATTCGGTTTTCTATAAAGCAGGGTGCTTGTGAGACACCGGCTTTTATTGCTTAATCTAGCATTATCTACCTAATTCAATATAAGTCTAAATCCAGGATTTTCTTGACTATTTCCTAATTCTCGATGGGTCTAAATCGAGGATTTTCTTTGTATTACATTCGCTGAATATTTTCATTTTCAAAAGGTCCCCAGATTCGCAAGGAGATTTTCTTTTGCCATTTTTTTCTCATGTAAACTATGAGAGTCTAAATTTACAGAAGCAATCGGTAAAATGAGTCACCTTACATTTATACAGTATCCACTATACATTTTTTGTGTAATCTCCATTATTTTCCATCAATAAATGAATTTCGCTAATCATTTTTTAAAATATATTATGGTAAGATTCAATATAATTTTTCACAATTTGAGACTTCATTTTTGATTACTGGCTAATTACTTTTAGAATTGTTTTTATTATTTATGCATCATATCCGAGAATAAACATTTTCACCAAAAAAAAAACCACTGTTTTAAATAAACTACAATAAACATATGTAATAAGTTTTTAATTTTTGCCAGTTTATGAAAGAAAATTTCATTTTAGCTTACAGGACTTCTTTTTCTATTAAATATTGGATATTTTCTTCACTCTCTTTTTCCATACATAAATGCATTGTTATAAGTTTAAAATGAATGCATAAATATTCTACTTAAGTAAGTCTTAACGGATATATTATCGTACTTCTATATAAATTTCTTGAATGAAGAGACTTTTATTGTTCAGCTGTTTATTCTCATATTATACAAAATATTATTATTTATCAGTGTTAGTTTCCTTTAATCTGTATAAACAACATTCCAAATGGAATAAAGTCATGAATTTTTGAGATATTGGTGTGTGTTTGGGTGTGTCTACGTGCGTGTGTGTTTCAGTGTGTCTGTATGTGAGAGAGAGAGAGAGAATCATAAATAAGTTCCTAAATTTTCAGTGAGGATTTTTTATTGTGATGCAATGATGCAAAGACACAAAATAACAACCAATTCGACATTTTACAATTTTTTATATGCTAATGAATTTTAACTACTTTACAGAAAATTTTTAGATTTGAATTATAAACTAAGTAAAAATCAGTTTTCTCCAATTATTTTTAAATTTAATTAAAAACTTTTATTGTTTTGTGATTATGGAAAGGGATCCATATAACAGATGTAAAGGCAATAACGTATCTATAATTACAACAATAATATACAAAATTAAAACATAAATATATAGTCTATGTAATATCAACATTACACATTAATTTTTTCTCCATATGAAATATAATTTATTTTATGATATAAAATTTTTATTCGTATAAAATATTTAAAAATTTTTAAATTTATTAAAATGTGTTAATTAATATTTTTAAAAGTAAAAGTAATGCTACTAATATTAAGAGCTGTTGAAAATGGAATAAAAATATATTGAAATGTGGGAATCGTGAAAATGTATATGTTACTCTGATTTATTTTTCACAATAATATATTATTATTTGCTATCAATAAATTCTTTTTTATTACATGCAATTTTCAGTAAGAAAAATTAACAACACATCAAAATAAGTCCAGTAAAAATGCAGCTTAGTAATTGGTAAAAAAAATTTGAATTAACTGAAAATCTAATCATCATTTTCAGGAGATGATTGGTTTCAAAAGTTTTAAAAATCTCTGAAGTATTACAAAGTTCTTATATTTAGCTAAGTATAAGATCAATAAAAAATTTAGTCATTTATTCATTTTATAGCTTTTCCGCTATTTTTCTAACTATTATTGATATTTAAATTTAGAAAAAAATAGATAAGATGTTAAAATGCATTAAAAATAATCGTTAAAAAGAAGATATCGATTTAAAAATATCAATTAGATTTTATTAACAGTATTGGATCCCAATAACTGTTTATAATATAAACAAAAAAATTATTTATTATTAAATATTGTTAATAAAATTACTGATGAAACAGAAAATCGAATTCAAATGCCCAGTAAATGAAAGTTACTTCAAAAGTAATGTTTTTCATTAGACCCAAGAAGCCTTGTAAAATGCAGTAATTGGGACGCCATTTGTCGCTTCAACGATAATTGTGTGGCATCAAAACCACAATCTAATCCTAGATAAGTATTTTTGAGAAAATTAACCCTGGAGCGAATTTTCCTGCTGTTTATTATTAAAGAAAAGAGCGATGTGGAAGAGTAATAAAAGATCTTTTTTTTTTTTATCTTTTTGGATTTCGTTTGCCAACGCTTTTATTTTTCGTAAAAAAGCAGAATAAAGAAAAGAGCTCTTTTATTCCCACAGGATTGGCTGTTGTCACGAATGTATTTGTTTTGTCACTTCGTCACCTCATCTAAGAGTTGGTGTCATGTTTTCCTTCTGACTGAGAGTGAGGAGGAAAATCGGAAGTATTCACAAATATGAGGAGAAAAATGTTTTATCACCTGACAATTATTCCAGCATGTTGAACGATCTTGTATTTAATAAAGAGCTTATTCAAAGTTTTGTATACATTTATCTAGATGATTTAAAAGTTTCCTTTTTTTATGAATTACGTAAATATTTGAGAAAACAGAATGAGATTGTTATCAGTTTGAAAATTTTCTCCTCGCAACTTGTTTTCCGAAATTTTCTGTTTTATCATATCATAAAGAAGAAATAATTCTCTTTCATTAACTTTTACTATAATCTGTTCCTTATTATAGTTGGAAATTTTCTCTATTATTTCTCTTTGATAGCATCTTATATAGAAGATGTTACTGGATAAAAGTACAGAAAATGTCTCAGAAATTCGCTGATATTTGAGATTTTAGACTTGGCATCGATTTCAGTGTATCTGTAAAATTAAAAAGCATTCATTTATTCTGTAATGCTTAAAATAAGTTATATTTAAACACAAAATAATTTAAGCGATTATTTAAAATTACTTTAATAATATTATATTATATACATACTTACATATAGACATACATAAATTATGCATATATATAAGTATATATGTAGTTGAAGTGTTGTTGTCTTTTTTTTAATACTGAGCTTGAATAAAAGAATAAAATTGAATTGAAGATAAAATTGAAAGTTTATTTTAAAATGAAATTTTATTTGGCTTCACTTGCTTTTGCTCTGGATATAAAATTACTATTTAATTATAAATTATTTTACAAATTCTTGTAGTATTAAAATTTGGGGAATTCGAGTGTAAAAACAAATTTAATACCATGTGTAGAATCAAGGACAGGAAAAGGTATGAATTGAGGAGGTGAAAAAATGTAGCCTCTTAAAGTCTGAAAAAATAATTGCCATTAGAGAGTGTAATAAAAAATTATCCTTTCCTTTGCAGAGATTAGTGTTTCAGCTATGTTTATTTTTCTAAGAATAGTCTTTTAAAGGGAAAACATGCCATTAAAATTCACTGGGATTATAGATGTAACTATTTACTACAGTCTGAATAACTTTAATACAATCTAAATAAACCACCACGACTGCCAAATAACCTTGAAATTGAGCGTATCCTATGTACCAAAGTCGATATTCCGGACACTTTTATTCTGTATCTTTCTGAATTTTTATTTTGGTGATCTCTTGAATATTTAATTTAAAGTCATTGATTGTTTCATTATTCGTCTAGGTAAGGGCGAAAACAATGGATTTTACACTAATATTATACGTTTTCAATTCGTGGGCCATGCTCTTATATTTCTCTATTATTTGTGAGAATCAAAACATCTACTCAATATTAGTTTTGTACAGAGCTCCAATTATCCGAGTCATTTGAGACCAGATCACATTCGGATATTCGAATATTCGTGTAATTGGATTTTTTTGAAAAATGACTCAATTTTAATTAATTATTATACGTGGGAAATAAGATAAAAAAAACAAATTTTTAATCAATTAAATTAAAATGCAACACTTTTATACATATGTTAAGGTATTTACATTTAATATTCATTAAAATAGTTTGTACGGACAGTGCTGCAAATGAAAGTCATTGCTTGTTGAACATCTTGGTCGAAGTAAGCTGTTTCACTGCCTTCATCCTTTTTCAGGTAGCCAAGTGGCGCATCCCCTTGACAGTGAGAATTTGCATGCGGTCACACTCGAAATGATGCTCTATCCACTTCAAAGCAGGCGAATCTTCACTAGCCGATAGTCTCGTGTCTGCTTCAACTTGGTCATTAAAATCATGGCACTGGTACCGTAAAATCATATTACAGATTCTAAGGATGCCAAATTCTAAGATTGGTGATTTTTGACGGATTTTTTTATGCATCTGGCAATTTCGTTTTTATTACGTCATACATCTAAAGACCCATAAGAATTATGTAAGAAACTCTATTTTGGTAACTCTAGTACTTACGTCCCCATACATCATATTGGCAACATTTCTTCATAGCCAAAAGAATTCAGATTTACATATAATCCATTATTATTGACGTATTTTCTTATTTAACATCAATTTTAGAGCTGAAATTGTTTCCCCAAATTCATCTTTTATGAACACAATTTTATCCTCAATTCATCTTTACAAAAAATTAATGCGAAAGCAATAGAGAGTTCTTAAACATCTAAGACGATAAATACGTGCGTTAAAAAATTGTTCGAATCAAACAAAGCTGTTGAATTACATAATGAGAATCATTTTCACAATTCCTTTTCATTTTATTTATAGCTTAACGAAATTTTATATACATTCTTAGTTCTTTGATAAAAATATAGATGCTTTAACTGTTTAATCTGTTACGGTTAATTATGATTTTTGAATATATTGAGGTCTATAGAATTGTAAAGCATGCCTCATTTTTTTAGTTTTGTTTCTCCTTTTCAATAACATATATCTTTATGTTAATTTTTTTAAATAGTACAAAAACGTATATGTAAAATTTCAGTTCGTTATATCAAGGCATATTAAATTGCATAATTTATTATCCTTTTTGGGGGTTTAACAGTTTTTATGAAAATTTTGAAAAGATATCTAGAATAGGTGCCAAAATTTCATTTATATCTTTTAAATACGAGTGAAGTTTGCGTAAACATCGGATTTTTTTTCTCTATTTCCTTCTTTTTGTCAGTAATCCATATCTAAGAGTGTAATTTTTTCTTAGCAGTCATGATAAACACTTTAGATTTGCTTAGTAATTCCCAAATCATGCATCATACTCCAATTTCTCTCGCTCACACCTTCTTCAGGTCTGAGGTAGTAGCTTTTTATAATTACTGCGATCACCCTTCAAAGCGATAAGTACATGTGTGCCAAGTTTCATTTAACTCATTCAAGACATTTAGAACTGCATATTATGCTTCATTTTTTTTATTCTTTTCTAAAATGTTTTTGGATGCTGTGAACCTTCTACATAAGATCACTTTATCCATTCAGGTGATAAGTAAGATGTCTCATAAATTCCGTGTCAATCTTTCCGGCGATTCTGCAAGTGTAGACTAGGGATACTTTTAATGATTTCTATTTCATCTCCGCAAAGGGGTAGTAGCAACTTCTTAACTGATTTATCATCTCATCTAGCTGTCAATGAATATGTTTTTCAAAACTCATATAAATTTGTCAAGTGATATGGAGATATATAAGGTTCCACAGCTTATTTTTCTTGTTAAATTTGTTTTTCTCAATATATGGGGTGAGAGAAAATCATGGAAATTTCATGATATTTAAAGGATATTTAAATTTAAATTTTTTTATTCAAATTTATTATAAAAAATAATAAAAAAATAGATAAGAATATTTAGAGAATGTTTAAAAGAAAGAATAAAACGTAATAAATAAATAAATAAAGTATGCGAGCAATTTGAGAGAACACAAAAAAATAACAAAACTTCGTTAAGAAATTTATTAATGTATGATTAATTTTCATCATTTTATTGGATTTTCCACGATTTTATTAAATTATTGACAAAATTTGAATTTCTCTCCAAATGATTTACATTCTTCGTAATTTATGTAAAATATTTCAAGCACAAAATATACACCTTAGGTTTTTTAATATACATTTTGAATTACATTTCTCCTAATGTATGCAAAATATTCCATGCAATATAAATTTTAGAATTTCTTTTAAAATATCTAAGCAAGAATTAATAATTGTGCTGTTTTTTAGTACTGATAAATGGTTATGTGCGTTAAATATAGAGATAATCAATTTTTATATTTTCTTGGGTATGGATTTCCAGAATTCGTAGGGTTTTGATTTATTAATTGGTAGTTCATTTCTTTAATCGTGTTTCAAAATCATCTCCAAGTGTTCGCAATCCCCATTGACGTCAGTAACCCATTTCGCAATATTAGAAAGACATCAACGAAAAGTCTGCAATCATTGCATCGTTAAAAATTTTTTTTCCTATTATTGTATACTTTCTTTCTATTATTTTCTCCCTATTATTGTTATTAGTGTATACTTTCCTCCTTTCAAAACCGGAAGTCTATAATTTTTTTTGTGTGTAATTCCCATTTTCTCAGGTTCAGAAATAATTTGAATTATCGATTCGAACGCAAAACTTGTTTTTTCAAATTCCACTTCAATAAAAACTTCAAAATGAAATAAAGATTTAAATATGCATAGAAAATTAAATGCAAAATGTTATCTTTAGATATTACGAAATTCTTATGTGCAAATTATTTTAATAATTTTCAAGCCCCAATTTTATTTCAGTTTTTACTTGTACATGATTACTAACATTTTTCAATAATAATATAGTGAATAATATGTAACCAATGATTCTATTATCGTTCATAAGTTAAATGAAAAGTATAAAAATTCGTGGTTAAAATACGATGCATCTTAAAATAAATATACTTATAGATATGATAGAATGGGATACAATAATATTGTATCTCTATTTTCAATAAAATGTTATTTATTTTCCTCATTTTATGCCTATTCACTTAAATTTTACTTTTCCTTTCAACTTCAATATTCCTTAAGCAGAATAATTTCTCTGAAAATGCCTCAGTCTTATAACAATTTTTTATTTGAATTTAAGCAAATAGTGTATTATGTTCATCATTTACTTAATTGCATATTAATGGTTCCAATAAAATGAAAAGAGATTTTCTTTAAGTACAGAAAATCAACACATATCTAATGGGTTTGAATCCAAGTCTAAATGAATAATTTGTTGAAGATGGTTGAGTCTTAATAAATTTGAACATATATAGAGATTTTATTATAATCCATTATGAAATATTTATCCTTTAATTTCTCAAACTAAAACCGCTATTTTTAAGTGCATTCAAATGTTCTTAAATTATGTCTCTGTTATTTTGAAAACTAGTCTTTTTAATATTGTAACTGTTTTTGGTTATTATTTAGACTAATATACTAAAGTAAAGAGTAAAACAACAGTAATAAATAAAAAAAATTAAATCTGTGTGTTTAAAAAAGTACAAAACTAAAAAAAGTTATGCAAAAATAATGAAAAAAGTGGGTACAGCATTGAACAGTAAAATAGAATATAAATAATTTTAAAAAGTACATTACTTTTAACAAAATTAACAAGAAATATTATAATATATGTTAGAATTATTTAAATAATTAAAAGTTACACAATACTATGAGCATTTTTATTTCAATGTATCATTAAGATAGTAAGAAGAAAATTTGAGAAAAGAATATACAAAGAATAACTTTAATCTTTACAAAAGAATTCTTCTCTTGAATTTAATACAATATTGGATATCACCCGAAAAATATTTAAAATTTGTTTAGAGAAGGACTCCACGAAGACCAAAAAATAAATAAATAAATAAATAAAAGCGATATCTATTGGCAATAGAGTAGAAGGAACATTTTGTATGCAGCATCTTCCTCCGGCTATTTACTGATAATTCACAAACTGAAACTGACAGGAGACAGAAGCGGTATCAGTGGTGAATCTCATGGAAAAATATAAATTCGACGGTATGCAGGATCACAGAATCGATCTAAGTCTGGAGGAAAAAAAAAAAGTTCCTAACTCAAGAAAACAATAAAAAAAAAGAAAGATTTTTTTATCTATTCGATCCAAGCCGTCTAGCTTCATCCAGCTCAAATTCTCAAAAGCACTACGTCGCTTGCAGCTGAACCAATAAATCGATAGCTTACGAAAGGTTATACACCTACTACCACACAAAATGGTTTTTATTTGTTCTCTCCTTAATAGAAAACGCATGCATCTCCCTGCTGCTGATCAGTCCAGCTGCACACACACTCGAGTATATGCGGGATAAATAAGAAAACAAATTTGGGGAGACAAATTGCAAGTGATTTGCAAAGCATTTCTCCTAAATATTCCATTTATCAGTATTACTGTTTCCTTTATAATAACTGTGTGTAAAATATTTCAAATATTATATGCAATATCTAAGAAAACATTTTTTCTAAAAATGCATCCTATATTTGCCTTATTATATATACATTTAAGTTTGACAAATGGTTAGAATACTTTCTTGTTCAGCTTCACACATTAATAGTGAAAATTTAATACCGCTGAGAAATAATAAAATGTTTCAAATAAAATTAAAATAACCATTTAATTATGCAAATTATTAAACTGTAATCGTTTTTAAATTAAGATTTCTGAAATTGATTGAAAAATGCTGTTTGTTTATTAAGTGCACTTCATTTTGATAATCATCAGAAATGATTCAGATATCGATGATTAAGATTAAAAGAAACAAAATTTTGTTATTCTAATAAAAATTAGTTTCTTTTTGATAAGTTTGAATTATAAACAATATATTTATCATAGAAGAAACTTTTATTGATTTACAGAGCAGTATTATTGAATTGATTTGTTTAAAGATTCAATAGCTCCAAACTGCAAAGTAGATTAATCAAAAGGTCAGAATACTTAATAACTAAATTTTAAACTAGAATCAAAAAATGAAATATCTCTTCTATTAGTGTAATCCTTCATTGAAACAAATGATGAAAACGAAAAATAATTTATTGCCTGACTGAGAATAATTTTAAAATTTGATTCATGAATCGTTGGTTTCATATTCTAATGATTCTTTGAAAGAACAAGTTCAGATGTCCGTATTTGTTCTATCAAAAAATGATGCAACATAGAGTTCAAGGGCCAGCAAATAAGAACAAGTACAGATGCCTCTAATGATAATGGTGCTTGCTCCAGGACAGCGATAACATTGATCGTTGCTTTATCCATACTTGACAAGCATTGAGTTGGTCTTTCACTGAGGTCTGTTTACAACAGTCTAATGCAGAATACTACGAAAATTCTTTCACTTCCGTCAACCGCAGTATCATTAAAATAGATTTAATAAGAATTATTACACACATATGTACACTTTGCACTCTCTTTTTTCCTCTTAATTTTTTTTTTTTTTAGATTTGATATAAGTTATTTTATAAAAATTAATTCCTATATTTAAAATTTATTGCTAATTTCTCTTAGATACAAGTACAATCAAAAGGAATTAACTGAGGAAGTGAAATGATTTTTACGCAAACGACATCTATGTTTTTTTTTCAGATGATAAGATAAATTAGTCATAAAAATGGGTAAATATTTACAATAAACCTTTTATGATAACACTGATATTTCCCGAATGAATCAATTTGCTTTTTCAGTTTTTCCTAACAAAGGAAAAACACTAAAGTAATTATCTTTCATCCGTTTCTAGATGTTTCTTAAAAACTTGTTTCTTAGTTTTTAACAATAAATATTGTCCTTCACTCAAATTTCTTTGCAAAATATTCTTCCGAGTTTTAATATTATTAATTTTTTCTTTTTATTATTAGCTTCAATATTATTAATTTTCACATATAAAAATTATTCATATTTTCCTTTCTTAATTTGAAATAAAATAGTATGAAACTCTTTGATGTACATATTTGGTGACACTTAAATTATTCAGTTGAGACGCACTCTCATAGTTCTCGTAGGAAAAAAATTCGATACTATTATTCAGATGTGACATTATCTTTGGCATTTATAAGAATAAAAAGAGCAGTACAGGCAGTTGTCGAATAAATTCCACAATTCGAGGAAAATATATTGCACATTTATGTATTATTTCACATAAACATATGAATCTAAATGAAAGTAATTGAAAAATTCCTAAATAAATGGAGAAAATTAATGAATGATATAGAATTACACACTCCGCTATACTTTAAATCGAAAAGCCACACAAAATGTGAATTTACCAATCATTTGAATGTAAATTTACCAGGAACATGTATGAGAGAAAAAAGTGATTAATTAATGAGACATCGATATTAAAAAGATTACTACCTATCTGAAAATAGATGAGAAGTTTGATATAATCAAAACGATGTCTGGGCCCCCTAAAATTGAAATTTTTAGCTGCTATTGTTGTAAAATTTACTTAAAATTTGAAATTTAAATCTGGTTGCTTAATGTATAATTTTGGAAGCCCTTACAAAATTTGACGCTCCCTTATGCTTCAGTTCACTTTCCGAGAATCCATCACGATTCAATATGCAATTAATACATGTTAAGTATGATTTTATTCTTAATTTTTAAAATACATTAGTTAAAAATATGCTATTTATATATTTATTAAATAATATTTTCACAGTTCGAGATAAAAATTCTGTTTCATTCCTCATATAATTTGATGAATATTTATTATATACGTTATTATATTTATTGTAGTTTCAATTCAAATTACTTTTATTCTAACTATGTTGTATATGTTCCTTTTACCGGTCAAACTTGTTTAGTGGTCAGCGTGCCTGACTACGGACTGGGAGGTCCTGGGTTCGAATCCCGGTTCAGGCATGGCGTACTTTCTCCCTTTCTGTCCTTTCCTTGTGTGTGAATGGTTGCCTACCCTATAAACGGGTCCCTATGGCATGTGTGTGTACTGAAGAAGTCGAACTCAACATCAAATATGGTTCAGTTTGAAAAGTGGAGCAGCGCACCCTAATTTGCCAGCCTAGCTGGCACACGAGAACAACAACAACATATGTTGCTTTTTCGTATTTTTTGAGGTCAGAAATCGCATGTGCTCATCATCACTTTCTTACTACAATTAAATATGTTTCTTACTTCAGCATTATATTAAAAAATGCACGAAAAACAAAATAATTTCCGAGAGTCTGCTGATGAAAAGAAATTTGGAACTGCTTTGATAAGAAATTTTGCTTAAAATAACGAATGTAATGAAAAAAATTATTTAAAATAGAAGCCCTAATTAGTTATGTGCAATTCTTGTACGTAGCTCTACTACTCAATATATTTTGATTGGTATAGACTAGGAGGTATATAGATTTTTTTCAGCCCAAAGTTCAATACTTTAAAGACAAATTATCAAAGATGCTTTCAAGTTTCAAGAATTGATTGCAATATAATTTTTTATTTAAACTTTGTTGATAAAATTTAATAAAATTGTTTTAAGTTTTTATCATTTTAATTATCACAGTTTCAAGGAATTGTATAGAGTTTGACTTATATATGTTTTGATGAATAAAAATAATTTGCTGAAATGAAAAACATTTGAATTTTAAACTGTAAAAATAAGTGCAGGTTTGCAAACAATGATATGAAAGTAACTGCCTATAAAAATTAGAAACAAGAATCTCGTTCCCACAAGCATATATATAGCATCCCTGCCATTAATAACCTGCAATTTCAGATATAACCTTTATTGGGGATACAAATTGTCCTTCATGTTTTCAGATATAACTGTTAAATTTAAAATTTAATAAAACTTAATATAAAGTATTAAGAAAAATAAATTAATTCTAAATTTATGCCATTTTAATAGAAAATTTGTGAAACTAATTGCATATAACTGCAATTTTTTTAAGTTTAATAATGAAACAAATGATTTAAATAATAACAGTAGTATACAGAGGGCATAAAATTCATTTTTAAAGTTGAAAAAAATGTTAACAAAGATAACAAAGGCAAGCATTAAATAAATATTTCTACAACATTAAGCGAAATGAAGTTTTGTATCCTTTGTTTAAAATGTAAGAAAGATGGCGCACAAATGTTTTCTATTATAATAATATTTTTTTAGCAATTCTCTGATGAGATTGTTCAATAAAACAACTTTTACTTCAACTGATTGCGATTTTATTGCCAGATCTTGTCGACAAATATTCCATTTGATAATGAGGCTAAGTTTAGTGAATCAATACATCTGCTCCACTGGATGCCATTCTAAAATGCGAAAGCTTCCATAACACACGGATGAACGCGACATATAAAGCTTTTGGGAAATTTACAACCACCACAGCTGAGCGTGGGTGTCACATTTCCTCCTCGTCTGCCGCTATGTAAATATGGGGGTGGATAGAGGGATGGAGAGAAGTCCACGACCTCCGTTGAATATTTCAGGGGTCAGTTTGGGGATATGACTTCCGGGAAATGAGCTCTTCCTATTCTATGCTAAGAATGTGTTGCCAGCAGATAGGCGTAAAAGCCGTCAGACGATGATTAGAAAATGAGAGGAAATAACTGGTCTCTGAAGTATTAATGAAGCACTTTCACCTCACAGTTTCTCAGTCGAATGGAATGACAAAACAAAGTTTTAGGAACGAAAGTTTTGAATTTTAGAATTATTTGTCTTAAATCGAAATAAATTATACGTATGATGCTCTTTTTTTTATTTCTTTTATTATTTACGAGTTTATTGTAGAAAGAGACATTTCAAATTCTAAATTCTCCGGAATTTATACTTTGAGAAATTATTGAATCTCTCATGACTTTTAAATTAACGTAATACGCAGACAGAATAAACGAATCCAAACATTTCTTGAATCCAAATAGGATATCAAATCAATCTTGTTATTGTTATATCAGAAATGGATTAGATTTTTAAAAATAAAAGTACAAGGTACCCCTTATTGTCTTAGGATGAAAATATTTTAATTGTTTTTAGAAAAAATGAAAACTGTGTTGATCAAAAAAAAAAAAGTAGTACTGTTTTTAAAATATTATATAAATTTTATTAGGGAAACTTTAATTGAAATATGTAAGCTATATTCATTTTTCACTTGTAAAATTTATTTACTCTACTAAGAGAAATTAATTGTTAAAAAAATATTTTAAATTTACATTATTCAATTGCCAAATATCATGATTTAATATACAGTTTCGAAATATTTTCAAAGAATATACTATTTAAACAATAATTACTGAAATATAACAAATTTTAACAGTAAATATTAAAATAAAAAAAAAACAGATGCTATCATAATCTGTGAAAATATTCTAGAAATTATTACTTTTTCCCTGAAATATATTTGATTTTTTTTAATTTGCAATTCAAAGTGTTTGAATTAAGGGATTAAGATTCAAATTTTCGTGGACTGGAAACTTTTAAATTTGAAGTTATATGGACTTGAAAATAACATATTTTCTAAGAAAAAAGCTCCAGGTACTTTGCTTAGAAAAAAACAATTTTTTTTTAATTCGTAGTAAAATTTAAAAGCGGTGTCAAATTAAGTAAAGAACACGATAATTTAATTAATATTTAAAAAAATAAATTAAATGTAATCCCAAAATACTATGAGCTCAAAATATAAAATACTAAAAAAATGTTTTAGTCTTACTCTTAAATATTTATTAACCAGAATAATCCATTTAACTCTCCAGTGTGTGCCAAATTCCTTTCAATAAAGTAGTCAAAAGTTTGATATTTCATAGAGAACAACTCATTAAAACAAGCTGTTGTGAGGCGTTTGTTTGAAAATCTCTGCCACATCTTGCATTCTGTTGGTACTTTACAGATATAATAGATCATGTTCACGTATTTTTAAAAAAAAGAAAACCATATAAACTCGTACACATTCATTCTGATAAATGTGTATGCAGAAAGCAGAATTGCTACACTTACCTACTTGTTAAAAGTGGCTGACACACTATTTAAGATTTTTTTTTGATATCGAAGAACAGTCTTACCAGCAGGCCACGATTGCTTGGTTGGTTATGCTGTCGTACTCATTTATCAGAAAGCAGAGTTCAAATTCCAGCTTAACCGAAGATCGTCGTGTTCACTAAATGTGGCTAAAGAACATTAAATAAGTTATGGTTGCAATGTCTTTAAAATGAAATGACGCATCTAGTAGAGCAGTTCAAGTATTAGAGGGTCATCTACTTCATCAATGCTTTTAAATTACGGAAAATCTCACACAGCAGCTTCCATTAAGCTATAGAGGTCAACTCAAGGAGGGCTAGAGGTATAGGGAATTATAGTGTGGTGCCACAACAAACAGTAAACCACAATGAACTAATGAAAAATTTCAAAGCATATATTAATTCTAATGATTTTGCTGAAATTAGATCAAAATCACCCATGATAAAAACAAAAACTAATAAAATATGCACTACCTGTATTATCGATGTACGTTGACTATTGACACATGATAACGAATCTTACGAGGGACTTTTGAGTTAAAATAGATGCTGGAATTCTGGAAACATTTACGCTCAAAACTGGAGTTCTGCGCATGAACTGTTAATCGGAAAACCAAGACGCTAGTCATTTAATTACCGGCTATTCAATACATATATATATAGTAATTTATCATATAAAGGCAAATTTTAAAAGTAATTTCAATATAGTTAATTTATAATTGAAAAATATAAAACCTCTACCACAATCAACAATGATAATATATATACTAATCACTGATTATTACAATAATTTTTTGTAGCCAATTCATTTATTAAATACTTTTAAGATATCATTTTAAGAGATTGATAACATTGAAATTTATTTATTAAAAATATTATCAAATAATAAGTGTGGAATAATTCAGTGGATTGTGGTTGGTAGTCAGAAATGTTTTTAAAGAGTGTGACATTAGTATTTGTTAATAACTTACAAATTCTAGATAAAGAATATTCTTCGTGTTTTTAATCCAAGAAACATCGTACTTTTTTTCGGTTACAAACTCGTATTTATTGAATAATTTATGACTTTGCCTGTATTAAATTTTCATCCACCCTTCTTGACTCTTAAAGTTATGAGCGTCTGGATCATATCTCCCCCGACATGGTTGCTGTACATAGATTGAGCTCTCAACGGAGTTAGTCTCAGCACATAATTTAAAAGTTATCTATGTAATAAATCAAATTAATCTTTACTCACACACAACTCTATATTTAAGTACTTCAATGTAAGCTAATTTAATTTCATTTAATAAGATGCATTTTTAAATAAATTGATCGCTTTAATCTGGATTTTAAAACAGAAGCAAGTTTCTTAAAAACATAAAAGATGTAAAATTTTTTATGCTTATAAGAAACTTGCTTCTGCTTATAAATTTATAAAATACTTGGTTCTAAAAACTTTTTTACATCTATTATTTTCATTGTAAAAAAATTAAGTATTATATAAAACATAATATTTTGTGAAAAATTATTATATTAATTAAAATATTTCTGTATGTGTGTGGGTGTTGTCAATGAAGATAGTATATTGTTGATTAGAAATATATATATATAATACTAGAATATAGTCATTCATTAAAAAACACAAAATTACGAAAATAATATGCGCAATACAAAAAATGCATTTCTATTCATTACACATGTTATTCATCACGTATAATGTCAAAATCATGCCAAAATAGAATTTGCTGCATAATTCTTATTGGTCCCCATCTCTCTGACGTAATAAGAACTAGATTACCAGATAAGAAAATCAGTAAAAAGAAAAGTCGCCAAACTTAAAATTTGGCATGCTTGAATGTACGCCATCTGTGATTTCTATTAATTAAAACAGAAACATTTAATGCAATTATTATAAGCGAAACAGGGAGCAAGGAACAAATATTATAAGAAATCGGATCATCAAATATTTTTATTAATCCAATAATATAGTCTTATTGTAAAAATAGAGGGAAAAAATTTAAATCTTTCTTGCCGATTTAAACTAACCATAAAGTGGATGTTTCGTCTTTTTCATTTTGCTTTTTCTGCTGCTCCATTGTCCATGTATTAATGGCTTGAATCAGTAGTAAGCTGTTTCTCAAACATATGCTTTCTCCTTATTTAAAAACTAGTTTTTTATGTTTAATTTGTTGATTTTTTCAGTTTTGACATATATTTACTATAAATTCTCTTTACAGGGATAGGAATCCTATTACGACTGTATTAAAAAAAATTTTTTTTTTGTTATTTAGGAATGGAGTCTCCATCAATAGTAAATAAAATCAATGGAATTTCTTTTCTGGTAACATAATCAAGGTTAACATTGACGCAGAAATATTAAAAAAATAATCACATTGCTATACTTAAAATTTAAACACATTTATAAAGTGATTAACAAAAATATGAGGTTAATTTTCGATATTTTCTCGGATTTTTTTTAAAAATTGTTTGATTACGCTGATTCAAATGCTTAAAACCCAAGTGAAATCATTTGATCAAAAAATCTGACGTAATCGCAATACAAAGAATTTAAGCATAAGAAAACATTTGAATTATTATACTTATAGATATGCATGTATATATATCAATAGATAGGTGCTACAGGCTATTGATTTTATAATGTAATGATTATTTTCGTAGTTAATTGAAACATTAGTTGAACAGCCACAAAATGTTTCACAAAGACAATAGATGACAGGAAAAAATTGAAGTTCCGAAAAACCACCATTAGAGGAAAATGTGGCTCTCATTTCTTATAAATTCGAAATTTATCTTAATATGAAGGAAAAATTCCAAAATTAAAATTCAGATTTGAGTTGTCTACTAGAGTGCAAGTTTTGTAATCAGCTTATACGAGACATTTCAGAATTGTCTGATATTAGGATGCATCTTACTTTACCACAGAATGAGTTATTCGTGAATCTTAACGCATTTCAATATCAGTTACTTCTCTTAAATGTAAAAATCAAAATATTCCCCGTAAATACTTCTAAGTAGGATATTTTGATTTGGGTTGATTAATGAAATCCATTTTCATAATGATTAAAGAAAATGAAGTAAATAGATATTTCTCATTTCAATCATCTAAAGGTTGGGAATGGATTTACTTATTCTTGATTTTCGGTGAAATTTTTGATGCCAAGATAGACCCTAAAATGTGAATAACAAAATGGCATCCCTAAAAAACGCTAATTAAAGCTTTGAAGAATAGCAGAGCTACTAGAATTTAAATTTTATCGCCAAATTTTTTGCCAAACCAAGGGGTACTCTATTCTAAACCGAAGCCCAAAAAATGGTACCACAGCCAACAATTGCTGAGATTGTGTTGTTGGAAGATTCTAACAATAGGATGATTGTTGTGAAGGCCTAAATTTAATTCCAGGACTTTCCAATTCGCAGAGCAATATTTACCCCTGGGTTGTGCTATTGATGATGATCAATCGAAAACGGATGTTGCAGTTTTACATTCTATTCTAAAGGTAGCTCATAGAATGCTCATTAATTTTATGAATTTTTGCGCTTGATATATGAGATTGCGTTATTTATTAAATGCAATGTAGGTTATAAAAACTTTTTGTGGCTTTAAACTCGTATGAAATCCAATATGCCTCTTATCAGATATTATATTTACAAAATAGATCCTTTAAGCAAAATGGAATGCCATCACAAAATGGTCAATAGGTACAACAATTGTTGAACCAACCAATTCAAGAAGAAAAAGTCATTAGTCACCTTTAATGTCTGCATTGTCACTTAACTCCTCAAATCCTAACATCACGTGAGCTTTTTCGGTGCAATTATTTATAAACCCCCGTTATTTTTGATAACTTTTTCTTAACTTCTTAATCATGAAGAAGGACATATGGTTGATTTTGGTAAATACTTCTAATGACTTTCTAAATTCAACCATCAGAAATGATATGTACAGAATGAAATATTTGGTTCACTGAAATAATGGTTGCTTTGTATCGTTATTGCGGAGGGGAATTTAAGGAATATGGAGTTTGAATTGAAAATAATAACTAGAAAACTTAATATATAATTTCTAGAGAAATTGCTATTTTGTTTTTCATTTACAGTGATACTTTTTATAAAAAAAGAAGTATCTATTAAGTATATTCATTTCATGATATTCAGTTATAGCAGTAATAATTTTAGTTTCTAAAAATACGATTATTTAAGCCTATATTATATATTGGGGCTACTTTCCCGTAATTTTTTTTTATATGTTAATACTATTTATATATTTTATAATATCTTATAAATCTTAATAGAAAGAAAATCAAAATATAATTAAAATAATTTATAGAGACTGAAAATCCATAAATGTAATTTGCGTTTTTTTTTTTTCCCTGCTTGTTTTGTTGTTTAGTACAAAAAGTTAATTTCCTCATCAGAAATAATATTTTGTCTTCAAATGATATTTTATTTAAAATACCATATCAGCAAATAATGATTTATTTGTATTTACAATATCAGGTCTTAGTTTCTTTTATTAATAAGTACAAGAGAAATATTTTTTTTTTTTTTAAAAAAAGACAATTTTCTATCATATATTTTTTAAAGAACAACTTCATAACATTAATATTTAATTATATTTTTGGATAAGAATGTTTATCTTCGCGTTCTTATCAAATTATATCAAGAACTAATTCATGTTCGTGAATTAATATAATAATTTAATAATCTTTCATTGAAACGAAATATTTAAACGGTGAAAATAAAATACACATTGTTGCTTTATTTTAACAAATCGGAAAAAAATAAGGCATTTTATTTTTATGAAGTGAAGTTGTGAATAAATAATAATGAAACTCTGACATTTACCTTAAAGAGCTCTAGTAAAATCTGATATTTATATTAAAAGTGATATTCATCTGATATTGACTTTATCATATTTTTATAAAAAATTAAATTTGTGGTACGAACTAAGTTAAGAAAGTATAAATCTTGATCAGTTAAAAAAAAGATGAGGAAATATTTAAATTAATATTTTAAAATTTTTAAGGATTATTTCTCTTAAAATTTTACACCATTTTAACCATAAATGTATATTTATGTTATTGACATTTTTTTCACTAAAATACTTCGTATTTTTAACAGTACTCTTGTAATCTTTATAAATAAATATTTAATTTTCATTTTAATTACTAGATTCAGAAATAATTCATTTAAATTTAAGTATATCGAATACATTTGTTAATTGTGTTTATAATTTGAAAATAAAGATTACAATGGAAGCAATCTAATATCCGCAATAGTAAGTATTCGGTAAGTAGTTAAACCACTACGTAGAAAATTATTTTTATGTTGTAAATTTAAGCAACATATACGAAGTTCATCCATGGAATTAAACAATAAATCTTTTTCATTGTTTTCACTTCATTATTTCGCTTAACTTTAGAAATTAAATCATTTCTTTTTTTTTTATTATATTAAAAAAATTTCTGAAAAAAAAGTATTTATTGAATTTCAAAACAACTCTTTTAAAACGTTGCTGTATAAATTATGCAGGAAATGGATCGAAATAAATAAAGAGAAAAGAAATGCAATTAGCGACATCTGGTTGTGAGGAGGGGAAAAAAATGTAAGAACGAATTTCCGAGCCACAGACGATAATTATAGAGATTGGTTTACAGTGAATATATGCATTTAATGACAAGAAATTAGCGTTTAAATTTTTCATTAGTTTTATTTCTTTTACAATTGATGTTTTTCCATGGTACTTATTTAGCTTCATTAATATTCAATATGTAAAGCTGGAAACTACGATAGGCATATTCTCCTATAAACTTTTCTAAAAGTCTGAAATTCAAACGAATGGAAACACGCAAAAAATTTGTTGACGTATACTAATTTTTAATTTTATGAATTGATTTATATTTTTAAGGAAAATTTTGAGTACGGAAAAAATTTAAATAATATCTGGGCAGCCATACTAACTCATTTAATCGTTGTGTCACAGTTGTTTCTAATATGAACTTTACATATACTTAAGTCTCATAAGTAATTCTGGCCATAAAGATGCAAAACACTTTTTATACTTTATTTCTTATTCAAGAATATCGAAATTTTATTTGTTTATTTATTTTGAGCGATAACTGTGACTTATTTACTGATATATTTAAATCTTATAAAAATTTTCTTAGTAAATAAATTTATGTAGTTTTTATTTTCTTATTTCGCCATAAGAAATAAGTAAACGAATTTCCTTTAATACCATCAGAGTAGTTACTATGAAACGTGGTTGAAATAAATTATTATTAATTATAATTTATTTCAGCATTAATTATTTTAATTACCGTGAAATTAATCATTATCAATTGATAGTTTTATATACTCTTGATTAACAATTTTGGCTTTAAAAGCAACACCTTATTAAGTTAAAACTTTCTCAATTTCTTGACATTCGAAAGTCCTTTCGTGTTACACTTGGTTTAATTTACTTTGAATGCTCCCTTCTCTGCTTGCGTATTTTTATATCTACGGTCACAAACTGTATAATTTCTATACTTGTAATATAAATATTTGAAATTCGATTAAAACAAGAAATAATATTTATTTGAGAGAATCATTATTGTATCATTTGGGGTGGTTGCTTAGCTCGGCGATTTGGATTCGTTTTTCCGTTCTATGCAAACATAAGATATATTTGTTTGCATAGAACGGAATTTTCAGTTAGTTACATTGTGCAGAAAAAATATCAATAGCGTATGATTTTTATTATTCTTACATGAATTCAATTTGATTTTAAATTTATTTATTAACCATAAAGTGATTGTTTTTTCTCTGTTCCGGTTGAGATCATAGCTAAATCACTTTATTACAATTCACATTGGTTTTAAATATCCGTGACGTCAGATAACGTTTTATCAATGCCCTACATAATTAATTACTACATCATGTTAAGACGGCTTCGTAAATACAATTTGTCGTCGAATTTGCTGCCTGCTTTCAAGCCGCATTCTTCGAGTGGCAGCAAACAAAGTGAAATTCGCCATCGAATGTCTGAGAGTCGTCGACGATGAGAAAAAAATCCATTATTGATTTTTACCAGTAATGAAGAAGTGTTTTTTTAATCGTAGCTTTTTCATTTGTAAATGTTTTCAGAATCATGAAAATTAGCTGTTGCTCTAAATAATTAGTTTTCAAATTTTCATATCTTTTGCGATATTGCTTTCAAAATTTCCTGAAATTATTGCATATTTTTTTTTAATTTGTGTCTTTCATTGATTCAGGTTTTCTAGCCTGGCTTACCGGCTCACTACTTTTCTTTGTACTCCCCTCACCAACATATCTTGTGTCATTTCACGTTCTTTTGAAATCCGTTGATGCTTATCTAACTCTCTTTTCTTTCGTGATTTGATAAACATTTTGTGTATAAAGCATTGATTGTTAGGAGCATACAAAACCATGATTCCAGAAATCGTTTCGAGTCGCTTTGAGCCAAATTCTCTTAGTAAAGTCGAAATGAATTTGACAGGATCCCCATATCGAGTAACGACTCTATGGCTTCTACTCCTTAGAATTAAAATTAAAAATATTGTCGAAGCTCATTTTATTGATAAAACGATTTCTATTATACAGACCAAAGCATCGGTTTGAGAAGCCGTTTTTCATTGATTCAAGCCATTGAAAATAGAATAGAACAAGTTGACTATAGAGCAGAAGAAAAAGCAAAATAAAAAAGACAAGGCTAAATCACACTTTATTGTTTAAATAAGCAAGACGGTTTTAAATTTTTCTATTTTATAAATTAGTTTTTTTTTTAATAAGTGTTTAATATTATAATAATAATGAATGAATTTGCTTAAAATAACATTTAATCCGTTATCTGTATTTGTCGCGTAGGTGGCCAGGACTTCCATACAACTACTTTGTCAGGAGACTTTGCGGTATCCTCCTTACTCACCTGATTTTACACCATCAGATTATCTCCTCTTCCATTCCCTGGACAATAATCTACGCGGGAAAATTCTTCATCAATGAAGCATACTTGAGCGAAGCACTCACGGACTTCTTTGCGTCCAAAACTTCCTAATTTTACCGCAAGGAGATTATATAACGAGTTGGCAGAAGTTACTGGATGCCGATAGTGATTACTTCAAGGAGTAGCAGAGGCTGCACTCTCTAGAGGTCATGTTCTTTTGGGTCATTAAAAAGTTCAAGAACTCTCTTGTTTATTTTGTACTTTGTGTTTATTGTGGCTAATTCGACTAAGTTCTATGATTGAAAGCAGATTCACAACTTAAATCTTGCTCGAGATAGAAATATGAATGTTTTATGGAATGCTAACAAAAACTATCTACTGCTAGCTCGGTTTCTTAGAGTTACTTGATTGAAAAATTTAACTAATTATCAGAAGTATTTCGTAACATCGTTAATAATGATATGTTTTATGAATTTATTTAATATTAACTATTTTACTAAATAAAAAAGTATTTATTTGCTATAAAAATTTAAATAATTATAGTTAAATTAATGAAGTTAAAAATAGAGCTAAAATTTTTATACTTATAAGAAAATAAATAAGCATTACTTATAAGAAAATAAATATTTTTTTATTCATTTTACTGTAAACACAAAATTTAACAGTAAACTTATTCATGGTGCCTCTCTATTTCCTTTTTACAGATTGTAAATATTTGTTGCTGAAATAAATATGAAGTTATCTTGTGAATATTTTATAAAACTTATTTTCTGAAATAATTATTTATAGGAATATGTCGATAAAGAAATTTATTTTTTGCTTTTATACTTTCATATTCTTATATAAATATATCTAAAAAACGACTGACGATTTTAGTGAAAAATAAATAGTTGCTATTTTTATGTGCAATCAAATAATATGTAAAAATACCCATTTAAGTTAATAATTTAGAGATGAAGCTATTGATTTCGCTTTTATAATATTCATCTCTTATAAAATGAAACAAAATTATTATTTTCTGCAGCTTTATTTTTACAAACACCCACACACATATATATACTGGTATGCAATAGGACTAAAACAACAGGAATTTCTTTTCCACGATCCAACCAAAATCATAGTAGATGAAACTGAAATGAATTCTGAATGAATGGAATTTAAAATGAGACAATAGATGAGCTGAGCTTAAGTGATAACGAAAGCATACTTGAATAAAAGTGAATATAATGCATACAATATGGAATCAAACAAAAAACGTTTCATTGATCTCGTGACATACATGGTTGTTTGTCAAAGATGAACAACCAGCAAATGTTCCCTAGGGTGGAATATGTTGTGCCTTACTGTAATGTGTGTGTGGTCACTTCACATTCAGCATCACATTATAAAACAATTCTTGAGGCAAAAGTGTCTCCAGTCAGCATTTGTTGGATGTTTCCCGAAGATCAGTCCACAATTATCATGTCACAGTATGTGTCTGCAAAGCATTCCACGCAAACACTACAGTCTTTTAAATAAAGGGATACTTTGGCCGATCCATTCATTCATGTGATATATTCCATTTCCAGCAGCTGCTGAACAGCAGGAAACACCGGTGTGGCTCGAGAATTGGGATATGGGAAAACGAAGTGTGCTTTAGTGGTACTCCAGCATGGCAGACAAACATGGAAAAGAATCGCCTCCTTACAATATACGGTTACAGAACATCCGTCAAAAAATGGAGCTCAGTCCGCCCATTTAACATAATGCCTCTCAGACAACTCCTGGGCCATCGTAATAGTCTCCTTTTGTGATGTTACAGAGATAAAACGGTCTCCCGTTCTCTATCCAAACCAACTATTAGTTGAGAATTGAGTGTAACGTTGAAACGCCTCTAACCCACAAAGAAGAAACGACTTCATTGATAAAATGGCCAGTTTTTGTGCTTTGCACCACTCTGAATGGTAGTGCTGATGATCAACTTTCAAAAATGTAGTCAGTACTCAAGATGACGGGCGAATAGATTACATTTGTGAAGTCGCTTATACACAGTTAATTTCGACATTTGTTGTTGCACCAGCATGCCTCTCTATATCTAGTCATGAGTTTAGCTCGACCAGTTAGATAATGCAGTTGGGTAGAGTCTTCATGGCTTTGAAGCAGAGACCACAAACAGAAAACCCCAAATACTTGGCCTACCTCCGCAGGTGGTATCATTTCACTTGGAAAATATTGCGCCCACGCCCATTTTACGCCACGCAGTTTTAACATGTTTCAGCCACCTTCTGTGAACATGACGGATCTTCAGTTAATCCCAGGATTCGAACTCACTACCTTCCGATAACGATGCGACACCCTAACCAATTAAGTTACCGAAGCCTTCTTCGACACTTGTAATAGCACTGTAGTATCTAATCAATGTCGCTTGTATATCTTCGTATAATTTTTTTTTCCTTTTTAAAAATTATATTTTAATTTGAATATGGAAATAATAATGTCAAATAGTTTTAAATAAAAAAATAATTCTAAGTTGATACTTCATTATTATCATGCAATTCGTATTCGAATTAATATTTTTTACCTCAATTATTTTTTTACTGAGGAATTCAAGACAAAAGCATGTTATTGGAAATAATAAGAATAAAGTATTATAAGATTAGGAATATAAATGAAAATATCAATTTAGAATTATACAAAAATATTATTTCATAATATTTAATAAGTTTCAACAATATTAAATCAGAATATGTAAAAATATTATTTTTACTTAATTCTGTCACAAAAAAATAATGTTTATCCTGAAATAGTTGAGCCACAACTGCAAAACTTATAATTCTCTAGTTTAAAGAAAGGTTGCCTAGTGATGAAGTATGCAGTATGTGTATGAACAGCGATGTGGATAGGATTTGAAGGCACGGATGCAGTCAGTGATGAACATTTACAAATAAATGTAAAGGTCGTATATACGATATTGCGGCAATTCCTTGTCCTTGTAAGAGTTTGTTGTTGTTATACCAGCATGTTCCCTGTACCAAGGCTTAGGATGGGCTCTACCAGTTATCTGTAGGAGTGTGTTTTAAGACTTTTTCGGAGAATTTCGCTCATTACACGATGTTGAACGCTATATATGTGCGAGGAGCTGAACGGCCAACTGTAACATCGGTTTCTATATAATTTCCATCTATTACATTTAGTCCATTCAATAGTCTGAAAAGCAATCTCTTTGAATTGCTAGTGATGATACGAGGTACTTTCTACACTTCATATATTATAAAGATGTTACATCGATTAAAACTTAGAGATATTGTTACAGTCCGTTGTATTTGTCCAACCACATTCTGTTTTTGAGAAGAACAACGTTCACTAAAATATTTCCGGATGTCCCAATATTGTTTCGAGAAATCAATAACCTACAATCCTGATGCATATGGACTTAAAAGCGTCTTCTTTTGCCATAGTCCATTCACGTCCTTTTGCCACGTCCAATAAAATGTCGACAGCCCACATTGAAAATAATAGGAAAATTCCCTTAATAGGCATGATTATTTAAGTATAACACAGTATATATCTCCCGGAATTACATTCATTACATACCATTAACTTAGAAACAATTGTAAGCTGGGAGAGAAGGAGCAGAATGCATTAGGAGAAAAGGGAAGAAAGTAAGGTTAAAAATAAACCTTAGTGACCAAAGACTATCATTGACCACCCGACCACCACAACTTTATGTTTCTATAGTCAGTTGAGGAGGATCGGCCTGTATTAGCTGAATTAGAGCGGTGTAATTGTAATTTCTACAGCTGTAATTTCTTGTATATTGTTTAAATGACACGAATAAAAGTCTTATGATTATTAAGAGATTGTTTTATCGAGTCACGGTCAATACCAACCCCGAAACGCGGTATAGTATTCAAGATAACATAGATTATTTAGCTAATATTCTGTTGACCATTTATTATAAAAAAAATTTCGCCAAATATTAAAATTTTTATCATTTTTTGCAAAATGTGAAGTGAAAACACAGTAGTTGACTGATATTCTCATTGAAACAAATTGAAAAAAACTTTATTGTTAATTGATATTCCAATTTTTCAATCGCAAATTTAAAACTTGTGTCAGTTAAAATTAAAAAAAACAACATAAATTTCCATTTATGTTTTTTTAAATTTTAATAAAACATTTCATAATAAACATTTTTTTTTAATTTAAAAAAACATAAGAAATGCAAGTTTGAATCTAACAAAGTATATAACGCGAGAGTAGCCACCTAGCGGCAACATTTAACGACATTCTTTTCACAGAAATAATCAACATATTACACTAGTACTTTAAAGATGACAATATTGTTCCATATGAAAATTTTTCAGATATTTTCATATTATTTCTTCAATTATAGAATTCTAAATGATTTTAATTTTGTAGCAATTTTACAGTGTCATGTTTTATAATGTATATATATATTATATATATATATTAGTGTCATATTTAAAATATAATACTAAAAATTAACATTTTTATTGCATTAAGATATTATAATTTTCAAGTTTTAAGTACAGAAATATTTTAAGAAATCCACAATGATTTTAATGTGGTTGACAGTTTAATACATAAATACCATTTTATAAATCATGATACATTTTAAAATGTTCATTACTTAAAACAAAAACTGACGTTTGAAGAGTATGCAAGATTAAAAAAGATGTACTTGGTATAAGACAAAATATGGATAAGCTGTTTATAATTTCAGTCAAAAAATACAATTGACTTAAATGTAAATAAGAAAATTTTTTAAAACGAAAGAATCTGTGGAATTCACACACAATTTTATAATAAATAAATGTCACACTATCTTATTTTAAGTTTAATTAAAATAAACAACTAAATTGTTTCAAATAAAAGATTTTTTAGGTTGTCCTTTACAACATAAACTTGCTTCGTAACAAATAAAATATGTAAGAAATAGGTTTAACTTATGAGGAATTTTAATAAAAAAAAACAACTGTGAGCACTGAAAAATTTAGTTTCTGATTATATAAATTGATTAAATATAGCACATAAATGGAAGGAAAAAATGTTTCTGTGCTCGATGCATTTTTTATTCCTAACACAGTAATGAAACACATTATTCTTAAGCTTAAAATGAATAAAACGCTTTTCAAATGTCATTGTCTTATTAGTATGTCATCAATAATTCAACGAAGTTTTCGTAGCAAGAAATTGAATAATGTTTCAACATGCAATAAATATATCATTCTTGATTGAATAACACTTCTATCTTGATAAAAACAACACAATAATAAAAGTGTACTTATCCTAGACTTCTTCTGACTCATTGATAAAACATTGAAAACTCCGCCATTTTGCACAAATGGCTGACACAAACTCTTCGCAGTTTTTGACATCATACTGTTGCGTGGTATAAAAAAATATACAATGTAAATCTATTTTTTGCTGAAAAATATTTTTTAGCGTTAAAAGGTTCTCTGTAAAATTTGTTAATATTACAGTAAGTTTTTTTTAGTTAAAATTTGCCAATAAAGTTTAAAAATAAGAATAAGTACTAATTGTCTGAATTTTTCTGGTCAACAACTTCAGGGCTATTGATGGTCATAACCTCTTAGCCTACAGCTTATCACTCTGCTGTGGCCTGGTTTGTTTTGGCCAATACTCATCCGTGCCTGTACTAGCCGGAATAAGACCATCAAACATCCATGAGCGGATTGCTGTAGCCGGCTTGGCCAGCAGTTTCCCAGCATTTTGCCAGCTGTTTGTGTTTACTAAGAAATTAAAAATAAAAAAATTAATGATGATTTAAACATTATTCAATAATTAAAAATCAACAATATTTCATCAAGCAGTATTTTTTTTTAAAAAAATTATTTTCTTGAAAAGATGAAAAATTTATTCACAAAACAAACGAGAATTTTTTCTCAGGAGAACAAATTTTTGATCATGTTTAAATGATAAGTTGAAATTTTATAATTTCGCATATTGTGAAGTCTATTACTCCAATTTAAAATAAAATTTTCCATTTTATTATAAAACTTGTTGAAATATGCATCTTACAGCATAATTATTCAACTAATTTGAGTTATTTTATAATTTTATGCTTAATCTGTATTTCTTCAATGCTTCAAGTAGAAAAACTCTTTAATTGCACAAAAAAGAAAAACTCGAGTGCATAAAATTCAAGAAAGTTTTTGATATTGACCATGAAGAAGTTTAATGATGAGAAACCAAGCATGAACGCTCTTTTAGTTTATTGCTCTGCCGAAGTGATGTGATTGAATGGAGAGGTAACCTTGGGTAACAATAAAATCCTTCTCAAACAACCCAGAACTTAAAAAAAATCCCTATTTTTTTCATGCTTATTGTTATTTAAATTTTGTGAGATTGCTCTGCTTCATTTGAAACTAAATAAACAAATTAAGTTTAAAATATTGACAGTTTCAACTTCAATTTAATGCGATCACTAAATAAAAGTCGATATGCTCTACGGGTTTTCTTATAAGTTGGAAAATACTGGTTTTAAAAATACTCGCCTTTTTATTTAATATAATATATATATATATATACATATATATATATATATATAAATTTTAATTTGTGGCATACTCCTCAGCACAAATGAAAACTGAAACATCATATTTATTAAAATGAAATTTACTATTATGAATATATTTTTAGTGCGGTTCATTTTATTACTTTTATCATCGATTATAAAAATAATTGTATAAATACACAACAAAAAATAAATATGTGTGCTCGTGTGTGCGTGCATATGTGCATTGAGAACTAAATTATCAAAATTAATCTCATGTTATAGTATTTAAAAAATATGAAGCATATTAAAATTTGCATATTAATGAAGCATATTAAAATATGAAATATTTAATGAAAATACTGTATTTGTGAAATTAAGTAAAACCCATCACTGATATAAGATATTATATATCAACTATCTTAAGTTGATTTTTTTCTCTAACTTAAAATATAAACTATCACTCATAGAATAAGATAATTAAGCTCTGATCAAAAGGTATAAGCCATGATTGATAAGAAAGATCCTGAAAAATAAACTGTCTAACTTAAAATATAAACTAAGTATGCTCTGATCGATAAGTATAAACCATGATTGATAAGAAACATCCTGAAAAAAATACAATGTTTTCAGGAAAACGCTTGTACAACATGAAAATACTAAAAATCACATTGCAAACGAATGTGACAACAAATACAATAAAGATAGCATTTTTATGCGATCTGCCTTAACAAAACTCTTCTTTATTACCTATCTAGAGCAGTATTTACACTATTTGTTTCATTTATTAGGCTTATGCTTCCTTGTTTGATTAACTGGTCATCTGCTTCTGAGAAAATTAAGCTGCTCTGATCTAGCAAACAGATAATCAGAATGGAATGACAGTTAAGTGAAGGTATGACACTGAATGACACCTATATTAGGAATAAAACTGCTTTTTCCTTAAGCTGCAACACCATGAAAGAAGCATAATTTTATATATGTATATCAGTCTTGAATGTATGTGGATTTGTAAAAATATTGATTAATTTGAAGAATATTATTTCTCTCTATAATATCTCTTATAATAATCTAATATATAGCTATTTTATTTTTATTTTAAATAAATTTTTTTTAATTTGTTTTATAATAAAAAAAACCTTGATATCTTGATATCAAGGTTTTAAAAAAGAGAAAATTATTATTATGTTTACTTAATCTTGCTTAAGTAGCGGGGCAAAATTCACTCTCTTTGGTGGACCTCTGGGAAACGTTCTCCCAGTTTTGAGGGAGAAATTGCTAAAAGGAAAAATAATAATGTTTGCTATTTTTTAATGATGTCTACAATTTGCTTGATTTTGTACAAAACGCTGTTTTATGCCACGAAATAGTATCCTATGCATAGATCAGCTTAAAACAAATCAAATGAGATGCGGAAAACTGTAAGTTCTTTTTGTTACGAAGCTAATAAATATGGAAACTGGAACTTCTTTCATCAGTGTTAAATTTTTTCCTATCATTATTTTACAAAAAAATAAACAAGTGTTTTACAGTGGATAAAAATCATACTTTTTCAAAAATTAAATAAATAAATATTGTTATATATATATATATATATATATATATATATATATGTATTAATTGCAAAATTTGCTGTGATCATTATTAAAAGATGAATAAACTTTTGAATATATTTTAAATAATTTAATGAAATAAAAAAGATTTAATTTGTTTGTCTCGTAACTTTCAACTATATTCATGCAAATGTTATCATAACATGAACATAGCTAACATCACAAATTGATGTTCATAAATCTCTTTTCCCTGTCAGAAAGAGAACTGTATCGAATACCGGATTATAATGATACCCTATTTAATATAGGTTAGGTTTTTTTTTTTCTACCAGATTTATATCTACATCTGATCTTATGTTGAATAAGCTATATTTTATACACTGGTTTGCAAAACTTAAGCAACAAGTGCGTTTTTTGTCATAACTCTACAAGAAATCATCCGATTGACATGAAATTTGAATATGATGTACATTATTCTGTACTTAAACGATGGTAAAAGAATAATGGCGCAAAAATGAATATAAAGCTTAAAGTAGGTTATGGAACAAAAAAAGGCTTTATTTGACATATAGTGGAGTTACACATGATTGCCTGAAGAAGCGTAAGTACAACTGGCAGATGTTCCCTAGTATGGGATATACCCTCCCCTTACTGTAATTGTTGCTTGGCATCGTCTCTCCATGCTAACCACCAGATTATCCAGGATTTCTTGGGGTAAACGTCTCTATTCCTCCTTTAACACTTCTTTCAGCTGATGGTGTTACCAGGAGGATACTGTCGTGTCGCAAGACGTCTCCCTAATGCATCCCACACATGCTCTATGGGATTTAGATCTGGAGAGTAAGCTGGCCAGTCCATTCGTGTGATATCTTCACTTTCCAGTAGCTCTTGAACATTGGCAGTACGGTGTGGACGGGCATTGTCATCCATAAATATGAAGTTTGGTCCAATGGCCACTCGGAACAGACGCACATGGGGTAGGATTACCTCATTGCAGTAGCAGTCTCCAGTTACAGAACCTCGATCGTAGATTTGAAGCTCAGTCCGCCCGTTCAACATAATGCCACCCCAGACGAGAACTCCAGGACCACCGTAACGATCTCTTTCCGCGATGTTATTAGGATGAAATCGAGCTCCAACCTCTCTCCAGATCAACGGACGTCAAGAATCGCTTGTAGCACTAAAACGATTCTCATCTGTGAAGAGGACGCAACTCCATTGATGAGGTGTTCAGGTTTCGTGTTCTCTGCACCACTCTAAATGGTGCCGCCGATGGCAAACTTTTAAAGGTATGCAGCGTTCAGGACGTCTAGCAAATAAGCCACCTTTGTGGAGGCGTCTGGACGCTGTAAATCTTGATACTTGTCGTCCTATGGCTGTGCACAGTTGCTAAGATATGACGCTCGCTGACTGAAAATGGTTTCTTTTCGCCTGGAGGACAATGTAACGGTCATCTTTTGGTGTTGTTTTCCTTGGACGGCCACCACCAACCTTCCGAACAGCTGTACCAGTAGTTTTAAAGGCATTCCAAGCACGAGAAACAAAACTTTTGTTGATCCCGAACTCTTCGGCGACACTGGTCACACTACACCCCACCTCAAGCTTCCCAAACATTCTTCCTCGAGTAAAGTAATCTAAATGATTTCTTGAAGACATGTTCCACAAAACAAATCACTTGCACTTACAGCGAATGTCTTTAACTACGGTGCTCTTCATCCTTTTATCAGTTTGGACCTGCGCGCGCCGACCCACAAGGTTGTTTACGTACACTTACATCACCTATGACGTTTTATTTCGAAAATTTGCATGCAAATAATCTTTCTATTGAATTACATGCATATTATACTGCAATTTCATGGCTATCTTATACTTTGTTGGGGAGCTGTGGCTGAAAAACTACTTGTTGCTTAAGTTTTGCACACCAGTGTAATTGGACCGATCTCCGGGAACCAAATATTATTCATTTTAACCATCTTATTTCATTTTTAAGATTAAATACATTCTACGCTTTATTAGGGGTGTCTATAGATATCGCAATATTGTGTACTATCAAGGGAAATGTGTGTGAATATTTTATTAATGCATTTTTAACCTATTAAGAAACAAGTTCTAAAATTGATTTTCAATTTCATCTGTTTATGGAAAAAAATTTTCAAATATTTATCATTTTTAATATTGAATATTTTATTGATAAAAGTCAAAGCATGCAGTTTCGACAAAGAATGAATTACTTGAATTTTTCAGATATAGTGGGCTACATTCACGTGTCACAAAAGGAGAAATTCAGAAGACTTTCTTCACGTCTGACGTCAAAATGTTATTATATGTTGGCGAAGCCATGCTTCTAAAGTTAATAATTACGCCGAGTTTCAGTACGAAACCTGGTTTTCCATCCAATCTTGCAACTGTCCTCAATGACAAAAGTATTTACAATTTGTTTTTAAAATATTTTTTGTCGTTTTAAAATTAAATTATATTTCAATGAAGCAAAGAAATTAATGGATAATATTAAAAAGGGAGTCATTAAATAACATTTAGTAAAAGTGAATTAGAGTAAAATATCTTTAGTATATATAAATAAATATATTTATGTAAATGAATTAATAACTTATTTTCCATACTCAATTTGTCTATTGCATTTCTCATACAACTAACTTATTCTTAATAAATTAAAAAAAATAGCATTGCCTGTCATTGGTTTCTACAAGGAAAGATTGAGAAAATTAATTACAATGTGGGCATCTTAGATAATTTCATTCAAACTCACACAGGATTCAATAAAATTTATGAATAATTATTTTCATAATCAAATATCATTTTATTAATGTATCCCACAGTTATAAAAACTGTTTCAAGTTCAAGTAAAATATATATATGTTGGGTATAAAAAATTATTATTACTTTAATCATATCAGGCCATTCGAGAACATTCTGCCCTAAACTTTGAAACTTAGTCATTTTTTTTGTTTTTTTATTTTTCCTCTGTGAGGGGAAAAAACTTGTCTTTTCTTCTTGAACGATTGATAATAAATTCAGCTGATGTTTCATTACGGTGACAGAGACGGAAGTTCGGAACTCATTAACCATAACCGTAATGTAGAATGACCTTAGCCAGAAGAAATGTCTGCGCTGCAATAACAGTCTACTGTTTTTAATCTCTGACATTCTATCTTCCATTTATTTCTTGTCTAATATATTTTCAGAAATTGTGAAAAAAATATTGAATTTTATTTAGATAAACGTTAAAAGGAAATAGACATTTATGATTCCAGATCTTTTGGAAAATACATTTTACTGAGTTAAATTATAAAATGTATAAGTAAAATGTCATGTAAACTCGCTTTCACCCATAGATATTTTTCTTGTGACGTGTATGCAGTATTACTCGAGCATTTCCCATTTGAAGAAGATGCAAATATTTAATAGTTCCGATGCATGATTCAAATGCACACTTTAAATAATTAATCCGTCTTATTTAAATTATTTTAATTGGAGAATAATATTTTATCTCATAATAGCTTAACTACTAAAGTAATATTCTCTTGTGCAATCCAACCAAGAAATTTTTTAATCATTATTTTATTTTTGTCTAGCTAAACGCAATTAAAAACGAAAGTTCGAATGAAGTTGATTTTCTTAATACATTCGGAGATTTATAAGTGCAATAAAATGTAGTATTAACAGAGAAATAATTTATAATCAATGTAATTATGATTAGGAATCATAATAGTAACGATTTACCACTGAAATTGATAATAAACTTTATCGTCAATTACTTTAAGCATACTTATTTTTATTATGTTGGAAAATATTATTACCGGCATTGTAGTTGTAAGACTCCTATTTCTTCATTCCAGTGAATTTTTTTATAGACAAGAAACATAAACATGGATTGATAGTTAAAGCTTCATAAGACACTTTTCATTTTAAATTTCAAAAATTTGTTTGCAAAAAATGAAATTGATAAATTTCATTCCAGCATTCTGTATGGAGGGAATTATAGTTAATATGTCAGTGAGAGATTAAAAAAATATGAATAACCCATTTAGGGCACAGAAGACTGCTGAATTTCTTAATCTGACAGTAATTTTCATTATTATCCTAATTACATTGTTTAAAATTAATGGATGTAAAGGAGGTTTCATTAAGTGATATCAGATACTTCATTTCCTATAATAATCCTTATAGTAAATTAGGTATTTTTATTATATATTATAGGAAATAATTAATTATTATTATTATTATTATAGGAAATTAAGTTTTAAAAGCTTGATATCATTTAATGCAGAATTCATTAGAGGTATCAAATGTGAAGAAAATGGATTAAGCTTAAATCTTTTACAATGTTGTTATATATATATATATATATATATATATATATATATATATATATATATATATATATATATATATATATATATATATATATATATATATATAATATTTATATCCTATTTTTTTATTTAGGTTTACCAAGCTAACAAAAATTTAAATTTATTTCTGATAATTATATAAAGTAATAAAATGTGATAATTTTTAAAATCTTAGATAACATAAAATTGCCTCAACTGGAATTTCTTTTTCAAAACTAAGTAATATTTCATTGTGACCTTTAAAAACAATTATGACAACTAAATCAATTTTTCACAAAAGTTATAAAAAAAACTAAGCAAACATTTTCTTATCAGGTGAATACAAATTTTAGAAACAATTTGTGTGGCAAAGTTTTAAACATACGAAATATTAACCATAATGTGAATAATTTATACACACAGTATGAATTCAATTGACGCTTATTCCTTACTTTTTGGTTTTATTAATATTTGTAGTACTGCATATGTATTTAATTTAGAACGTAATTCCCTTAAATTAATAAAACACTAATTTTATTTTACTAATTAAAGCTTCACAAAACAAAACTCTTATCTATTATTGAACTACCAGAAATTTCAATCGATGTTCCGGAAAGCCAACGATTCAAACCCAGCAATTAAAGATCAATGTAAGAAGCCCAAGCAATTAATCAACACTTCGTAGGGAGATTAACATATCAAACAACACATTTAAAATGTGGCTCAAAAACCTAAAAGATAATATTAATAATATTTCCATAAAGAGGAGAGTTTGTGCTTTCTCTGTACAATATCCTTTCACAAAGAATTAAGTGTCATTTTTTTTTCAGACTTTCTCAGTTTTTAAGAACTGAAAAGATAGGAAGAAGGTGTTGCTGGATATTTGAATTTTAAAATTTAATGAAAATTTTTTTTCAGATGACATTTTTAAAATATTTTTTCCGTTCTTGAAATTCTAAGACATACTGCACCTAAAATTTTCTTCCTATATATGAATTATCGTAATTATATAAAGGAATTTTTAAATTAAATTCTCTTTTCCTGAAACTATACTATATAATTAATCTTATTCTTATTCTCTAAGTTAATTTTTATTCTGCAATTCATACAATATGAACTCACAGCAAAGAGTTGCGGAAGAAATTTTGAAAAGTTAAAATTTATTAAAAAGTATTAGATATGCATCACGTAAACACATACATAAAGCTCGCTGGTTTCAATATGTTAAGCAACATCACGAAAATTGATCTTTAACTGAAAAGTAAACAAGAAAGTTCTTACCGATGTCACGTTTCTATTGAATAAATGAGAATAAGTATGCAAATTAATGTTTCGCATGGTTGAGGCAATGGTTAGTATGAAGAGTTCTAATATCCGTCGTTATAAAAGTGTTATGTATAAGTCGCTATAAAAGGATAGGGTGGTGAATAGAAGTATGTCAAGCTATTGATTTCTCAAATTCAGATCGGAAGATTTGTCCCTCTGTGATGAAGCTGATATTCGGTGAACTAGTCGTCAAGTGGATCATTATATGAGTTGCTACCAATAAACCAAACGGTTACTGCTGACCTGTACTCGCAGTATTGGTAACGTGTACAATTATTGCAACAGGCACTGTAACAGAAGAAGTTAGAACCGGTTAATCACTAGATTGCACTGTTCTTGCCCGATAACGTGATGCCGTATGTCACAGGAGTCGCCCGATATAATGTACAGTGACTTGGTTGGGAGACTTTATGCCATCCTCCTTACTCACTTGACCTTGCACCATCAGATTACATCTCTTTCATTCCCTGGAAATCACTTTTGTATAAAATCCTTCACCAATGAAGCAGACTTGGACCAATCACTCGCGGACTTCTTTGCGTATAAATCCCCGATTTTTATCGCAAAACGATCACACAACTGGAGATACATTGGCAGAAAGTGCTAGATGCCGATGGTGAATATTTTGAGGACTAAAATAGGATATACTTTCTGTACGTCATGTTCTTTTGGGTCATTAAATAGGGCAAGAACTTTTTTCTTTATCTTGTATCTACTACAACATCTGATGTTTGAGATTCTATGAATGACAAAATTATTTTTCTTAATATAGTGATACGAATTAAGAGAGCTCGAATATGTTAAAATGATTATTCTATAATTCAAATAAATCCTATATAGATGCTTTTTTACATTTAAATGTTTATTAAGCCATTTTGTTAAATATATTATGTACGCAAGTATGTCCGTGAGTGAGAGTTGCAGGTCTGCTTCATTGGTGAAGGATCTTCCGCGAAGATGATTGTAAAAAGAATGGTAGTAATCTGATGGTACAAGTTCAGGTGTGTGGAAAATGGTACAAAGGCTCCCAACCAAGTAGCTGTATGGTATTCCTAGCCACCCACGTGACATGCGACCTCGCATTATTAGCAAAGAAAAGTTTACCCTTTCGATTAATCACTGCTGTCTCCTTTTGTTGCAATACCTGTTGCACACGTTCCAATTACTGTGAGTACTGGTTTACAATGATCATTTGCTTCGTTGGTATCAGCTCATAGTGAACCATTGAAGACAAGTCCGCCAGACTTAAAGCATTATCTTCTGTAAGCGCATAGGTTGCTTTGCGCTGTGCTGGACAATATTTTGGGGCGACAACCAATGTTTGGAATGCTTGGGAATGTCATACTTTTCGTCACTAGTCAGCACTTGATTGAATATGAATGCGCTACGGTGGCGAGAAAGCGATGATAATCAGACTGGCACTTGTATTGCTTAAGGACTTCCAACAGTGTTTGAGGAATCCACTTGCTCAGCTTGTATGTCTCACTTAAGTAGTGCAGATGAACTTTAACCGTTTCACCAGAAATGGTAAATTGTCTGGCAAGTTCACTAAACGTTTGACTATTGTCCTCCTCAAAGAAAGGCATTGTCATCCAAGGTGACTATGAGCTTCATCACAAACGAGCAAATCTCTCTATCTGAATTTGAGAAACCAGTTTCTTGCCATACGTACATTCATAGCACTAATCCCAAACGCTTGATAGATTCGTCGATATGATGCATCAGCTAATGAGCCCACTTTGAGGTCGTAAAGTAAGTAACACTGACTGAACTCCTTCGGCACGTCCATTTCTCTTCGCTACTGTTCCAGTGACTATTGATGAATGTGCGCGGTGGGCCTGCTTTTATAAAGACTGATATTCCTACTCTCCACTGACTGGTTTATATACCACTTCATCCACTAATTTTCATATTTATTCTCACTTCTTTCAATGGCAATGCGATGCCTGTTGACACTTTGTTCTTTAGCTTAAAAATCATAATATGCATTCATTGGAATTCCCAATAAAGCTGCCTTCATTCACATTGCTTCAGAAATCTGATCGCCTTAAGAACAGAGGTAAATCTTTTTTATAATTTCATTTTTACGTAACTTCGAGAAGTGCTGCAAATATAGGTAAGGCATCGGTTCTCTTTCTTTTATACGTTTTTACAAAATAAATAAATAAATAAATAAATAAATAAATAAAAAATTATTTAAATAAATTTTGATAACAATCGATTATAAATTTTTCGATTTTTGAAAAACTACTGTTTAAACCCACTGTAGTATATATATATATATATATATATATATATATATATATATATATATATATATATATATATATATATATATATATATATATATGAATGTTTTCTTTTCTCAATATCGATTAGAAATGAACTGGAACGTACATGCAATGATCCGCCTTTTCTGTTTACAATTTTCGAAAGTAAAAGGAATTTTCAAGTGGCATCTCACTATCTCATTTAAATTTTTCGACTAGTAAACACCTCATTCAGTTTTTTCAACTAGTAAACAACTCATTCCGTGCTACAAAACTAAGTAAATATCCTTAAAAAATAGCAAACACTGTTATTTTCGAGCTATTTTTAAAGTATGTTTTCCTCAAACCATCTTTTTCTTGGAAGTCATGCCCCGTTATTTATTTAATAATTGTTTGCTTAAATGGTATAGAATTTTCATGTGTCAAATTTATGTTAAAAATAAAGATATGATATTAAAATTACGTCTCTAAACTAATATGTGAAACAAGAGGAAAAGAAACCAGTTAAGAAAAATACTCATTAAGTGTAAAAAATATTTTTCATAATTAAAAATGTTAATGCTTGCTTGAATCAAATATTTTATTTTAATTTATAAGCTTTGTTATGTGCCAAAAATTAGTTTATCAGGACAACTCTAAGGAATATAAATTTATTACTATGAGTATGTTTTTGAGAACCTTTCATACTATAGAATTTTTTTCTGAGTATTGATCCTACAAAATTTTGAAGAAAGATAAATGTGACACCAATTCACACTGCTTGAATTTCACTGTATAATTATATGAAATTTCATGGTTGTAAAAATTGCTACTGAGTGAATTTTTTTAACTTTGTTCTATATATTCTCATTTGAATTGATATATAATTCTGGGAGCCACAGAAACATATTAAATTCATTCTCATGCATATAATTTCATAAATCTGCTTCCATTCAATATGCAGATCATTGCAGGATACTACATCTTTTCTAGGACAGTAAGTATTGTACATTTTATTCTTGGGGATATCTCAAACTTGACAGGAGAGTTTGATCTGGCAAGACAAATAGACTTATATTGTGTTATGAAGATAGTGTTTGACAGAAAGAAATGAAATGTCATCAAATTATATACCCTGCTACCAGCATCAGTCGACAGTATTACTGATACATAGGTTGTACACGAGTTTCTGTCTCTTGCTGGCATATTTTTACCCTGATATTTGTCATTGGACCGGAAGTGCGCTATCTGAATGTTATGATACCTATCTGTTCAGTCTGTCCGATCCTTGCATCATTTTTAAACTGAAACTTACAGCGTTTTTGTACAATTAAAATCCATTACTAATTTTCCATTTGTAATAAAGCTTGTATTGAACAAAAATAAGTAAATTGGTCTTTGTTTATATATCTCATCCAATGAAATTTATTGTGAACACAAGGCTTCTTAAAGATGATTACAGAAGTGGCTTAATTGATATCCATTACTATTATGCAAAGAAAGATCCATCAGATATCTTTCTTTGCATAAACGTCAAGTGGATGCACGTATGTCTTTCAGCTCTCTTGTACAAGATGTAACTCTTCCCTTTATGACAAAATCATTGAGTTTAAAAGTATGATTATTCACTGATGATTACAATTTTCATGATCAAACTTCTTTTCAGATTTTGATAGTTCAGCTCATTAAAATTTTAATGATATAGGTTTTTAAACACTGATGATTGACACTTTTCAATGGTTTTCTCCTCGTCATTTTGAGATTAGACACTCATCTTACATTTAGGGGGGTACATCATGTCGTTTACTTATGTACTCTGTGACAAATCTCTTCTACGCTATCAAATTAAAAAAAAATTTTCTTAGCATTCGATATCACAATGCTCATTTTTTCTGAAAATATTGTTAAAAGGTTATATATTCCAATTTAGTTCCGAAACACTACTCAACGCAAAATAATTGTTGAAATTTGAAATAACTTTGTAATTGTCCGTAGTAAAAAAAAAAAAAAAAAAAAAAAAAACATGAGCTTTGGTTGTTATAAGATCCAGAACAGTGATATATATTTTATTGCAGCATAACTAAAAAAAAAAAAAATGCATAAAATAACAATTTTTTTGAATAAATCTAAAAAATAAAATCTTATTTATCATCATCAGTTCTGTATTAATAAAAAGCGAAAGTTATTTCTATTTATATATGTTCCTTAGAAAAATTTTGGTATATGTATAACATACGAAGGAAATCTTATTTTAAAATTCTCTAAATTAATAAGATTCCTATGAGCTAAGCATTACGAAAATTATTAAACTTCAATGTTATTTATTATTCATCTTCAAAGAAAATCATCAAAAGGATGATTAATTTTTTGACACAAATTTTAATATTCTTCAATTGCAGTGTATTATTTCACATGTAAATAATTTTTTTATTTTAAATTAAAATCTTCATTTTATTTCAGTGATCATTTCTTGTTATTAAGATTCACATTTGCTGAAATGATTGATGGTTCACAATATTTTATTATTAATTTCTGAAAAAAAAACTAACTGATTTTCTAAATTTTTCAGAATTTTTTGTTAACACATTTTTTAAATTAATAATTTTATAATATTTTAAAATTGGCGGAATTTAATTTCTAATGGTGTAAATTTTTCTGTAATAACTTTATTATAAAATATATTATAAGGAAAAATTACTGGACGTGAATAAAATAAAAAAATATTTATTAAAAGGAAAAAAACTTGTAACAACAGGCAAATTGAGCTAATAAAGCGTTTTTATGTTTCCTTAAAATGTGCTATATTGAAAACCCCGACTACATGCAATTCATATTATAATATATTTCAGGACTGTATACACAATTCTTCAGCATAATATAAATTTACGGAATTAAGCATCAAATAATATAGTTTGATGCTTAATTCTTCAAATAATATAGTCATATGTTTCCTGAGATTGAAAAAAATGGGCTATCAACTATTAACCGCTTCTAAAGTAAATTATTTAATCTTTCTCAAAAAATCCGGAAGAAATCAGGAGTTGTTATAATATAATCGTTTTATTAACAAATTTATAAAATTATAAGAACGTTATTTTTTTTAACATGTTACTATAAATTTCGATTTAAAATATTAATTACTATTTTTTGAGCATTGCAATATGAATAGTTTGTAAGAAATACAATTATTTATTAACTATGAGTAAATGCATATAAATGATTAAATTTAAATTAAAATTAAAATAAATGTGTACTTTTCCATCCTCTATCATCAAAATTTGATGAAATTTATGTATTTGTCTCCAATCAATCAATGAAGTTTCGAATAATGATACCATCATTTGTAATTCTGAAATAGAATTTACAATTTCTAATCTTCGTAAATTTTTTTGAAAAAAATTTTTTATTAAAATAATTTACAATAATTTACAAATTAAATTAAAAATTAATGTAATAATTTACAAATTTACTCAAACTATATTGGATATGAAATATATTTTTAATTTGAGTGTGATGAGGGAAAGAATAATTTTCTGACAGTTGCTTATGATGAGATTTTTTTTTAATGGAAATGAGTGCTAAATTAAAATAATCTCATTATAGAGTATGTAATTCTTATATTTTGTTTTGGGATTGAAGATAAATTTCTCATTTCTCAGAATCGCACAGAAATAAGTGAATGTAATTTTTTAATAAAAATTTTTCCTTAAGATTTAGTTAAAACTTTTAGGAATATCTTAACTTCAAAATTAGATTTTCAAAAGATATAAATTAAAGCTTTGAAAGTCAAAATTATTTCACCCGTTAGTAAATTAATTTTAAACTAAGAATTAACTCTTGATAAAATAAAAAATGCTTCAATAAAAGATAATTTCCTTAAATCTAGCGCCAAGTGTTTGACATCAAGAGAAATTATACTGTTTAAAATTGAATAAATAAAAATGTAATTTAGACAATGCGGAAGAGATAAAAGTTACGAGTATTTTTTACTTACAAGTTTTTAATCATTAATAAAAGCGCTTAATTCTTAAAAGAAATTTATACGCTGGTTTCCTGTTACAACCAATAATTAAAAAAAAAAAAAAAAAAAAAAAAAAAAAACGTGTTTTTATTTGTTGCTTACGTCATAACATTAATGAAAAATTCCACACTCGAATTAAGAACCACGTGACATGAACTTTTATTAGAGATGTTTTTTCTTATTATCATTACAGATTTGAAGTTAATAAAGCACGTTTCCCATTAATCTCAGTTAATTCTACGTTTCCTCGGATGTATTCAACCGTTTAAAAATAAACAACTTTTTATTTTTCATGATGCTGCCAAACTAGAAATTATATTACCAACGATAAATTAATATAATATTAAAAACGATAATTTAAAAGAAACTTCAAAATTTGTAAATATTTCACCTCATTCAATACCTACAAATTAATCTAATTTGATTAAACGATTTTTAGTCGGTTAAATTGGAAAAAAATGAAATAAACAATTAATAAATTAGAGAAAACTATCATTTATAATCTTTATTATTGCAGGGAGTTCATAAAATATTAAATATGATAAATATGCTATAAAATCGAATGGAAATTAAATTATGAAAATAAAGAATTTTTAAAAGTATAATAAGAATAAAAGATTTTTTAAGTAGCAAAATCTGTGTTTGAAAATTGGGATTTGTGCGCCAAAAAATGTAATATCAAAAGTGAAAAAAATTTAAAAAATCAACATACATTAATTTTAAATATATATTGTCTAAAATATAATAAGCCATAAAAAGTTAATGTAACTAAATTCAAGTTTTATTCAGTTGACTGGAAAAATTTAGTACGAGTGAGACATCAGCATTTGTATATTTGAATATGGCTAACTCTTACACAAAAATCAAGTTCTTTGCTTATAAAAAACGAGAAACAATCGTTATTGAATATTATTTATTATGAGCACGAGAAGTTCGAGTATTAACCGATTACCTAAGTCTTGGCAATGCCACTCGAAGATCATCGCCGTATTTTCGGTCATACGTGTTTTAAAAGACTGACACATACACACTATTTTGGATATTGTCCAAGGACAGGAGAAAAGTAAAATGACTGCTAAAGGTTACGGAAAATCTGCTAATGACTCGTGGTTCTCAGAGGAAATATCTTAGTTACACACTATTTTCTAAAACTGTCTTTGAAACGCAAAGGAAGAAAATTTCTATTGAAGAGATAATCGAAATGCGGTTGATTTATGTACGATTTTAATGACTTAAAGATGTAATAAATAGTTTCAGTTTCTTTTCAATTAAATTTAAAATATCAGAATTTATACATTCTATTGAAATTACATCATAGTTAACCTATTTGATAGCAAAATGCTTTTTAAATTGAAAAATTCGACTTACAAATTATATCTTAAAATGGTATGAACATTCAGTGGAACATATTTTCTTCCGCCTAATTTTTATTTGTAAATGAAAAAGTCAAAAATTTTATGTTTATTTTTATATGCTTATTTTATTGATTTTCTTTGTAAGCAGACTGTATGATAATAAAAAATTTACCGATTATGAAGTATTTAAAAATGTATTTTTATATCAAGAATATTTAAAATATTTTTCGTGCGATTCAGCTTATATTACGAATTATATCTGTTTTAATAATTTTAAATTATCGCACGTTTTAATCTTAAAATTTCCTTATTTGAAAAAATTGTAACGTTACCGTATTTAAATCGCTGTAAAGATGAATTCGTTTCAGCTATTCCATAAAATGAAACACATATATTCACTTTGAAGTTTATTATTAAGAATATGAAAATATTTTTGTATGTAAATGGGAATTTCTCATAATAAATATTTATAATATAAGAAAATAAGCTAAATGTCAGAAAGTTTTGAAGGAATTTCTTCTATTCAGAAGTAATTAGAAACAGAGAGAGTGTTGACAAATGTGTATAAAAAGCAACTGAGAATGAATTTATAATGAATGCATCTAAAACATATAGATTATCACGTTAGATCTAAAATCCACTGTGGTATTTTCATATTGTTTTCACATTGATAAGATAATTAACATTTTTTTATTTAGATCGATATTTTTAACTAATAATATAACCCAACTTAAGACTACCATGGATTTTAAGGAAAAGATTTTTGGCGGTAATTGTTTCTAGTTACTGAAGTAATTACCGCCGAAAATGTAACTAATTAATTACTAAATTTAAAAAATTCTCATTGTTCATCTTAATTACCTCCTGAAAAAAAAACTATCTTATAAATGTAATTCATGAAACTCAGATACTAATGTAGAAAATTTGGTGTTAATTGTAATCGTTAGTTATCTGTAATAAAATTGATGTTCATAAAATAAGATTTTATAAGTTGTGAAGGTAATTTTTCGTGTGTCAGTGTTTTAAAGGAGAAAGAAATTGTAATGATGAATATACGTAATAATTTATGAAACAAGGAAAATAATTATATGAAAAATGACATTTAAAATACATTTGCCAGGAATCCCACTTTACTTAAGGTTTTAGTAATATTAAATTTTATTTTGTAGATGACCAAAGTGTCTAAAAATCCTTAATTGCGAAGGAGTATTTAGAATAATTACTTTGTATTTTATTTCTATAATGTATGAAAAGTGGAAACTAGGGAAGAGTGATGATCTGCTAATAAGTAATATTACTATCGTCTTGTTTCGCATGGCCATGAACGAAGTGCTGCTTGCTAAGGAATATTTGTCAAATTGGGAACAGTGGAAGTAAAAGACTACTAAAAATATGTTTAATTCAAGGGAAGAAAAATGACTCAGGCTGTTGGTCATTTCAAGGATAATCGTATAGCAGCTCCTTATCTGTTGTTGGGTATGCCTTCTGCTCTCCTAGGACATCAACACCAGTAGAGAGTATTTTCTTTGATCAACAACACATGGACTGTGAATAAAGACTTGATGAAGGAATCTACGGTTAGCGGATTAGCTTGTGAAAACTTTTATGGGAAGAATTTTTAAAAAATGTCCTGGTCACTAATAAGTAATACATATAAATCTTGCTCAATTTGTTATTCGTCATTCAAAGTGTTTCTTCTTACGTAAATAACTCAAAAATATTAACATGTAAGAAATATCATGTTTAAATTTATATACTTGAGTCATTTATTATTCCTGGTTTAGCTTCCCATGCAGTAGCCTTTGTTGAGGTTATTGATAAATAAAGACTAAAACAAAAAGCAATTAAATACAAATAAAAGACAAAGATGCATATGAGCAAGCAATGTAACGTTTATTTATTATTATATTAACATTCTAAAGTTAAAATACTGAGTAAAACAGAGGAGTTTAGTTGTCGCTTGTCTGATTCAAGATTATGAAAATTAAATTGTTACAATAGCCTTTTCATCTAAGCTTTAAAACACTAAAAAAAAACAGCCAAAGATGACAGTTGAATTGACACTGGGGGACATTCCCTTATCCCAGTTGAACATTTCGGATACCTAGCAAGTTTAATTGATGGAAACTTCAACTAATTCAGAAGTATGTCTTATTCTTAATTTTACATAAAAAGTACTTAAACTAGAAAAGTATTCACTAAGAAAGCAGCAAAAAGCAAAAGGCTGACAATTTTTATAGCATTGAAATTTATTGCACACATTCAGGTTAAATTTTTTTTTTTAAGTTTTCACAGAAATCATTTGGGTTTATAAAAGATCAATAAATTTCAGATGAGATTATCAAAGATATAATTACATTAAATATTTAATTATTTGAGACTAAATTATTGAGTGTAAATTATTTCATTAAAATTAAATGTTTAGACCGTTGAAAGTTAATGCTTTTGATTCCAAATTTTTATGGATATTATTTCAGAAAACGATATTTAAAATGTAATAGTATTGTACAACGGATTATACATTTATAAATGCTTTTCATGACAATAAAACTGTTTATCATAGAAATTGTTCCAAGAAGGGAATGAATCCTTGTATGGAGAACAATGATGTTAGACTAGTCTTTTATGTTTTATATTTCTTTTCATAAAATACCGCTTGGCAAGCTGCAAAAAGTATGATGCCACAATATGTGAATTATTATTTCTTCCTTTATTTTCTAAAAAAGTTGTTTGGCAACATAACTATCATTTTGTTGTAAATGGATGACATTAGTCGTGATGTCATTCACTACTAAGTTTTTCCAAACAATCATTGCTAATGTTGCCCCAACATGGGAATTCCGGTAACCAATATATTTTGGGGATATCCCTAATAAGCTTTCTGAAACACTTTATCCTGAAATATTAAGTTTTAAATAAGAAATAGCAATTTAAATATCTATCACTCAAAGCAATGGCGATTGAACGATAATTGGCCCTTAACAACGACTGCTTAGAAACGGTTGCTAGGTTTTGACGTCCCACTAAAGTCGTCCATAAAAATAAGATTGTTCTAAGCTACGCTTTAGTGTGTGTGTGTTGTATGTAATTATCAGAAATTGTTATACGTTTACATACAGCAGCATTTAATACCTTATGAACCATTGTGAAGACATTACGCTCATCAAGAAAGTAATGCTCCATTTATCACAGTCATTTCTTTCTAAATTTGTTCGATGTATTTATATTAAATTTTCAATACATTAAAAATCTTAAGAATCGTATTAGTTTATGATTAAAACATTTATTTTCCTAAAAATATTTTAAAATATGAAAATTTTTTTTACAAAGTAACATACATTTTTATATTTCATATAAGAAATAGACGTTTCCATTACCAATCTAATTAAACAAATTGGTATTTTTTTAAATTGATTTAATTAATAAATAAATGTAAAAGAAAAATATGATTTAAATGCTTTATTTTCTGGTAGAATATTTATAAATATCCTGTCAAGTGAAATTTTCGAGTATTTTCTGGAACAAGGCAGAAATGGTGGCATTAAGTCAAAAACGCTTGTGAATAAGTTTTTGTTCTGTGAGTCACATGAACAATCGTATTGGTAACAAGAGAAGAATCTATTTATCTCAATCTCTGCTTTGTTAGAACTTATTTCTCTACAAAGATAGATGGATGTAGACACAAATGTTTCCACTTTGATTTGGTTGAGAAGTTGGTAACGGTCCAAGAAAGTATCCCAGTGCTAAATAAAATGGTTGCCTTAGCTTTAAAAAAATATTTAATTTTTGTGGGAGTAAGTCACTGTCACAAAAAGATAAAATGAAAGACTCTTATTAAAAAGAAGCAAAAATTCCACATATGAGATGTAAATTAAATTTCCTGAAGCTAAATTTTAATCTTCCTTTATTACTATTTATAAAAAGAAGAATGTAATAGTGCTCTTTCAAAAAACTCCAATTATATTTATTAAAAGTCAAATAATTAAATCCATGTATTCTATCAATTTCGAAAAGACATGAGAATTAGAAATTCGAGTTTTTTTTTTTTTTTTTTTTTTTACTTAAATTTATTTTTGTGATTTCTAATTCAAAATATTAGAATTGTTAATCTAAATATTTTAAAATCCATAAGAAAATATTTAAATTAATTAAATATTTTTTTACTTTATTTTTTAAAATACATTTATGTATTTTTCCGTCTAATGAAAATATTATTTTTAAATAAAATGACGGAAAGAAGTTATCACATTTAAATATTTCATTTTTTTCTCAAGAATACATAGAGAAAGTATATTTCAAAGTTTTGTAATAATTTATATGGAGTTACTTTAATAATTTTGTTCAAAATTTACTTTCAATCTGTATTTAAAATAATAAATAAGATATATTTAATAAGATAATATATATTTTATAAGAATCAGATTTTCTTTTGCAAATGTCTTGGATGAAAATGAATTACATTCAAAAGAATCGATATTTTTGCATTTTCCATTTGATATCATTTTTAAACTTTGATGAAAAATGTAGTCTAATATTAAGAAAAATGCTTAAAAGATTCAAATCTAAGATATTTTAAAAATATCATTTAAAAAAAATTCAAGAAGATGCATGTTATATAAAATAATTATGAAAAAAATTGATAAAATATAGACTCAATTTCATCACTATTAGAAGAAAATTTTTCAAATTTATGGGGAAACATTTGTTGCTAATGTTCCTCTTTAATTGGTGACACTTTAAAATTACACAACGTTAATATTTTTTAGTTAATTCGCAAATTCAATTAATTTCATTTAAAGATAATTGTAATTATAATAACTTAGTGTAAAATTATTCTATGATTTTAATAAAGAATATTAATGTCATTGATTATTTTTTTGGCTAATTTTTTTATTTAAATTTCTTGCTTTTTAATTAAATTCAACATTTGAATTACGAGATTAAGAAAAGATATGAAGAGACAAGAATTTACCTAGTAATTCACTGTTATTGGAAATTTGTAGATACGAAAGTCTTTCACCAACAAAACCCTGTATTTTATTGGGCAAATGTTATTAAAACCTGTGTGATTCATATATAAATTGAAAAGATATCTGGTAAATAATATGACATTTATTAAAGTGTACTTTTTGATAATTATTACAGATTTACTTTTAATATTATTGAATTAAATACAAAAATATTTTATTTATTCTGCATAAAATAAATTATTATAAATAAATACAAATATAAATATTAAGTGTGTTTATTTAAAATAATCGATGCATTCTCTTAAGCACACTTAAATGGATTGCAACTGTATTAAACTATATTAAAATATTCTATCAACTATATTAAAATATACAGTCATATATTATACTTCAGTTTTACTGAAAAATTATGAGCATTAAATTTTCAATTTATTAAAATAGCTTAAACGTTATTTATATATATTTTTAATGATTTTAAACTCACGTGCAACAACTGGTAACGCTTTAATTTGTCACCTTCAAAAATAGAATTAATATTGATAGTTTTATTAAATACTATTTTATTATCAGTTTGCGTACGATTAAAAAATTAAAGTATAACAATTTTCATTTCAAATGCTCTATTTTTTAAACTCAGTTATTTATATATTTAATTAATCTATTAAGCGTTTTCTGTTTGCTTAATTAATCTACAGTCATTTATATATTTAATTAATCTATTAATTATTATTGTGTTTGCTTAGCTTAAGGTAAAATCAAAATTCTAATGCCTATAAGATTTTTATTTGATGTGTAAAATAATTTCATTGTTTAGTCTTTAAGTATCTCAAAAGCATAATTTATATAAAAGTAATCAGTTTAAAAAGCTGAATGAATTTGGGGCGAGCAGTGGCTTTGTTACGTCATGCTGAAGTTGAGCAGATAAAAAAAATTAATAGTCTTGATCTTAACATAACCTTTAAGACATTAATTAACCAATGCAGCCTCATTTAAACGAAATAAAATCTACATACTATTAGAATACTTTTTGCAAAAACGCTGCATGGAAATGGAAACAAGAAAATTATTTCTCTTTAGTAATATTTAGAAATAATATTACATTCATGTGTATTCTAAATATAATAATATAGAAACACACACGCATTTATATAAAACTTTATAAGAATTAATTTTTCACAGTCTGAATGTCTTTTTTTTTTTTTTACTTACCTTAAGACAATAGTACTTTTCCAATTTAATTTCCAAAACTATAGAATAAATCAGAAAAAATATTACTATTTTTCTGTGCTTTTTTTCTGAGTAATTCTGCTTTTATGAAATACACGTCTTGTAAGGATTTGAATATTTATTTCGATATAGTAAGACATTATCGCATAATGTGCTTTATAGAAGAATAATATAAATTTTATATATTATTTTGTATGAAGTTTATATATATATGTATACTTTATTATGCAGAAGCTATTATACATTTTATGAACAAAAAAGCAATTTGTAACGAAAAGATCTTGGAACATAATCAAATAATGTAAAGTACCGGTATGACAAGAGCTACTCTATTATTTTTAAATAATTAAATAAAAAAATATATGAATACTGCATAGTAAAATTGTTATTTTCATGGCGATAAATTTATTTGCCGATATTCTGTATATTTTCTTCAGTTATATCAGTCTCACATTTTGATAAATGAAACTCCATATTTGACGTATTTTCTTATTAAAGAATGGAGAAAAATTTCTTATTGTGAATACTACATTTTTGTCAAATATTTTCACTTATGTGAATTAAAAAAAATTTAAAAATAGAGTTAGTTTTAAAATAATCCCATTCTACATTTTCTTGTTATAGAACTTCATATTTATTTTCTTAACTATTGAACTAGTTGAAGTTTTAGAATACTGCTGAAAATTGTATCAAGATGCAGAAGCGAGAGGCCGGTTAGAACAATTAGCATAAAATCATATTCCATGGATTGAAAGGTCAAATATTCCACAGCATTGCAATGTTTGATGGAAGCATCTTTTGCAACTGAATCTGAGATGAAAATAATCTGATCGTAAATAAGAAACTTTAAGTCTTATCCATATTTCTAAACTGTATAGTAGATTTTATAATGAAATTCAAACAACAAACTCTTTTCATGAAAAACCATCATGAAAAAAATCAGTTTTTGATTATTTAATCTCACTGAGAAAATAATCTCTTTTCTAAAAATCAAATTAACTTATCTCAGTAAAAAAAATTCACCTTTCAAAATTTGTTGAAAAAAAGGATTAAAATTATTTAGCCAAGTTTAGCAAAGCAGGCGTCACCATTTATTTTACTCTGCAGAGAATTTTGTTTGTTAGGATTTTATGTGATGGTATTTAGAAGTCTCAACATCTGAATGTCTTAAAAAGAAATTTAAAAAAGGCATTATTAAAAATTGTTAATCACAACCAATGGACAACCAATGGATTGTTATTCACAAAAATTGGATTCACAATTTATATTCTGAATCCAATGTGTGGCTTCAGAATATAAAAATATTTTATAACAATTATTATTAAAGTTAAATATTAACTATTATTTATTTAGATTAAAAGTTACAAATCGTGCTAGTCAAAATTTACATTGTTAATAATCATATTATATTATCGTCACTATGTTAGTATACTGAGTATATGAGAAATTAATATCCATTAATAACAGATTTTCATAAATTATTTCATTTGACGTTATTTTATTTTAATTACTTTATATGTAACATAAAATTATGCTTAGACAGAAGAATACATTAGAAGGATAAATAGAAAAAATCGTAGGAATATCTAAATAAAAAACGTATGTAGTTGCATTATATTTCTCCTGATTTATGAATATTTAATTCCCAAAACTGACATCTTAGAAGCACTGTAGTATTCCAACTATCCAGATCACTGATTATCTGAATCGTTTTCAGAGTTTCAGAAAAATAAATTAGACTGAAGAAGAAATATAAGATGAGAAAAAGGGAAAAACTCTCAAGAAAAGGGAGAAGATGAGTATGAGAGAGATATGCTTCACTAGAGGAATTCAAAAACATTCTTTTGAAATTTTCTAGGTGTTCAGAAGTTAGTGCTGAAGTTATAGGAGAATGTATTATGAGTGAAATTCTAGATTTCAAATTGTACATGACGGTAAATTTATTTAAAACATCGATTAAGAAGATGAACTTAGTGTACATGTTGAAGCAGACACGGGACAATCAGCTAGGGAAGCATTTGCTGGTTTTGAAACTGCGTTGAAATGGATAAAAGCATCATTCCTAGTGTGACCACGTGCAAGTTCTCACTGCCAAGTGGATGCGCGACTTGACTGTCTGAAAATGGATGAAGGCAGTGAAACAGTTTATTACTTACTGAACATCTCGGTTCTCTCACCGAGATGTTCAGTAGCAATCGCTTTCATTTACAGCACTGTACATACATACTGTATTAATGTACAGCACTTGTCAGTACCTTAACATGTAAAAGTGTTGCATCTTCATTTAACTGATTAAATGTTATTTTTTAAAAAAATAGTAGTTTTTTCACCCAAATTTAACGGGCAATAATTAATTAAAATAGACCCTTTTTTTCGAAAATGTCCAATTATCCGAATAGGGTCCAATCCCAAATGATTAGAGCAATAGGAGTTCAGTGTGTTTCATCTAAAAACAAAATAAAACTACATATTAGTTTCAAATTTTGCTACAAACATTATTTTCCAAAATTTATTAAAATAGCAAAATAATTTTGAGTACCTTATTTAACCAAAAATTCTTTATTACAATCATTAGTGTGCATATAACGTTGCATAAAGTAGAACAATTCTTTATCGTAGCTGATATAAACCTAAATTGATTTTCTAAAATACAGAAGTAAAAAACTCGGAAGGTTGTAGCTTATTCAGCGTTACCCAGGTTGAAATACGAAAAGGCCTGCCACACTATACCACTATCATTGGAAAAAACAAACGTGGTATATAATGAAATGTATGAGATATGAAGGTTACCATTCCTAGATTGTAGCAGCCTAATTTGATTAATGTTATTCAACACATTTCCATAAATTTACCTTTATTTCTGTGATATGTGGGTGACGTCTTCTTTTATCCCCTCTGCAACAACGGCATTTTTTTTTTCGAAAGAGAGGGAGAGAAAATGAGGAGCAAGCAGCAGAGACAACTGCAAAACTGTAGCTCCTGTCAATAGAGTTTTATTAGTTGTAAGATAATGTTAAATAAATATGCATATATCTAGATGTTTGTCATATGTGCTCTTTCATTAGATTAATGAATGTATGTTTGCAAAACTAAAACGCCTCTTTGATGGATGCTGATGTGGGCATGGTAGGAAGGAAGGGATAGGAATGACCACAAATATCACAAATTTGGCACTATTCTCTAACGATCAAATCTCAATAAACATTTTGTGAAATCATGAACTGTTAATACCCTGTTGATGTGATGTAATCAGATGCAATAATTCTTTGCTTTTGAAAACCGCACTGTTCCATGTTTGCGAAGTGTTTATAAATCATTATAAACAAACGATAATCAAGCCAAGGATATTTTTCACATTTTCATTTGTATTTTATTCTATATTAACTAATGAAATATATTTATAATAAAGTTTCATTTTAAAACATTGTTGTTAAATTTGTCCATAAATGCATAGTTTTTGAAAAGTCTAAATTAACATTATATAATACTAATTACAATAATTTTTTTTTCATTTAAAGGAGTGTTTATTTAACATTAATTAAGGATTTTAATCAGATTTATTAGAAATGGTGAAATTTGTGTACGTTGACACTTAGAATACTTTGGGAATGATATTATAGTACTTTCTGAGAACAGAACGAATTAAACAAATTATATTATCTTGCGTGATCTTTGTGTTTTATTAACTATTGCCTAATATATATACAGTGGTGACCAAAATTGTGGACACTTATGGAAATTTTTATGTTTTTGAACTTTGTATGCTTATAGAAAGCGTTACGTTTCACAAAATGCAAACTTGTATATATCATTTTAAAGAGAATTTATTACTGAATTCAATGCAAAACACAAAATTCAATTGTTTGCAAAAGAAAAAAAGTTAAGCGATAATAGATACCGATATACATTAGATAGTGATGATTGCACTGAGTTATCAGTACTTAGTATAGTACCCTTTATTTTTGATTAATATTATTATTTTTTAAATAATGACTTTTGAAATTCATATAAGAAAATTAATACAAGGTTTTCAAGACAATTACTAATAAATACAAGCATCGAACTCCAAATATAAAACACATCTCATTTTAAACATTACTAACAAATATTAAAAGGCTGCATCACCGTGGCGAGGGGGTGCCACTGGGCGGAGTGGGCTAAGTACGTCGGGAGTGTATTCTCCTGGTAGGGTCACCCAAGGCGTAAAGGCCACTCCAATGTGCCCAGCTAAAGTTTGTAGGCTTCGGAGCTAAGTCAGATTTCTGCCACCGGTGCTCCAGGCCCCTGCCCATAGAAGCTATCCCTTATCCCACCATGATTAATTCACCCTGTGTTTCTCATGCTGCCCCGTAAGTGTTCTTCAGTGCAGGCCTCTCCTGACCACATTTTGTCTTGTTGGGGGCTTATCAAGCAAGACCTGATTCGGTATCCCCTTCTGGTGCTTCACTTATTTAGGGTGAATGGACTCATGAACCTGATCTAGCTTTACTGGTCACGGGGACTGAAAACAACAACAACACTGGATGAAAAGTTCAAATTTGAAAACATATTTTTAACTAAAAATTTTTGCTTCCTCATTTTAACATCCTTTAGAAGATTCTGTTAGTTTAAAGTAAAAAAGTATTTTTTTACAAGAATTTCATCTTAAATTTTCCAAGTATATAGGAAGAACTATTTTAAAGTCAAGGTCAGGTTACCGTCTGTTATATATTCAGCAATTTCTTAAGCATAAAATGAAATATCTTCTAGCAGAAAGGCTTCATGATACGGTTGGTGACATTAATTTAAGCTCGATAGTGTTGCCAAAAATGTGCAGCCAGTCTAAAAATTTCATAATTTCACGATGGCCAGAATATCCTAAGAATCCGAAAATCCTCAAGTATATGAATAATAAATGAAGGGATAATATTTTGAAGCTGAATAATAAATTCCCGATTCATTAGAGCGAAACTCTTTTATAAATTGAAGGCAAAGGACCTCAGAAAGTAAAGACTATCCACAGAGAAGGCGAATGATTAATAACCATTCCTAACATTCCTTTCAAATTAAAACTGTAGCTTATGCTTGTTTTTTCTTGGCAATCCTCTTCATTGAATGACGCCACTACTTCGCTTCCGGCAATGCAAATACGTAGATAATTAAAGGCTATGAAGAGGAAGTTATTTTCAAAGAGAGATACTGACTAAAAACATAGCGACTACCTGAAAAGTTAATTTTGTAAAAATGGCAACAACTTGTGTGATTGCCCTGGAGATTAACTATATGTATGCACATATTTAATTTAGAGTGAAGATTTTCCTTTTTTTCTTCTCAATAATAATAATAAGAGAATTTGAAAACATTAAATAAAGTTGATTTTCTCAACATTTGTTGTTTAATTTTCAATTACTAGCTTTCCCTGATTGTAAGAATTAGTAATAAAAAAAACAATATAAATATGCAGAAAATTTAAATAAAATTAAAATCGAAATTTAAATAAATTTTAATTTATTAATGGGAGTGTTATATAATTTGAAAAGTGTTAAATTTAGAATAAATTAATTTATGATAATTTATTAAGTAAACTAATTTATAGTGGACCTAAGGACTATACAAAAAAATTCTTAAATATTTTGATTAAGCAATTTTCAAAATAGTACGAATTACCAAATGATAGTTTAATAAATACTCTTCAAATTTACGTAATGTTATTTTGAATAACTTACTGAATTTTAAAACCTTGCATAAATATAATAAAGCAGGGATAAATCATCAGAAGTAATTCTTATCTAAAATATCATTAGAAGGATTCATTTGCAACAGTAAAAAATAATTTGAATTAAATCAATAATTATTTAATTTTATTATCTTAAAATGAAACAACTCATTCAAATGAAATACAATTTTCTAATTATTTTAGTTTTTACATAAAAGGATGAGAAAAAAATCCTTTTTTTACTCTTTAATTTTCTTTTTTTAACATATTCTCCAAAATCTCTCCCAAATTAAAGTAAATGACCATCTTTTGCAATAGTTATATTTTTTACTTAAAAACGTTTAATTAAAAAGGAATCAATTTTATCCAAACTACTTTTTACTTTAATTAAATTTATAAAAAATATTAGTGTTATGCAGTTTTGATTTATGATACTAGTCAAATGCTACTAAACAAGCTTGTTTCCCATTAATATTAGATGACAAATAATTATCCATTGTTTAACAAAATTAATTGAGTTATATTCTTGCAAATATAACTCAAATAATTTTCATTACATTCATATTACTTTGTTTACGAATGATAATTTTTAATTTTAATTCAGGATTTTTAAAAACGCGATTTTATTCTAAATAAGGAATCACATTGGTAGATTTTATTCTCTTTTTACTTCTATGCAAATATTTCAAAAGTTTCAAAAATTTCGCAAAGCTCGACTAGTTTGTACTATTTGAATCTGAATACGTATTCAAATCAGTTTGAGTGAGTTTGCTTTGAATACTTATATTTTTGTTAGGAAGTCACGCACATGTGAATCTGAGATTTTTCCAACAACCGAACTGATAATATGTAAGTTTTTTTTTTTTTTTTTTTTTTTTTTTTTTACAAAAAGTTAGTTTTAACTATTTTCATTTTATTTCTTTAGATATAAAAAATAACATTTCTTTATATTTAATTTTAGTTTTGCATTATTTTAAATGTTTTTCTTTTTTGCATAAAATCCCTTTGTTATCTGCAGAGAATTTTATATATAATAATATAAAAATCACTTTCTCCTTCTTTTGAAAATACAAATTCTCATAAAGAATTTTATATGCACAACGAAAAAAAATTCGCAAAAACAATATGATAGACAAAATATTACTTTGTCAAAGATATAAGTGCTCTGAAATGTAAAGTTTAGATAGAACTAAGTAATACACCATAAACTGTCCTTGAAACGCGGAAGAATCTTGAGATTTATTCTAAGTAGTACAGTCAAAAGAAAAAAATCATTAAAGAAATAATATCCATCTTGAGCTATCTCAATTTGGTTCGATGAATGATTTTCGTTGAGAACAGTTTGACCTTTACAAGAGTGAATTTGATATTTCAAAACTTGTTCTTTGGATAATGAATGATTTTTATAATTATATATATTTATAAATTTTTTATATCTTTTACCTTAATGATTAGTGGTTACAATAACAGACATCGATTCCTTTAAAAATAATCATTTCCCCCCTCTAATTTCTGAAAGAAAAACTGAAAATCAGGTTCTGTTTAGCAATGCATTTTAGAATTTTATTAAACGAGTATGTTTTATTATTATTATTTTTTTTGGATAGACTAAAAACGAATCAAATTACTATATAATTTTTTATCTGAATTAAATATAATTGCCATTTTTTAGTTTCATTGTTAATTCTAGTGATATTTTGCTTCAAAAATATAATTACTCAATAAAAAAGAGATAATTAGCTATTTTATTTTAAATTATATATAGTATTAACAGTTTTAGAAATAATTTTTAGCTAAAAAGTAAAATTTACTGTTTTGAAAGTTTCAATGTTGTTGTTATTGTTGTCATGTGCCTGAAAGTTTTGATAAAAATATGTTTATAAGCAATTAACTTTTTCCCACATATGATGTTTCCACACATGATATGTTCCGTTGAATAGAACAAATATTTAATTTATAGCATTCAGCGTTCAAATAAGTTTTTATCTTTCGTGTGTCATCAAACTACTTTTCGAAACATTGATTTCGTACGCTTCGTAAACAAAATTCAAGTTCTAAATTGCTTTAAGAAGGAATATTCAGTGTTCCTTGGGTGCGTTTTTGTCAAAAGAGATTTTCTCATCTTTTTCAACTTCTCAAATTAAGTTAAACAGTTAAATCCGTATGCAACTATCTGAAAACCTACTGTTAAATCTAATGTTTGTATTTTTCAGTTTAGCTGATATTTTTTGTTGGTCTTTCTAACGAAAGCAATATATTTTGAAACAAATATTTTACTTATTTTCCTTTAGCATATGTTTCATGCTCTTGCAAAAAGCACAGTGTTATGGTTTTAAAAAATATGGCACTATAGCAGAAATATGGGGCATGTATGAATTGGTTTCTATCCAGGTAATAAATTTACCAAAATTTGAAACTTACGTGCAAGAAATACATTTAGAATTACTTACGTAGTTTCATTGAATGTAAAACATTAATTATGATATGAATAAGAGGAACCAAATGTGCTAAAAATAATGAATAAATTCAAATTCAGGAAGCGTTTCTATTTATTTTTATAATCATCTTTTATTTATTCATTATGATCATGGTATCTTTACAATTAATAATAAATCATGACAGGTCTTGTGGCTAGATAACCATGAAACAATCAATTGGTTACAATCAGCTTAGGTATTAATATATAAATTGAAGTATTAATAATAAGATTAAATATATATATATATATATATATATATATATATATATATATATATATATATACTAAAATATGAGTTTAAGGATTCACAATATTAATAAATATTATATAAGAACATAATGAAACCGAAAATATTTTAACTTCAGAGTTAGCATTAATGATAGTTAATATTAATTTACTCCATCATATTTAGAATTATCATTTTGATTTGTAGACATATTAAATTAAAATATTTTTTCACAATAATTTTTAAAATTTCAGAAATTAAAAAATGTACAAAAATTACACTGAAATGCGTGATAAAACTGTAAATATTTTAACTTCAGTTTTAGTATCGATGATAATTATTATTATATTTCTTTATATTCAAAATTATGATTGATTTGCATTAAATGCAAGTATTTTCCTCAAAATAAACACTAAAAAAAATTTTAAGTATTATAAAATACAGAAAATATTCTAAGGTTAATCATAGTTATTTTAAATTAGAAAATTAATTGAATATAAAATTCAGCACCTTAATTCGAAATACGCTTGATAAAGTTACCTTTACATCTCAGAAGAATATATGGGCCACAATATTTTTGATAATATTTATTTAAAAACATAACATAATTTCATGTGATATTTTTTTCCCTAAATTTCGCGACTTGATTAAGGCGTTAGACATACTTAAAAAGTTAAAATTTATTTAGCATTAGTGTCAGTCTGCAGTAATGAAGAAATTCTGCAGACTTATTCTAATATTATTATATAAATAGTGGGGAGTATTTTTTAATTGCTTTCCTTTACCATAAATGATAAACATGAAGCTTTGCATCATTCGCCGTACATAAAAATAAAAAAGTAAAATTTTTGCTTAAAACGGCATTAATATTCCATTAAAATGAAATCTAACTCTCATTTTCACATCTATATTTTTTTTTTATTTATTTTATTAATTATATTAGTTATTTGCATTTATCTTTAAATTTGAATTACTAAAATACCTATGAACTAACAAAACATGAATATATTTAATTTTTCAAACAACAGAGCTATATTTAAAAACTTACATACTTAATTGTAAAAACTAACAAATTAATAAAAAATTATAATTAATAACTTTAAAAACTAAGGAATTGTAGTAACTAAATTTTTTACATATTTAGATTAAAATATATAAGTTACATTTTTAGCATTACCAAAACGTTTTTATTTAGACTATTATTGCAAAATAATTTTTGAAAATTACAAGTAAATAAATTTCATACAAATCGAAACAACTAAAATTAAAATTCAAGTTTCTTAAAAGTTGTTTATATTGTCCGTACTATACTGAATAAGAACATACATAAGTGATTGGACACTTACTTTTCTATTCAATATTTATCAAAAAAATTTACTTTATAAAAAGTTTTAATGTTTTGTTGGATTTCCTTTTACTTTTAAAACATGATTTAATCTTCCTGGGATGGATTTGACTAATTTTTTGGTGATGATTTTTGGAGTGATTTTACGCCATTCTTCTTGAAGCAGCGATTTTAATTGTTGTTTGGAAGAAATGGGGTGTTTGCGAATTCTTGATTCCAATTATTGCCAAATAATCTCTATGGGATTTATGTCTGGAGATTATGGTGGTGTTTTTATTATTTCAGGACAGTTATACAACAGCCAGAGTCTAATGTTCAAAGCAGTGCGCTTGGGATCATTGCCTGGAAGAATTTAAAATCGTTATGAAGGTTCAATTTTCGTGTTGAAGATTTTAAATTTTGCTTTAGAATATCAATATACTTGTCCTGAACCATTTTACTGTCAATAAAAACAAGATTATCAACTCCAGCAGACGATATACACCCCCATACCATAACTTCTCCTCCACCATGTTTTACTGTTGGAACCAAGAGTTCTGTTTACGAAATTCTTCACTCGGTTTTCTCCACACCAAAATTCTACACCGTCATTACCAAATATATTAAATTTACTCTCATTAGCAAATTAAACTTTATTCCAGCAATCAGAATTTTTATTTATGTTGGATTTTGCGAAAGCCAGTCTGAATTTTCTATTCTTTTCACTTACGAAGAATTTTTTCCTGGCTACTCTACCATGATATCCATCATATGGAATTACTCTTCTAATAGTCTCAGGATTTACAATTACACAATATAATGCTTGTAAATCAGCAGCAACTTTAGGAGCACTCATGCTTGCATTTTTTTAATAATTCAAACGACAATTCGCTTTATAATACAATATTTAATAATTTTAAATTTTACAATATTTAATAATTCAAACGACAATTGGCTAACGACAATTTGCTAGCATATGGAATATTGGCTAGCTTTGATAGTCGGCCATGTCTTCTTTTATTCTGAATTATATGATTCTTTTTATGTCATTTATTAATATTGAAAACTGTTGAATGACTCAAGTTATCTGTTTCAGCAGTTTCACTAATAGATTTTCCACTTTCAATATGCAAATTAATAAATAATTTTCGAATTTCTGGCGCGAAGTTTCTTTTCGTTTAGCATTCATGGCTGCACACAGCTGAAAAACACAAAAATTCTAAAATAATCTGGAGAGAAATATGCAGGCGATTTTATAAATTATTCCCAATTGCTTGTGAGTAAAAATAAAACACCCAAAAAATATTTTTATTGCTTATTTCAGACTATTTTTGCTGCATATCTAATGGTGTCCCAACACTTATGTGAGCTATTTTTTGCACCGTTCTAAGCAATTGTATTTTTATTTAATTAATATTTTAATATTTTGACAAAATGAATGTTATGTAATAGTTGTTACTAAATTTAAGTGTAAAACACTCCCACAAAAAATTTGTACTTGTGTATTTATTTATTTTATTACAGTTTCCTTTTGTAAAGCACAAGTGTCCCATGAGTTTTGTGAGACACTGTATATTAAACACACCATTTTCACATTTTTTGTCGCTTTCGCTCTAATCCTTATAATTGATTCAATGAATAAAGTCATCTTACTTTTTTTTAATCAAACATAAAATCCAAATTAAATAAATTTTTAACTCATTACTTCATTATATTTGCTTCAGAAAATAATGTCAATGTAATATTATGTAGATATGCAATATCAATATTCAGTGTACATATGAATAAACATTAATCCTTCTATATTTTTTGTAAAAGTAGCTACTTAATTGTGATTCACAGATATAAAATATTTCATTCAATAAGATACTTGATTTTTCAGGTTTTCATTACATTTATTTTAGTTAATTATAAATGTAATAATAATGTTTTATTACATTTATTATTACATTCATAATTACTGGCAATTTTAATTTCGTTACATTACTAGCAAATAATGACAACAATAACTGCATCGCATTTAGTATTTAGCAAGAAAAAATTTTCGAAAACAAAATCTATATATGTTCCTTGCAAGACATTATTTTACAAAATTAATCATAAAAAGACAAAACTGATTCTTTTTTGATAACAGTTGTTTTATTTACTGTTTTAATGTTTATTAAGTATCAAGTGATTGTTTCTTTCGTTACAGTTGAGATCCTGAGTACGTCACTTTATAACGATTCTTATTGGTTTAAAATATCCATGACATCAGATAACGTTTCATTTACGTCAAATCATATTGAGACGGCATTCTAAGCGACTTGTAGAAGAATTTGCTGTTTGTCTTCAAATCTCATTTTTCGAGCAGCAGCAAACAAGGCGAATTTCACCATTGAATGTCTGAGAATAGAATATGAGTTGTTAATAAAACAATTTCTTATATCAGGAGCAAATCATTGATTTGAGAAGCCGCTTTCCATTTATTAAAGCCATTAACACATGGCCAATAGAACAGCAGCAAAAGCAAAATAAAAAAATAAAAAATACATGATAAAACATCCACTTTATGATTAGTTTAAATCGGCAATGTTGATTTAAAATTTTAAAAATTTCATTAATTAATAGAATTCTAAATCTATAATTGCAATATTTGTAAACAATCTCTTAGAATCTTAAGGCTATTGCCTTGCTTACGCCAACATTATTCTTATGATTTATATTGCTGAAACAATAAAACGCAGATTTGTAAAAATGGGCTATAAAAGTTCATTGAATTAATTTTTTTATTTGTAATCTTCAGCCATTACATCCAAATTTAAATTAAAAAAAAATATTATCGTAACACACACATACGTACACACATATATATATGTGTGTGTGTGTGATTTGTATTAAGTTTGAAAATGGGAATGAATTCGTAATTAAGTTTTTGTTCTTAAGAAATTTACATAAACTCTTTAATTATCACATTTACGTTAAGATTGTGTTTAGTTGCTGATGAATAGAATCTTCACAAAAGTTAGCCACATTCAAAATTTCAATTTTAATTATTATAAGGTAGCCTAAAAATTCATTTTTTTAATTTAAATATTCATAATTAATAAGCATAGCAAAATAAAATTACTGCTAATGCATTATTGCTGATTATTAGTGACACTGATTGATAATAATATATAACAATCATGATTTTAATAGTAATAAAGCAAACACAATTTTGTATTAAATGGTTTTAAAAATAATATTTTTGTGAAGTTTACAAAGATGAGTTATTCATTGTTAATTTAATGCTATTGCAATCTTATCTCTCAAATAAACTTTATTGTTGCCACATGATTTCTCAAAATAAGTAGTCACTGATCGGTGTGTCAAGAGTTTATTTTCAACAACTGTTTTAAAAATGATATCTCTTCTACTATTTCAGTAAAAAGGTTTTAAAGTCCTTACTGTCGGGATACAATCTATTGAAAAAAATTTATAACCCTCAAAATTATTTGAAATACACACACATTTCTGCTATACATTTTATACGAATTTTCTTTATTTGATATCAGTGTAATTTATTAGTAATATTAATAAGGCTATACGTGTTCAACACGTTAAAAAATATTTACAGAGACAGAAGATCTTTAAGAGTTTTGTTTTCTTATAATAATTTTTTTTATTAGCGGATAAAAGTTATCAAGGCATCTAATTCGATGAATATCACATTAAATGGTGCTTTCAATAAAATTAATAAAATATTATGTTTGATTTAAAAACCAATTTGCATACTATTTAATTAAATAAGAAAACAATTTTTAAAAACTGAGTTTTTATACCTTTTAGTTAAAAGTTTTAATATAAATTACACATTTATTAATTATTAAAATTAATTAAAATATTACGTATGAAATTTTTTATTTTTTATACAGTTATCGTATATATTTTGCATTTTTTATACAGTTACAAACAAAATGTTAGATACTAAAATATTCCCCTTTTCGCCTCTATATTAATTGCTTTCTAGAAATGTCACGCAGACATTGGAGTAACTGTCAGGACATTCTCTTCTATTGGTCCCTGTTGATTGATCTGTTGGAGAAGTAAAACGAATGTCGATAATGCAAGAAACAAAAGGAGAATCTCGTTTCCTGCATGACTGATAGAATAAGGAAGATATCGATAATTCCCTGTTTTCAGCAAGAGGGGAAAATGTCCCTTCAATATTCGATAAATATACTTAACTTCACTAAAATAGTCACAGTATAAATTCAGTGTTGAAATTTTTTTTTCTCAATTTCATACTTTCAATCTCTTTCACATTCGTTTTGGACATTGTAAAAATTATAAAGGATTTTTAAATATAAAAAATTTTACCGATTAATATAATTTTTATACAAATGCAGTAGTTGCAAATAATATGTTTATAAATATGAAAATATTTATGAAAAAATGCATGGGTCTGGAAATTGCAATAAATAGAAAAGAAATATGTAAAGTTTAATTTAATATAAATTTATCTATTAATTTTGAATCAATAATTTGAATTTTTAATTAACCTTGAGAATAATTATGAAGCTATGTATTAATAACTTACAAATATTAAAATGAAAGACATTAATAATCTCCCCTAATAAATTATCACTTTACTACTGAAATCTCTTCCATTGTTTTACATTTACAGCGTAAATATGGTATTTATGCAATGTAAACAATAGATCATACATTGTGAGGAACACACACACACACAAATTATATGTAAAACAAACAAATAATTTAATTTCCCTTGAAAATTATACTAAAATGAGAAATATTCATATTTACAAAACATTTTTCACTGTCATATACTTTTTACAGAATATATTTTTGAGACTTTTGAAAAAATTCAAGGTAAAATTTCATTTATTTTGATTTTCGCAAGGCCAGAAACTCTTCCCACGTATGCTAATTTAATTAACTGCAGTTTCGTCGACATTAACCAATCGAAGCACTTCCTCTTCATATGATTATTAGCATAACTTATTTTAATCAGATGTCATTAATATCATCCATTTCCTGTCGAACAGTTTGTTAAAGTTTTATTTCACGATGCAAGAGAGAGAGAGAGTTTAATACATATTAATAAGCCGATCCTACGCAATGACTGTCACAATAAAAAAATTTTTTAAATTTCACCTTAGAATGGATTTATTCTAAAAAACCTGTTTTTTAAATAAAGAAGTTATACATTTATTCATTCCATCCAATGTACATGATGTATTTTATTTATTTAATGGCATAGCTTAATTCTGTTTGTTCTATAAGATACAAGTTGGATCGATGCAAGTAGCATGTGCTTCTATCGGTTAGCATGATGCATATGTGTTCGATCTTTTGTTATCATGTTAATTTGTGTAATTAATATTTCTCAACAACCGATAGGACATATTTGATATTAATGTGAACCTGATTTGCATCATAATTATCTCAACCTACGTCTCATCATAGAATACTGATCAATACTATGCCGTTTACTTCTCTAAATTATCAATTACAATTTATGGTGAAATATAATAACATTCTGCATAATTGATTAACTTTATGCAATCAAGTTGTTTGGCTTATTGGTATAATATGAATAAATAAAATGCACAGTATTAATTTGTATATTTTAATGATTGTTTATAGATAAAAACGTGCCTGAAAATTGTATCGTATTTATGGCGTATTATACAAGTAGATGTGTAAGTCATATAAAAAATAAATATATTGGTGAATTATTTATATTAGCTCATTTCATAAAAAGAATGATATTAAAAATTTTGAAAATAGTTTAAGTTTTTAATGAAATATGAAAATAATATTCCATTCCATTTATTGAGGGATTACAGAAAAATAATTATTATATAAAAGAAAAAAAGTTTCAGTAAATATGGAAATATTAGTTAATAAATAGGGTTAGCTTGTAAAAATTTGATATTTATTGAATAATTTAAAATATACTGTTCAAATGGAATTCTTGCGAACAATAATCTGAATTTTGAATCCAAAATTTTTATCTACATTTCAACAATGAAAGATATCTCCTTGTGTATTTCAGAGTGTACATAACATGTTTGGTATGTCTAGTAAACAGGCAAATTAAACATGGTGATCAAATTTATATAATAGTAGTATGCTGTTAGGAATAGTAAATCACTGAAGATACTTTTGTGGTTCAGAATTCACATTGCTGATGTCACTTGAAACAAAGTGAATAAAATCCATTTGAAATCATTTATTAGTTGGACGGATCAAGTAATATGAAGGGGTGCCATTTGTAGACGGTATGGTGACTATGGGTTTAATCTTGACGTTCTTTAAAAAGTTTTTGCAGATGAAGTGGCATATCTTTGCAACTTAACTCGATTCATCCCTAAAAACAGCAGGTTCGGGTAAGCAACTCTATATCTAATTGCAAGAAATATCTCCAGAAATGAATTTTGCTTTTATTATAACGTTGGGAACATGTACGCAGAGAAGTAAAAATCTAATATTTATAACTGAAAAAGCTAACCGTAATAATATTTGGTGCAATAATATCTACGTTGATAGTTATAGTTGCAAAATTTGGCTCTTTTTATATATATATATATATATATATATATATATATATATATATATATATATATATATATATATATATATATATATATATATATATATATATATATATATATATATATATATATATATATGGAAGAGTACCAATGCGCTACTGAAGATACTGAAGATAGCCATTTCTAGTAGGGACTATCTAAAGTAACGTACATAAACTACAAAAATTTTCCAGCAGTTTTTTTCTGGAATTCACCGTATGAGGACAAGGGTTGACGAGGAATAATAAAACACCAGCACTGAGCATCCCACGGCTGTTGTCCTCAATGGCTCGTCGCAAGTTCCTTAGAGTTGTTCAACGTTTACTGTTGCACTTTGCAGTCAGCGGGAGAAGAAATAAGCGACGATATCTTTGCGCACTACAACGACTATAAAATAAGCTATCCGAAAATATTAGGATGGCAACATAAGATAGCCAAACCCACAATCTATTAAATAAGTAAGTTTGTGTTCCAATATTTTGCAGAGCAATCTCCTGGAGCCATGGGAAACTTACTTTGCAGGTGACCCTCGTTCAATTGATTACCGCGGCTCCAATGGCAGCAAAATTTAAAATATTATCCTACTCATTTTCAGGTAGGTAAGCGTAGCTATTGCAGAGGACAAATGTGACGTAAGCCAGAAAGAAATCTTTTAAATTCTAAAAAGTAATTGATTTGACAACATTGTATCCAAGGCTCTTCTCAGATATTTGTAATCATTGATGGGTAGTATTATAGTACAGTTACGATTATCTTGCTGAAAATCAACTTAATTAACTCTGAGCTTTTTGATCTAAGTTAATTCTTTTCCTTTACTATTCACAGTACAAATTTAGTACTGTGAAACAATACTTATATAAATAATGGAGGCAATCAAACAATTTGTTTTGAAAAAAGAAGATAATGTTTTTAAAGATTTATTTGTTAAGTAATGGAGATAACCAAATAGTTTATTTCGAATAACGTATGCAAAATATCTAAAGATGTGTTCACGCGAAAATGTTATTTTAAACTTTTTTTTTTTTGGAATTAATTCCAAATGTTTGCATTTACAAAATATTTTATTGCATTGTAAGCAAATATACATAATTCAAACAATGAAAGGTCTCTATTTTTTAGTTCTTATACTATTTCAAGAACATTGCCATTATTAATTTGCAATATAATATTTTTATCATTGATAAACGTTTCCATTTCTCTAACGAGACAAAATTATTAAAAACGATCAAATGTTCTTTATTTTTATATCAAGTTCTCATTCTGTTCATTGAAAAACTTAATTGAAAAATTTCTTTAATATAGTAAGAATTAAAAATGTTTAGGCACTTGCAAATTATTTGATATATCAGGCAATTTTATGAATAAAGCTTTCAATACAAAAGTTTAATTAGCCAGGTGGAGGCTGTATTAATAGTTCTCCTAAACGCGAATGCGTATCCGATTAAAATATTTAAATACTACTTCTATATTGTTCATTCATAAAACATTTCTTTGCATATTTACTTTGTCCTACGAAATGCATAAAAAGATATATTTTTAGATTCTCTATTGTCATAATTAAAATTAAATTCATTCTTATATAAGCGTAAAGGACACTGTTGTTTGAGCTGAATATTGAAGAAATATATAAAAATTAACCCACTATTTAGATTACTTTGCTTGAATACCTTATTCACAATTTTTAAAGTTCACTTTACTAGCTAACCTTTTTCTCTCCTTGTGACATTGATGCAAATTTCTCCTTTAAAACATAAAATCTGAAGAACAAATAAGATTATGTACACCTTTCTTCCTTAATGAGATTACGTCCCTTCTTATATCGTATTATAAAATTCACTTATTAGGTGAAGAATAACACATATGTATATACCTGTTATTCATAACCAGTTAATGAATTTTGTGTATATGATACAAGAAGGCACATACGTATTGAATAACACGTACGTCTATACGTGTTATTCATAATCTTTTTAGTGAATTTTGGATATACGATACACGTGAGTGTAAGAGTGACTATTAGTCGTGATTATTGGTCAATCAGCGCAATCATTATTAAAAAAAAGAATTCATTTTATTAAAATATGGCTTTTAGAAAAGTATAAATTTATCTGTTTCTATATATTTTTTCTTCAAAAATTCTTTCATTTTCATCCAAGTTTTTTACTGAATACATTTTTAATTTTTGATACATGTGACTTTAAAATTAACTTAAGATTTCATTAAAAATATAGGACTTTTAGAATTTTTTTAAATCCTTTATCTAGTATACTTCAATAGTTATGGTCAAAGTTATCTAAGACAAACACGATTCTACGTAAAACAAAATAATAAATATTGTATAAATGTAAGTAACTAATAAACGATTATTTTAAAGAAATGCTTTTGTGCTGAATATGGGAAAAATTTTAATTTGGTAAAAGGAATAATCCGTTTAATATTAAATAAAAAAAATACTCAACTTTTTATGAAATCGAAATAGTTATAATCAACGATGACTTGTCTATTATTCAAATCCTGTTTTCAGTATATAAATATGTTGTGAAAATATTAAAATTTTTCACATCCTACCTTTAAAATAATAAAGACATGAGTTTTAATAAAATTAACTAATGGAATTTCAAGCTAAAATACTCAATACATTATATACTACATACTTATTTTATATTAAAATATTCTTTTTTAAAACCTAACTCTTCTAAATTCTCTTTTACAAGGTTAACAGAATTATTAAAATCAGGCAAAGTAAAATAGGTTTTTCCTTTTTTTCTTTCTTTTAAAAGCAAATTCATGATTTTAAACCAGGGAATAATAGTTGCCTTTGAAATATTTTGACTATCATTGAAACAGTTGATTCAATTTACAACTGAATATCTTCCAATTCTGGAAATGATTGAAATAAGGTTATTTACATTTATCCAATTATTAAAATATTTTGAACACCACAAACAAAATTGTAATTCTTAATATATCACTCAACATCTTGCGAAGAAAAGGAAGATATTAATGAATTTTTTAACTTTTTACTATGTGTTTCGACGAATCATAATAAAAAGTTAAATTATTCATAAATATCTATGTGTATTTTACCTATTTGCATATTTATATGTACTTAAAGAATATATGTATTTTTACAAAACAAAATTCCTCTCAATAGATAAGTTTACATATTGTAAGATAATATTTAAAGTGTCTTAATGGAAATTTTTTCAAGGGTGTTCATGAATGAAGGAATTTTTCAAGGGTGTTTGAATTTCTAAATAGATTTTATAAAGAAAATTTAAAAACATTTCCTATCTTCAAGCTCACAGCGCGATTAGTTTTGTTGTAAAAACAGTTTTTTACACCCTATTCCTAATTATACTAAGACTTAAAGTTTAAAGCAAATTCTAAAATTCAGAAAATATCCATACTTGATTGGGACATCAAACATGAGTGGAATCAAACATAAAAATTGTTGATCCGAAAGCCTGAGTGCTAATCACTAGGTTTCCAGCTTAGCCATAACCTTACAATGAAAAGAAAAACAGACTGCCCTAAATATACTCCGTCAAATGCCATGAAATGCTCAAGGTCCAAATTTAGGGAATATTTTCAGATAATTTAAATTCCAGGACACTTTTATGCGAAAACTTATTCTATACTATTTTAATCAGTTTTGATTTCTTTTACTTTTTCGCTGTGACTTCAAATGCTTATCTACTTCAGTGCAAAAACTGTCATTGATTAATATTTTCTATTTTATTATTTTAAGAATAAATAATAAAATATGACTACTTTTAACTTTAAGACAATATGATATTACTTCTTGAGTACGATATATAGTATATAAACGATGCCTTTGATAACAGAAAGACGCGCGGCTGCTGTTTCCCCTACCCCATAGCTTTAAACTTCAATTCATCTAGTTTCCATTAAGACGATTAATTGTTAACATCGCATGATTGTATATAGTTGTATTTGTACATATGTGTGTTAATTAAAGGTTAGTCTAGATATATAAAAGATTTGTTATCTAATATATATATATAATATTGATTAATATTTATTTGTTAGTTTAAGATATTTAACTTTTACTTGATTTTTGCCACTCATAATTAATTTTTATTTATAATTAATTCCATTTCCTAATTAAAACTTTAAGATACTTTAGTAACAAAGCTCAAAATATCTGTTCTTCAAATAAATTGATAAAAACATATAATTCAAAATATCACGGTAAACATCAATATTTTTAACATTAATGAGTCTTTAACTAATAGTCATTTTTCATTTATATTTTACTTTTCTTATGCCAGTCAACATTTTTATAATGAAATTAAGTAAAGCAATATCAAATTTAAATGCAATTTCCCAATATGAAAAATGTTTTTTTTTTAAATTATAGAAGAAACACTCTATTTTAAACAATTTTTTTCGTATAATTTTCTTTTGTTTCAAGTACATTACTTTCCACAAACATTAAATAAAAAAGAACTTAATAACACAATCAACTTGTAATTTTAAAAGTTTATTGGTTATATTTTGATAATTTATGGAAGACTACGCAATGTTCTTTAATATTCCTAATTGAAACTATTTACTATAAATGCGTTTTTAATTAAACTTAAATTGTTTTTTTGAAATAGAGTGAAACGCGAACAAATCATTCACACACAAGACTTCTTCTAAAAGAACTGACATCATTCCAAAATGGAACACAAAAAAGAAAGAATGAATAAAGAAGCAAAAAATAAAACAGTGTGAGAAAGAAGGCAGGTGTTAACAGTCACGGTGGGGGCACTTACGGTTGATGCAAACAGAGGAATATGCTTTGAAGGGGCAGGAAAATACACATGGCGTGAAAGAAAAGGAATAAGTTTTTAATAACTGGAGTATTGTTCCTAAAAAATACGATCAGCAACATTAAATTGTCATTCGAAACGTAACTTAATTTATGATGAATTTTATAACTTTTAATAATTTGTTGCTTGTTGCGTTTTCTTATCGAGTTTTGCAGAGCATGTTATTTATTATAAGAACGATTTTAAAGGAATGATAATGTAGTCATTGTTATAGGAATGTCATGATATTGACTGAATAATATTGAAATATGATAAATTACTTTTTTTTTTACTTGTTCAGGATTTAGATGAATATTTTTAAAGCAATTATATAATTACAAAAATAAGTTAATATTAATTAAAATACTTTCACAGTCACGAGGATAATTTCAACATTTCAATGACTTTATTGTTTTATTTTTTTTATCATGTACATATCACATCCTTAACTTTTTTATAAAGTAAACATTTTTGTAAAGTGTTTACGCAGAATCAAATATTAATATAAATAAATTTAAATGAAATTTTATTATTAATTGAAATAAATAATACTGTAAATAAATTTAATTGAAATTTATTTATATGATTATAATGTTATCTATGAATAATATCTCATGCATTTTAAAATCCGAAACAAAATGCAGGAATAATTTTTTTTTCATTACATTAAAAAAATGTGAACCAATGTTTTATTTCATTTATGGAAATAACAGATGATGCCATGTTTTTAACATGTAAAGCATTATAATTGTTATAGATTCAAAAACAGCTCAAGAAATTAAATCCTTAGTTTTATGCGAACACTAAAGCCATTTCCGCGATAAAAAGCCAAATAAGTACTATTTTACGACGGTTTTCTACTTGAAAATATGAGCAATTCTTCTTTTGGAACGCAGCACTTGGCTCATATATGTCATATCTATTGTTCGCAGTGACGTCATCCCTCTGTGTAACACATGTGCGATTTATAACAAGCTCACCACAGTAAATGCAAGGAAGAAAATAATTTATAGAATAATAGAGAACATTCTTTTTTTTTCTTTTTTTTTTTTTTTTTTATATGTTAGAGCTTATTTGTACTGATAAAATGAAATATATGAATTAATCATTCATTCACTTTCGTAATTATCTGCTTGCTCTAAATAAATTTATTTATCGTATATGTTACTTAGAAAAATGAAATTATCTTGCAATATTTTATTTTCGTAAATGTAATTTATTTATATATATGTGTGTGTGTACTTTACTTTTTCATAATTTTATTTTTATTTTTACACCTCTCTTTTTTTAAATTCTATAAAAAAAGGATGAAATTTATATAAATATCTTGTCAATAAATTGGAGCATTTGCAGGCATTTTTAAAGAAATTAAAATTTTAGAGCAAATTTTCCTCAATAATTATAACTATCATGGTAGAAGTAAATTTTTAAATTAAATGAAAATAAAATATTTGAAAAAAATAAATGTAATTAATAGATCGGTTTTTAATTTTTCTATTTTTCCTTGATCTATTTTTATCCCTTGCTTGAGAAAAATAGATATTAATATAAATTAATATATTATAGACCGATAATATTTATTTTAATTAATAGCTAATTGTTATGGATAATTTTCAAATGATATTAATTTATCTGTTGCATGAAGTTTCAATTAGTTAAAATCAAAATAAATTTTGCATAAAGTTTCACAATGTAAGTTTTCAAAGACTTTAGAGATTTTAAAGTAATTCCTTGAAAATATTTTTTTTAATGAAGTTTTAATTTATTATTACGCGCTTTCAAGTGAGATCATAAAATCAACTAAAAATTTTACTTGATTTCTCTATATAACTTGATGTAGAAAAATATTTTTATTCACTTAAATAATAATGAGCATTTCAAATTAGTAAATCTGTATATGTCTTTATTTGTATATAAAATCTTATTTGAATTTTAATTAAAGTTCCACAAGATTAAATCAATGGAAATTTTTTAAAGATATATTTTCTACATAAACAACTGTTTTAATTTGTTTACTAATATATAGATAAAACAATTGTCTAGTCAGAAAATATTATTTTATTGAAAATTGTAAAACTTACAAAATATCAAAGTATCGGGCTACATTTTATTGCACTGAATTCAATGTGGTATTTTCTATTTTATACAAATTATATGATATAAAATTAAGCTAAGTGGAATAAATATAAGCTTAAAGGTTATGCATTATTATCCTTTTAAAGTAATTAAGTTATATAACTTCTAGTTTAAATTGGCATTGTTTATGCGTAATACTTAAAGTTTTATCATTAGATGTGTGATTTCTTAATTATATTACATTCTTTTAGTGAAAATTTTCAGTTAATAATTTATTTTATTTTTTCGTGATAAAATTAATAACTTCATACTTAAAATTAATGGTTAATAATACCCTTTATATATACCAATTAAATAGCGAAAAATTAAAAAAAACTCATAGTTATTTACTTAAGAATAAATAACACAAATCAGAGGCTTAGCTTAGATCAGAGATCGTAAAACAGGATCCTGTAGTATAGCTCATCAAATTTCATAGGAATACAAACAGTTTTTTTTTTTTTTTTTTTTTTGACTCGTAAAAACAGAAATAATCTAAACTTTGAAATTTTTTTATAAATAATAATAAATTATTTGTGTAGCTTTATTTATGCAATTTTCATCAATTCTCTTCAACATTTATCCGTATTTTCTATGTTGAAATTATAAACTATGAATATTCAACCTTTCAGTCCGCCAATATTTTTTGAAGGCCATTTTGTCCTGTCTTATATTTACTTGGCCTATTATTTACCATTAAAGAGAAATGATTATGGAGATTGGGGCAGTGGTAACCTTGTGGTTAGGGTGTTCGCCTTTTGTCCGGGCTCAATTTCCAATGCCACCGAGTACATGCGATATACTTCCTCGTTAAATCTGTGGACTCAAATCTGTGGTCGGTCGTTGAGCAGTTACCATGGTTTTAATGGTCTGGAGGAAAAGTTTCTCTTACTTAACATCAATGTCAAAATAGAGGAAGTGGATCCTTTGGTGGCGCCATCTATCGGAGGTGTTTAAAGCAAAGTCGTACCTTCGTGGTGCTCTGGTTAAATGAAAGAAGCACCCTACTGACTAAAATTTGCATAGCCAACATCATAGTTTGCCTTGTTCAAGCGTTATAAGTAACAACAACAGCAAACGATAGATGGTTTCTATTTTTGATGGAAATATCACAATAAAATATGCTTAACTAAATGTACATGCAAATGGTTGATTTTGATAATACATTGCTTCTAAAGTTATTATTTCACTTAGAACCACTAGGCTGAAATTTTTCCCCTAAATATCTGTTGTTTATACGAAACAATGTTTTATATATGTAACCTATTCATGTCCTTGGTTTGGACAAGGTGGTCTTAGACTTTCATTCCAGGATCTTGGTTAGGAAAACAGATATGGGCACTCTGAGCCTTGGCCTACATATAGGCAGCTATGGCGCAAATTTAGTTTAGATTTTAACCTATTAATTTAATATTAATTACATTAAAATTTTAAAAAATAATAATAACTCTTGCGATTATTAAGAAAAAAGATAGCTTTTCACTAACATTATGTTGTAGCATTGTGTTAAACGATTTATGGAAAAAAGTAAGTAAAAAACATAGCAGATAAAGTATATTTGGTGAAGAAATGTGCAAATTACATTTATATATCTGATTTGTGTATATTTTTTTTTACTATTCTTTGCATAAAATCATACGATTCACAATGTAATAACTTTAAAGAACGAAGTCATTTGAGTTTGAAATTTTAGAAAATAAAAAACAAGTACACGTGTCTCTTTGGTTTGGATGGGAATCAAATGAGAAATAAACTGCTTATAGTTAAATTTAAACATTCATCACTAACACTACAACATGTGCCTTGTATTGAGTTAAACTTTGGAAAGTGTATAATTAGAGGGATGTCTGTGCTCAAAAATTAAGGAATTGCCAAGTAATTTTACATGTATTATTATAAATATAACAATACAAGTTAAAATAAAGATAAGGAAAAGTACCACACTATATGGTCCTGAAATTTATGTGTAAAAAACGTTTATTTATTTATAAAAAACATTTTTAACGCAATGGAGATTGATTTAACTGTTTCAAGACCTATGCTAATATTATGTATGTAATGTAAACAATCGTGTATAATTTTTTATTCTTTTCTTTGTATGTTGTTGTTGCTTATCTTCAAGGGTCCAGACCAAATCTTGGAATCCGTTGACTGAAAGGAAATCGATGACAAGGAGGGGAGAAGTGTAAATTTCGTCCCATAGTATATTCATACAATTTAGGATATGCTCAAGATAAGCTTGGTGTCTATGATATTTAGGACAGAGGGGGAAGGTCTTATTACCCGCTGCTAAAGTGAGGCACTTCAGGGTGCCAGAGGCGAGACATGCAAGGCAAGTGCTGGATTTCCTATCACAGAAAAGAGCCAGAGAAAGTCCCGGCTTTCTACCCTTGTAGAAATGGTGAGTCAAAGGTACCTGCCAATCGGTTTTAATCTGGACTTTTCTAGGTATGTGTAAGTGAGGAAGAAGAAGGAGCAGGATGACCTGAGCCCTCCTTTGCAAAAGTGTCTGATATTTCATTGCCTCCAATATCTCACGTGAGACGGTATCCATTGAAAAGAGATATTATGCCGAAGGGAGACAATTTTAAGCTTGTGTAGAATAGAAAGGCTTGTTTGGTCTCCTAAGCAGGTCAAATTTTGTAGATGTTGAATTGAACTACGGCTATCAGTTAATATCCAGACATCACTATAATTAGTTTCACTCATGATAGATTCCAATCCGATGTTGATGGCTATTAGTTCGCTACGAAAGATCGAACAGAAGTCGGGATTACGTTGACTAAGAGAGAGTTTGTCATGAGGAGTCTCGATGAAAATTCTACTGCCAGTTCGGTGATTTATTTTGCTGCCATCAGTATAGATTTTTAAGTCATTTGGTGGTATATTATTAATGATTTCCAAGGCTAGTTGTTTTAGCAATTCAGGTAAACAATCCCTTTTGAGGACTGCCGTAGAAAGTTCGTAATTATAGTGAACATTGGAAAGAGCCTCAGCAGGGTTCAGACCGCAGTGAAGGGCATGTGGTTCGACATTGTCACCCAAGGCGTGAAGACCACTCCATAATTCCCAGCTAACACTAACAGGGATGGAGCCAAGACAGTCTTCTTCCTCACGGTGCTCCAGTCTTCGAACTCTAGAACTGCACTCTTTCTCCCTATGAAATCCCTATGAAAAAAGAAATTTTCTTTATATCATGGTTTGAATTGTAGAAGGATTAGCTGTGATATGAGAAGAATCTATAAACTCACAACTTGTTAGTAGAATTTCGTTTCTATGAAATTCAGCATCTATATCATTATTTATATTAAAACGATGCACTAAAATCAAAGTACTAAAAAGAGAACATACATGAAATAATTTTTAAAAATACATTAGTCATAGTTACAGCAGTTCTATTGATTCAAAAATAGTCAGTTTAAGGCTGTTCTTTCTGTCAGTATTAAAACAAAACAGAGCAGTATTTTCCTTTCGCAGTTTCGTTGCATTTAAGGAGTTTTAGGTGAATCATTTCGAGTCCATTTAATTGAAAGATACAAATAGTGAAGTAAACCTCAGAATGCTGTGTATATAGTTTTTCATTTTATAATACTAGATAATTTAAAAAGAAAGATCCTAGTAATTATAGATAATCTGATATGAAAGGGGATTGAACTCGGGTATTTCAAAATAAATGCTTACAATTTTTTTAACAAGATTCACTTTAATTTAAAACAGTTTTTTTTTCAGATAGCTTCAAATTTTTTTAATAATCAAAATTAAATTTTTAAGTAAAAAAAGCCATGTTTTTAGCCACTGAAATATACAAGTTCTCTAAGAATATGAGCGAGTGATAATGGCATCAATTCTCTAAGAACGTACATGGTAATCTGACTGCGGAAGGAGTTCTGAAAATTAGCTGGTTCTATACCTATCTAGTCAAAAAATCATTTCATTCGATAATAGTATCTGACCATGTAAAAAAGGCCATGATCACTGTGTCCAGCTAGGGGAGTCATACTCCTGGGAACTTGTGATCTTCTGCTTGGTGCCGCCTATTTCTAATTTACGAGGACTCACTTTCCGAATTACGATGGCATACCCCCTTTACTACTCGATGACCCACTTTATGAGATTGACACCCCTTGCATCAAAGGGTAGCACTTAATGGCATTATAGCCAATTGTCGAAGCATTTTAAATAAAAGAAAACATGCATGAATAAAATAATAAATAATAGTTCTTTCGTACATAAAGATTATTAGAAATTTCAAAGCTGACATGAAATTAAAATGAATTTTGTAACTTTTTCTGTTAACTTTGAGAACAGTTTCAATATCTAAAAATATTAGAACAATTTCGTGAGGTTTGTTTGAATTGAAACATTTAGTTCTTAATCACCACATTAGCAGTTTACCCCATTTTTGATTTAATAGATTTGTTTTAAAACTTATTAAATCAAAAGTGGGTGATTTTAATGGGTGACTATTAAATTAAAAATGATCAGATTTGTTTTTGGTGACCAATAAAACTATGGCCTCTTTTTAATAGTAAGATAATCTAAATTTTATAACATCTATAAATGGATATATTTTATTACCATGTTTTCGAATACTATTTGTTAAAATTAATTTTGAAATTTAAATCTACTCTTACCAAGTTTAACTATGGCTAAAAATCAATAAAATATACTTTAATTTTATAGCATTAATAAACATGAGGACATACTTCTTAATTATTCATTTCTACTGCCTTTTTTTTTAAGAAACACTTATTGTTATACATCATATTTTCTTCCTAAAATATTTCTTAGCATTCATTACCGATTAAAATACATTTCTTTTGATAGGCTGTTTTTATCTTACATGATACTGTACTTATCTCTCGCTTTCTTATTATCATTATTACTACTTTCATCTAGAAAAGGATGATATCAACATTTTCCATGAAAGCAGAAAACTAAAATGACAGATGTTATATTAATCTGATGAAAAGGATAATCCATCTTACCACCAGAAATTTTCCTCCGTTAAAGCTTCAGTGGTATGAGGGCTTAATGCTGCTTTAAAAATTTGTGTAGAGAATATTTCAGAAGTACTTCCTTGAAGTTTTTTTCTAAAAATAGGGTATAATCAGTAACCATTTCAATCACATGACAACAAAAATTGAAATTTTTTCAGCAGTTAAAAATTTTACTGAATAGGATTTTTAAATGAAATATCCTTTGCATTTTCATTATGTATTTTTACAAGATGTAGTGTAAATCATCTATATTATTTACAAAAAATGATGATTTTATCTAAACTGAATTGATTAGATTCCATTCATAAATCTTCCTTTTAATTAATTCATACCTTTTATACCGATAACACCCGCTATTGGTTGTATACATTTTCGTAACCATAATATTTAATATGATAAACACAATTACGTGGATTACCGGATTTCTGTTAAATAATTCTCACAGTAATATGAGCAAAATACATTTATGCGTTTAAATATATACACTTTGTCCTAAATTGTACAGTTCCATCCTACTCATGGTTGGAAATTTAACTTTAACTACGGTTTCAATTCAATGCAATGCTAAATAGTTATTTGAGTCTATAGTATCAAAAAAACTTATTTCGTGTGATTCTTAGTAAATAATTATGATCTAAAGTGTTTTAGGTATGAATTTTGAGAAGGAATATTAATTTAATTGAAAAATCATTGAAATTATCGTATCCATTATGAAAAATTAGGTCTTAATGTTAAGATATATTTGAATGAACATCTATATTTGTTAATGCGTTTAAAATAGTACATAAAATGGTACTTATAAAATCCTTCATATTTGATATAAACTTTCTTTTAAGGATAAAAATATTTTTAATATATTATACATAAAATTTATTCTCACTCGAGTAAAATAAAATTGTGGAAAAGTTTTATTACTACTTGAAATTGCATGTAAATTTTTCGTGCCGTAATAACATAGAGCACTGCATATTTTGGTTTATCTAATTTGCAGTAATATTTATATCCGATCAATTTATGTATTTTTTTCCAATTATATTTGACCAAATTTACAATTATTTTACCTCAGTCTATAAATGTAATATAAATTCCAATTTTTGTATTGAAATATGAGTTTGGTTTGAAAATAGAACCAAACTCAATAAATAAACGCATTTTAAGCGCTAATAATAAATAATACTTAATAAATAAGCGCATTTTTTCACATCACCTACTTTTAATGAAGTACAAAATAAGCTTTGCCAAGTATTTTCACTTTGTAAAAACTATAACTGAAAAGTAATAAAATGTTTTAAATTGCTTAAGTCTACTAGACATAATACACAAATTTAAAATAAACTAATAAATAAACACTAAATTTAATTTTACTTTTAGAAAATATTTTTAAATAGCTTGGTTAACGTCACTTTGCAAAAAAATAAATATTTTTTAAAAATTTCATGCTGCTAAAAAAGTGTACTTTTAATAAAAATTCAAATTTTAATTCACCAAATTATCTAATATAATTTTGTTTGTTTAATTTTTACCCCCCTCCCACTGGGGAAAGGATTAACTACACCGAATTTTTGTAAGGAATTCTTTAAGTTATTCTTTGCATATGCCATTCGCAAAGAAATATTCTCTATGTTGAAAATATTCATGTGGAGAAAAGGAACCAAATAAAAAATATCCAGGCCAACGGTACCATGTCTATTTACAGACAAAGCAAGAATGAAGAATTCATTTTTTGAATACAACTTAAAATTTGGATATAATTTGATAAATTCCTTCCGGAAAACATTTTTTTAATATGAGAATAAAGGTAACTAAGAGTTGTTTCTTGCATTGAAATTTTTATTACTATCATTAATATTATTAGAAGCACATAAATTATTCATGGAATTATTACAAGTCATCATTTGTGTTTTAAAAATAATTCATCTTTATTTTTGCAATTGTCTCACTTTAATTATATAATTAATTTTAGAACAGAACTATAAAGCTGTATTTCAAAACATATACTGAAAAGTTTTTGGTTTAATATTTACTCATAATAATTATAGAAGTAAAATAGAAGAAAAAATCACACACTTTTTCTCATGATAAATAGAAGATTAATCTTTTCTAAATTTAAGTTATTTTGTTAATATGCCTCCGTCTTCACTCATCCCCTACAATCCCGAACAATTTCCTGAAATTAGAATTGATTATATTTATCATTAAAAAGTATTCATAAAAATTATACAATATATTTATTTGTCTCTAAAGATTAATTTGTATCAAGCTTTATAATAATTAAGATTTTTTTTATCCTATTCTTACTTTTATAAGATCATTATAGATTTTATTACTTTTAAAAATTGTCATAAGCATTTGCTTAGAAAGTTGCTTACTCTTGATAAATTTCCTATGAAAAAATAATTATTATTCACTACATTTTCGATAACATTTATTCCACACTTATTTAAATCAAATAAAATTCTCAAAATTCAATTGTAATTATGTTTATATAAATTTCTCTTTACAATTCAGATAAATACACTAATTTCTTTCTTGAATGTATAAAATTCAGATGTAGTGTATTTTTCAAAATATCTTCGATCAAGATTATTTGATATATTTTTCATCATTATACCAAATATTCCTTACGGAAAAGAGAAAATAATATAACGTAAATATGATGATTTTATAGTATCAAAATTTTATTTTAAATTAAATGTATTTCGATAGATGTTTTTGTGCAAAAATTGAGTAAAAAGTGATAGACAAAGTTAAACAAGCTAAATGCTAAACAAAACTAAAGCAATTTGGTGCAAAAGATGGGTTAGTGATAATGTTATCCGTTAAAAAAAGCATCATTGTCACAAGTCTAATCAAGGGTAAAAAAATAGTTAAATACATCAAGATATAATATTATTTTAGTGAAAAAAAGTTACTTTTATATTAAACGTACGCGCGTTCAACAGATTATGAATGCGATTAATAAAAATTTCCACCAGAAATAAATATTGGTCTTTAAATAAATTTTGTCAATAAGTAATAATTATTTAGTTTATAAAATGTACATAAAATGTTTGTATTATTTTAGTAGTTTCTAAAAATGTAGACTTTTTTTTTTTATACAATACACGATGCAATTGGAATATTATAACCATAATTTGCAATTCTTTTTTCTTTCCCGTTATAGCGATTATCGTACGGGAGTGTAAAGGAAAGGTATAGATATCTCATTTTAGTAGTCAGCGTGCCTGACTGCGGATAGGGAGATCCTGGGTTCGAATCCCGGTTCACGTATGGTTGTACTTTCACGCTCTCTTTCTGTCCTGTCTATATCCTTTCCTTGTATGAATGGGTTGTGAATGGTTACTTACCCTATAAGCAGGTACCTATGGCATGTGTGTACTGAGGAAGTCGGATTCCATACCAAATTATTGCTCAGTTGGAAAAGTTGAGTCACTCACCCCATATTGTCAGTCAACTGGCACAAGACAACATCAACTAGTATATTCAGAAAAAGTGACAAAAATATAGATTTTTTTAAAGAACTTCTTCAACTTTTGTGGTAATTTGACAATGATTATAATATTGAAAGTTATTTCTGGGAAGCGAAAACAAAAGACTAATGTAGAAATTATGCACATAACGTACCGCGCTTCAGGATTCGTGTTGGTTGAGAGTCGATAAAACATTCCCTTAAAAATCAAAGACTTTTGTTCATATCGAATTCAACAAGATAAGAAAAATTCCTGGTGCAGAAATCACAATTAGACAGCTCCAATTCAGCTAATATAAGAGGAAACAGCTTCCCCTCACAAAAGTCTCTAAATCTGCAGAAAGCAGTTTCTGTGCACTAGACTAGCATTCAAGACTTATCATCTTCACTCATTCAAGAATTTCTCCAAAAGATCCCCAAATCATTATAAATGCCGCTTTTAACGTAGGATACATTAAAATAGTGGAATGTTTCCCTAAAGTCTAAGTATTTCTAATCTATTTGAGATATTGTAAGCCAAATACAAATAATGCTTTTAAATTTGCAACAATAATAAAGGATACAACAATGATGTAACTTGTACAGATTAAAATTTGTAAGTGTAAATAAAGAAATACATGTATAAACAGTTCGTAAAATGATATTGTATGATTTGAATTTTGCGAGTATTAACAAAATCTACATTAATATCATTATTCATATTAGGAATACCTAGTGTGCCTATTCTTTGTATATTAAATATTCTCGTTTTTATATACAGACAACAAAATTGGAAAATAAAACAGAATGTTTAACTTCAAAGTTATAAAAATATCATTGAATTTCATAAATTTTTTTCCTTGTACAGTTAATTCTAATTTGATGATTTTTCAAGAAATTATAATATTCAGTAATTGCTTAATGATTACAAAAACTATCTTGATTTTTCTCACAATATTTAAACGTTTATCCAACCTTATTATAATTTTAATCTTAGAAGATTGTTAATATAGTAAAATGAATAGAGGAACAAAGACTTAACTAAAAGTTCAGTTAGTTTTAAAAAGGCAATAAAAATGCTCTTTATTTAATAATATTTATTAAATAATCATGTTAATTGAAACTTGATTTTTTTTTTCTTGTCGTTAAATTCTTTTAACTTGTATGAACAAAATACATTTATTAATGTTTTCATGAATGAAGCATATAAAGTTTCAAAAAGATAAATTTTACGATGTATGCAATTTAATAAAACCAAATTTCAAATAACACTAACTTGGAGCTGATTTTTTTTCTCATATATCTCCATGGACTTTGATCCTTGAATATAATATTTTATGTCTTGTGTGTATGTATACTTGAACTATATCTTTGGACATAAATTTATTCAGTGAGACTCCCGTAAACTGCTAAATGAGAATAAAATGTTTCCCTTTACTTTTATTAGGTATATATATGAGAAATAACGCGTTTGTGTAGCTAGTGGATTACAGTATATAATCAAAATAGACATTTTTCACAAGAAATACATAAATCATAATAGTTTTTAGTAACATATGATTTTATTCCGTTTCAGAGGTGTTCTAAAAGAAAATATTTTTGACACAGAAACATTTACTCATTTTAAGCACAATATGTATAATGTTTGACATGCTTACTTTCTCGCAAGCAACATGTATCGTTAAATATAAATATACCACAGAAAATTTTCAAATATATTATAAATTTAATGTTGGGAAATTAATAAATTTAAATATTATTTACAGTGGAGAATTTGTTACTGAACTTTATTTTTGGATTTAATTAGCAATTATTATTCAAAAACACAATATGCAAAATATTGAATAATTGATGGTTAATTTTTTTTTAATTTTACAGAATGAAATTATTTCGTTAAGTTCGGTGTATTTCTTAAACTTTGGTATATGATTTAGGGTTTATAAAGTAAAAAATCTCTGGTGACTTATAATAAGAAATTTGTCAAACCATTTATGACTGATTCGATTAAATATAAAAACAACCTTAAATAGTAATTTAAAAATATTTCTATTAAAATCCCAAAATTTTTTAAGAAAATTTATAGGTAAACTAATTAACAAAAATTACTTCGGTAGTTTTAAACATGCAAATTTTCTCCAAAAGTAGTTTTGAGTATAATGGAAAAAATTATAAACTCAGTTATTGCGCAGCAAACGAGCAACAAATTTCCTTGGTGGTTGGATGGCGTTTAATTCGTTAAATATCGAAATTAATGCATAATTATCTCAAATATCTATTTCAATTAATAGCTCTAAAGATCTCAAAATAAATCAGATTCCTGTATAAGAAAACATTAGTTCAAATAAACAACGAAAGAAGCTCTTAATTAGCCATTGCATAAAAAATCACTCATGTTCTTGGAAGAAGTCCAAACAGTATTTCTTTCCTTGAGATCTTGCCTTTAACTGTACCTCTCACTAAAATGTGATTGGAGCAGCTTATTTAAATGCCTGGTACTGAAGCTGTCTAAGGTCATGGTGGGCTGGTTGGTTCGGGTGTCGTTATGGGAAGGCAGTGAGTTTGAATCCCGGTTTATCTCAAAATCTGTTATGTTCTGAAAAGGCTGCTGGGGCAGGTTAAATGGTTCATGGTCGCAATGTCCTTCAAGAGAAATTATACCTCTGAGTCAAGATCAAATATTGGGAGTCTTCTGCTTGGTTTCTGATTCAAAATCACGAAGATTCCTCGGCTGCTTTTATCTAACTAATAGGATTGGTATAACCCAATTCTGAGCTAAGTGCAGGTGCAATAACAGCAATTAAATTTATCGACATGGTGGAGTGTCATTAATTTCTTTGTGATGAAATATTCACTTGATCCCCTGACTTACTCGCTGCTATACCTAAATTAACATGGGAAAAACTAGAAATGTAACATAAAATTAAATTTCTTAAATACTATAAAACAAAAAACATGTTATATAAATTGTTTTTTATTAATACCGAATTTCTGCAAAAGTATCTTCCACTTCTAATGAATTGAGTTATTGATCAAACAATGAGAGGCTGTAAACTTCGCCATGATGCAAAAATAGAAAGGTGCGTTATTAAGGAAAGAAGATTTTTAATTCTACAACATTGCACTCATAAAGAATATATTTGCCGTTGAAAAAAGAGTAAAGAATCGAAAATTATATGAACCAGTTTCCATTCATTTCATTTTGCCTGTAAATTTTTCCTGAATGTATAACATCAGGCAAAATTTTAATAAGGTTAATAAGGTTTTTAATTGTTAAAATTTCGTAAAAAGAGGCAATTTTCACTCATTTTCCCCAAAAATAAAAAGTTAAAATAGACTGCACCAGAATAAATTTAAGTTACAGAAATATATGCAATGGGAAAATATAGTTCACTATCGAATATTCTAAATTATATATCAAAATAATTAAGCAATTTTTATTTAATGCAATTAGTTATAATACAAAATTTCACATTCTTTATTTTTAGTTATAAAACTTCTTTTAGTTATACCATTTTTTTTTACTTTATTTAAATAAACATTTGTATTTATCTACATTAACTTCTTAATTTACTTTTATTTGTTGACATTTCTGTACAAAATCTAATGAAAAATGATATCGGCCAAATGATATAAGCAATGTGCGTAACTAAAGCAATCTCTTTTTTATTGGAAAATATATCACTTTATAATGAATTTTTATATGGTCAAAATTTTATTTTGATGAATGTAATTTGGTACACATTTTCGGTAATAGAATAATTTTATTAATGTGAATATTTTATTAAATTTATCTCCTTTCTATCTAGCTTTTCTCTTCTTAGTGCACCTTTTTTTACTTACTCAATAATTATTTGAGATCTTTATAGGAATAAAAGATGTATCGTTTATTGAGAATTTTTATAAGAATAAACTTTTATTTTTTTTAATCTAACTTAGTAGAAATATATTCAGCTATAGAATAATTTTTTAATATGTGAATTATAATATTTTTTATTTTATTTACCTTCTTTTTATCTAGAGATTTTTCATCTGTTGTTCTAGTACACCTTTCATTAGATACCAAATCAAATCTATTTTAACATTTAAATAGGATTTGTTGAAGCTGAATAGGATTTGTCTGTAAGGAACACATAAAACTCCAAACACATTGAATCTAATCCTATATTCAGTAATTTTTTATCATCAAAGCACAAGGTACCATGAGTTCAGAGGAGGTACGCCACTGACCTGATTGCATTCTGATCACTTGGTAAAAAGAATTTCGAAAAGGTAGGCTTGAAACCGTTTATCTTTTCGACAAAATAAGCTTTTCAATAGTGTATCACTTCTTATTTTGTTTCGATTAGCTGCTAAAATGATACATCATTTATTGATGATTCTGTCTTGGACAATGTATCTCTTTCAGCATTCAATTAGACAGCCGTGATTTGATTCTCATTGGCACTCTAAAAACGTTTTCTCACTTTTACACATTTTTTCGAATTCAAATATCTTAATAAAATGCCACAACATCAATAAATCACGTTTTTTTTAGAAAAAAATATCTTGAATAAATCACATTGCCGTGATACATTCAGGATATTTTTTTCTAAAAACATTCATTTTCATAGTTGAGGAAGTAAAGAAAAAAGATATCATGAACTCTCAACCTTTGCTCTTATTCCTTTTCTGGCTTTTGACGTCAAGAACGTTGGCTTGTATGTAAAATTTCCTTCATCTGTTTCCTATGATACTTTAAGGCGGAGCAAGTCCTTCTTAGGACCTTGTGCCAGAAAACCCAAGCAATCAACCAAATATGATACTTTAAACTATGATTGTTCGATTTGAGATTCAAATTAGTGTAAGCATTCAAATATTTTTGTTAAAACTAGTATACTGCCTAATTCTTTTTCATAATCCAATATTTATTAGTTATCATCTACAATTAAAACGTAACAAATTACTTAACATTTTAAAATTCGAGAATTCTTTCACTTATTAAAATTTCAATGAGGCTTCAAGTATTATGAAGGAATTCTGATTTACCTAATTACTAACTTATTCTTGTCACTTTATCTGCTTTACAAAATTTCAATATTTATCTTACAACCTTCTGATGCGAACCGTACTTAAGTTTGAAACTGAATGACCACAAAAAATGCAATTATATTAAAAAATAATTTAATGAGAAAATGTAGCATGTTCACCATGGAATTTATTCTCGCATAAAAAAAGTAAGAGCTGCGCATCATTTCGAAGATGGTACCAGCATAAGGAAACATAAAATTACTAAAATGAGGCAATTGAAAACTTAATGGCTCATAAATGTTACGAGGTAAACAAGCATGCGATGCAGTTTTTTGAAAACTTTTCTTTGGGAACAAGAAGTCCATTTTGTAACACGCAAAAAAAAAAAAATGAAAGGAGCGCAGTTTAATCAAAAAATGAAATTTTATTTCGCATCATAAAGGAAGCAAGAAAGAGAGAGGCCATTACACAGTAAACTTCGTCGTAATCTTTTATTTTATACATCTTCGCATCCTATTGGCACGTTGAAAATTTGATGTGAAAGCTTTTGTGAAAAGTTTAGTAGATATTTTCAACATAGTTTCTTAATTCAAGCGTTGTGGTAATAGCGGTAAATGACTGGAACGAACTCATTCGTGCGCAGAAATAAATTTCAAATGGTTATTAGTTACAGTTTGAACGGTTAATGATTATCTTTGGCGATGAAATTATTTTTAAAATCGAAATTTTTCACGATATGGGAATGATTTTACTTGTGAAAGAGTACTTGCAGTGTCGCTATCTATCGACAAATTATTAAACTAAAAAATTAAAGTTATGGAATAGAATTTTTCCAAGAACAATGATGACTGTCAGATAATTTCTGAAATTGAAGTTAAGACTTCAAAAAGGTATCCCACACAATTTAAGGAGTTTTCGTGAATTTTGCAAATGTAATAGCATGCAAAATTATAATCCAAAAAAATAAACTCAGAAAATGGGCTGTTTTTTCGTAAATGAAAGAAGATTCGTGTGACAATTAAAAACTTTGTAACTTAGACTCAGAAATGCTTTGTCGCCGAACATGCTAACATAAATACTGGTGAAAGAAGATTTCTATAAAAATATTTCTTTCAATGATAATTATCCAGGTGAAAATTTTCAACAGCCAGTTTGATTTGTAATCTACAGTCATTCTCTGCAAACAAAGGGAATTGAAAATAAAATCTATGTTTTGGAATGGGTTTTAACTGTTTGTAAATGAAATTTAATTTCAAACTGTGTTGATTTCGATATGCAAGCACTTAAAAGTTTACAATATATAAACGAACAAATGAAAGTCGATAATAAGAGGAGCAAATTATTAACTCTTATATTAACTTTTATTATTAAATAACGTTCTTAAAAGTACATACTTCCATTTTATCATTTATTATGCTATCAATAATAATGAATGATAAACTTTTTTGATTGACAATTCCCGTGAAAATCCAGCATGTCAAGTTCTCAGTGGGAGAATATTTTTAATCGGATTTTTTGTTTATATATCATCTTGATTTTTATTACGTTACAGAAATGTATATCAATAAGAATTATGCAGAAAATTCAATTTTGACAACCCGAGTAGCCACGTTATCGAAAAACATCACAATACATCATCTTGGTAACATTTCTTCAAAAAACAATTCATAATTTGGCTTGCTGGCTTAAACGGCAATTGTGCCCAATCATTTAATCATTCGATATTTTTTATATTCAAATTACACCTGAATCCATACCTAAAAATCCTAAAATGAAATTTCTAAATTTCTTTTGCTGAAGTTCAAGTTATAAGGTAAACGGTTTTGTCTGAGTTACGGTGGTTTCTTTAATAAAACATGTATAATGAAATGACGATTCACATGTGCATAGTTGTTGGCCACCGTAATTGCAACACCCTGAAGAAAGCATGCAAATTAAATGAAATTTACCACATGCATTAGCGAAGGTGAGGTATGCAAATGATTAGAATTTCAGCGCAGGCGCACATCTTGTGACGTCACTTCAAAGTGCTATTTAAGGCTTAGAGATTTCAACGATTTTAAGTTCGGCAATTTTGCTTTTTTTTCCAAAAAATGATCAATTATGCCTTGTATAAAACAGCAATCATTTTTTGATCAAGTATCCGAGGTCGACTAAAGGAGGATAGTGGCCTACTGAGACACCGAGATTGTGGATTATCGTTCAGGGAAATCGGTAATCGTGTTGGACGAAAACAGACAATTGTAATGGGGATATGTGATCGTTGGATGCAGGAGGGTGCGGTGCACCGACGTGTTTTATGGCATCCATCTCAGTGTACAAGTTCACGTGATGACAGGAAAATTGCGCGCATGGCAGTTATGGATCGATCAGCCACGTCACGAACTATATCACAGAGCAATCTGTAACGCAACATCCATTGTCTGCGCGTACCATTTGTCACAGTTTACAGCGAAGTGGTCTGTCCGCAAAACATCCATTGCATCTTCTACATATGACCAGAACCACAGACGTCTCCGTCGCTAATGGTGTGATGAACGAAGAATGCGGACGGCAGAATTTAATGAAATTATCTTTACTGACAAGTCTTGCTTCTGTCTGCAACACCACGAGTGTCGCATTTGCGTCTGGAGACACCGTGAAGAGACGATGCTGAACAGCTGCGTTATGCACTGCCACTCTGGTCTTGCAGCGATTATTATGGTATGGGGTGGTATTGGATATCTCTATCGCACTCCTCTAGTAAGTATTGCCGGTGTTTTAAGCAGCCAGCGCTACATCTCCGAGGTATTGGAGCCAATTGTTCTTCCTTACCTTCAGGACTTGCCCATAACCATATTCCAACAAGATAATGCATGACCACACGTGGCACGCATTGTCCAAGGGTTCTTCGTCAATCACCAGATTGAATTACTTCTCTGATCGGCTGGCTCTCCGGATCTTTCGCCGATATAAAACATGGGATCCATGGTTGCTCAATGGTTCACCCATATTACATCCCCAACTGCCACACCAGATCCACTTTGGCAATGTGTGGAAGCTGCTTGATCTGCTGTACAAGAATATATCTAAAGTCTTTTTGAATCAATGCCTTGGCATGTGGCAACGGTGATTTCAACAATGGCGGTTACTCCGGCTGTTGATTTTGGCAGGAACCACGCTTGATAGAAGCCTATCAATTTAATCATTTGATACTTGTTCAACATGTCATCTACAAAATAAATTTTGTACTGATATTTCTTGTTTTTCTTGGTGTTGTAATTTGGGTGGCCAGCAGTGTATTTCATGAGCTGATTCTCTAATCCATGATCATTGCTTGCAAAATATCTTACGATATTTGCACTTGAAACTACAGGTTAAACTCTAACACATGGGCTGTAAGATATGAGTTGCATTAAATGGGAGAAATTTCACAGGAATTGCTTAAAAGTATCCGAGTTTCTAACATCAGCAGAACAGTTACCAAACCATAATTCCAAAAGTTTACGATTCTTCAATAAAAATGGCTTTCCAAGTTCCCTCACTATGAAATAACGAAATGATAACAATGAAACCTAAATGAATGATGCTTAAAAATAGGTTTTCTAAAAAAATTATTCCAAATTTTGGGGAATTCTTATTATTGTTGGGTCAATGAGATTAAGCTTGTCACCAGCCTACTGTGAGCATCTACTGTTCATAAATTTGAGGTTTGTAAAAGCGATTTCTTTGTTCCTTTATCTAATTTATCTACTTTTTTGTTCTTTTATTAATCTAATTAATATAGAATCTCTAATTATAATATAATATCTCTGAAACTCTATTATTATTCTATATTAATTTAGTTCTATATTAATAAATATTTAATATAGAATTAAATTAATATAGAATAACTATAAAATTTCGGGTATTGCAATATAAAGTGAATTTCTCTAAAATAACAAATAATCTATATTAAGCAGCTGATTATTAATAAGCAATGATTTCCTAAATTATATATCATAATCTAAAATGAAATATAGCATAGTAAAACTTTTAACGACAGTTTAATAAGCATTTTTATCGTAAAGGTGATAGAGATTAAATTAAATTTTATACTTCACATACACCATCACAAAATATGTATTCCAAATGATATAGATTTAACAAATATAATAAAAAAAATTCTGCCCGAGGTTATCTCATACACAATATTTTGATTATTTTTTTCAAACATTTCTGGGTTGAAATTAATGAATGTATTTATTGTGAATTTTATTTTACGACCTCCTCTCCTTGCAAAAGATACAATTCTGCCCTCTCTGAAACACTTAAAATCTGTTATTCTACCTACTTTCTCCTTAAGCGCCACGTGACCGTCATTCAATAAAGGAAAGGTCTCGGAGGAAAGTGTAAGTGGAGAGCATTAACATCGAGAACCACTGCTTTCATTGGTCAACTGGGCATTTTATGCTAAAGGGTTGACTTAGTCTTCAACCCGGGAAAATGGTTGGAACTGAAGCCATAAAAGCGTTAAGAGTAGTCAGAATGCCTTACTTGAAAGTAGGTGCCATGCTCCCAGTAGTTTACTGACCAGACTTCTATTTAAGATTTGGCTTCTTTCTAACCTCACTCTAAAGAGCGATGGACATTCTATGGGTTTACGCTCAGAGGACTTTTAATGATTGAAATTTCGCCGAAAAAAATAATGAAATTTTCTTAAACACAAGAAATAATATCAAATTTATAAATTACAGCAAACACAGTATAGTATCTGGAAAAGAATAATTATTTTGATTATATTAAAAGCTATTAAAAGCGATCGGCTAGTATTTTATACATAACAAATGTACTAATAATTTGACAACTGTTAGAACTTTTATAAATTATTAATATACTCATTTTAAGGACAGTTAGTTTATAAGTTGAAATGCATGCTTTTTCATAATAAGTTTATAATTTGAAAATTATATCGTCTACAGGTGACATGTTAATAAAGAACACGTGCAACTATTTGAAATTATACTCGCTTTCATTTTATTTCACCATTCAATTCAAGTCTAGAAAATAATTTCTTTTTTTAGATTCTAGTTGAGTTAGTTAAGATTTTTATAAATGTATATGCATCAGGAGATATAAGTTTTAACTATGGACCTCAAAGGGAAATAAATTAAAGTAATTAAAATTATCCACATATGTTATGTATCAGTCATATATATATATATATATATATATATATATATATATATATATATATATATATATATATATATATATATATATATATATATATATATATATATATATATATATATATATATATATATATATATATATATATATATATATATATATATATATATATATATATATATATATAAAGAGATTTTTATCTAACCTAAAAATAAAATTATCTGAAAACTTTAATCATTTTTTAGTACAAAATGCATTTTCTAGCTATTATTTTAAATTGTATTTTAATATTGTATATATATATATATATATATATATATATATATATATATATATATATATATATATATATATATATATATATATATATATATATATATATATATATATATATATATATATATATATATATATATAACAATACAAATGTAAAAATATATTTTTCTAAAAACCTACACATTAACCAAATGTATGTGTTAAAATAAAATTCTCAGTTTGAAACTTACCTTTGAAGCGATTGTCTTTATGGATAACCTAACAAATAAAATCTGCTAAAAGCATTTCAACATTTACTGATTGCTGCCTTTCGAGTGACTTTTCATTAATAGTAGATTGTATTCATTTGCCACAAGGAGACTTTTTATTAATAATAGACTGAATTCAAGTAGCTTAATAAAAACTATTCCGACACAAATGTATCCAAAAAAAATAAGAACGTAACATCCGTTTCACATTTTTAAACTGTGACTTTCACCGATTTTAGGATCTTCCAATGCAATCATACAGCCTGATCATGGCAAACATTTCAAGAAACAAGAAATAAATTCCATATCCTTTTTGATAAACGTAGATATTTGTAACACTTCAAACAGTTTAAATGCAATATAATTTGGTATATTTTTGATACATACAGATGTATTTTATGTTATATATTTATGATACAACATAGATAAGCATTTTTCGTATGGCTGACACCATATCTAGGATTGTACGGAACAATGTCTTCGCGCCCATGTTTCATTATGAATATTGAAAATTTGGTAAATCATCTGAATAAAGTAGTACCAAATGAGTCTTCATTTCTAAATAGTAAATAATTTAAAATCAACACGTTAGGTATTTCACACCAACTCCATTTTTTCAATGGCTAAAATGGATGTAAAGTTGAACACACATTCTGCCATTGATCAATAAAAATTAATCTTCTTGAACAAAATGACTCATCGCTAAAAATTACTTTAAAATTTATTTAATTTCTGGAATTGTTTTCATTTTATCAATAAAAATTAATTTTTTTGTATATATTGAGTACTGGAACTTTTATCACTTTGCTCTTTTTAAAGCATTTAGGCAAATTATGTTTTTAAGCTTTGTTATCGTTTTAATGTCTCCTACTTAATTAATGACTTTGTAAAATTTTTTAGAAGAAGTGTCACTACATTTTCAAAAAATCGGCTATGATTTTTTAAAATAATTTTTAAAAATTACAGTGGTGCCAATTTTTGAGTGCAGCAAGTCAATCTGATTGATTATTTCAGAACTATCAAATGTTCTTTATGATGAAAATAGATGAATAATCTAAATATTACATAAGAAAATAAAGCTTTCATCACATGTTATTATCAGTAGAAACACGCATCAATTGTTAATCTTATCTGTAACCATTTATATCGAGAGAAAAACAACTTGTAACATTAAAATTGTATTATGTAATCATACTAAAATTTAAAAAATGCAGATCATGCAAAATATAATTGAAAAACTATCATAATCATTTATATTTTCCCATAAAATAAAATATGAGTACACTAACAAAGATATATGAATAAATTTAATTATTTTAATTTCGAAACATTGAAATGTTTAACTATTTATAGATGGTATAAATTTTAAAATCACGGAAAATAAATAAAATGAGTTAAATTATGATTTTAAACTTCTTGAGACTTAAAAAAATGAATACATATTTTAAATTTTCTGATCATTGATAATATATATACATTCATAATTTTTAAACTATATGTGATGTTATATATATATATATATATATATATATATATATATATATATATATATATAATTTTAGTTTTATAAAATATGCATAAACTATACTGTAAATTAATCAACTATAATTATTTTCATTTAATTGATATATCAAGCTATAGAGTATACTTTGAAAATTGATAAACGTGTGCTTGTATTTCAACAGTTTATTTAAGCAGAATTAATACAAAAACTCTCTCTATCGTAATACAGTTTTTTTTAAAACTTGCATATCGGCGAAATTTTGTACTATTACAAAATTTTTATTTTATTTAAAAATAAAAAAAACATTCAATTTCAAGTAAGCTTTTCATTCTAGGTTTAAAATATTTTAAACCTAGAATAAAAAGTTTACTTAAAATTGAATAATTTTTTTTTTTTTTTTTAAAATACAATAAAAATTTTGAATATTTCCTTATCTGTAAAATATTTTAAAATTATTTTATTTTTGATCTTAAAATATTTAAAAATATTTGCTCTCTATATAAAAATTAAAAATAAAATGAGTTAATAAAATAGTTATAAATAAAATAAAATAGTTATAAATTTAAAATAAAATGAATCTTACTTGAGAAGTTTTACGTTAAGCTTTATTTGAATAAAAGAAAAATCTATTATATATTTTAAGTTTATATAATAAAGAAATTGAAAAATTAAAAATATTTAATTAAAAAAATTGCCATTAAAAAGCTTAAAATAAAGAAATTTATGTTGAAATATTTTTAAAGTTATTTGGCGTGATTTATATATGTACAAATGACGGGTTGTTATTGAATTTTATTTGGACATTTTGATCTACGTAGAATATTTTTTACTCATCTGACTGGTATACACAGGAGTAAGGCAAAATAATACAAACAATTAAAAAAAAAAAGAAACACTCGAACGAAACCTTTCGTGTACTTTTGTCCTTTAGCAGTGAATGGTGAGACCTAAGCAGATGAAAAAGTACAGGCATCAATCTGCTTGCTACTAGCAGCGATAGAAATCGGATTTGCGAAATATATTTCTTTGTTAATAATATTTCATAATAGTTGATATCTATGATTTCAAAACAGCTTTGTTGAAAACTGTCTTGATGGATCCGCAGTAACGATGATGACAGTTGAGAGAGGTACAGAATCAGCTGTAATGTCAACGTATCTGAAATACCGAAAATTTCATTTAAAAAGCACATCAGCAGTTGAAAAGCAAAGTTTAATGACAAAGACTGAAGAATTTTGAAGCGAATTGTGGCAAAAAATAAAAAACAACATCCCAGATAACATCTGAAATGAACACACATTTACAAGAATCTGTTTCGTCAAAAACTATCCAGCGTAATCTGCATGAGGCAAATCTTCACAGTATTGCGGCTATTTCAAAACCATTTATATTGCGCCATGTAATGCCTTGAAGCAATGAATATAATGTTGTGAGCATAAAAATTGGAAGCAAAAACAATGGGGTGATGTTACATGGTTAAACAAAACATCGTTCACATTATTCCTAACAAATGAACGTGTTTACGCTCGGAGAACACTGCCAGAAGATTATCCAGTTGACTGTCTTCTGCTCATGGTTAAGCATGGCAGTGTTTTATTCATGGTATGCAGGATGATAAGCACCATGGTCTTGGCCTAATTGTTATTCTGAATGGTCATGGTATATACAGAAGAGAATTATATCAGTATTCTGACAGACTATCTTTCACCAATGGTACAAACTATGTTTCCAGATACGAATGATAAAATGCCACCATACACATTCACAAACTGCAGAATTGCCAGAGACTAGTTTTATAAACACGACAAAGGAATTTTAGCACTTCATCGGGATCCATCAGTCGCATCTAATCTTAACATAATTAAACCTTTGTGGCAAAACTATTTTGGAAAACAAGTTGCGCAGTCGAGTTCAACCTCCAAGGACACTTTCTGAGTAGGGACATTTTTGAAATCGTGAATGGGAAAGTTACCATTTAAATGTTGTATGTAACTTGTATTTGACAATTCCACGTCGGATACTAGCTGTTACAAGTGTCAGATACAGAATTCATGTAAAAAAAAAAGGGGGGGGGGGCAATAACCTATTAATAAAAAAAATTTCTCTTTTCAAAGACGCTCACACTTTTTATCCAACCCCTGCTAGATGCAATGTATTTAGTATTAAATTCAAGTTAATTTGAAATAATCCAATTATATTGTTAAATACAAGATAATTAGTTTAATATTAAACCTATGAATTCTCTCGATTTTGCTCTTGCATTTTATTTCATATAAAGACAAAATAAGCTCATGTGCAGCGAATTTTTAATGCCTTTTTTTTACTTTTAGCAATTTTATTACATTCTTTATATAAAGCACATTCAATATGAAATAGAAGAGCCAAGAGTTTTCAACCAAGATTAGTTTAATATCTACGCTAAAGATAGATAGCTACATTTCGTTAAATAAAAATTGTGCCAACTATTTTTTACCCACATTTCTTATCGCTAAACTGAAATGCTTTTACTGTTAAATTTTTTTACTAGTTTATTCACACAGTCTAACATTATTTGTTTTATACATATCTCGAAAATGATAGTAAAATATTTTTCTGAACAATAGGATTTTCGTAAAACATGATTTTGCTATAAAATAGAGCAATCTCTCTCTTTCCCTATGATGCATTATAAATATAATTATAAAAATCAATTTTATGGTCCACACGCTTTCAAGGTAGGAATCATATAAAAATTTTTAAAAACCATCACACAATTAATGACAATTTTCATGAAAAAACTTTGTTAAGATTTTATTATTATTTTCACATATGAAATATAATTAATTTGTAGGAAAATAATTATCTCCGCAACAAAAAGGCTAATTTTCTTCTTTAGTCTTGTAAAAATGGGATACAAAAAAGTAAAAAGTTTTGCATAGCTTAAATTGCAGTCAAAATATTTCTTCCATTAAAAAAACAAAACAAATATTTCAAATTTTATATAAATATGCAAAATCAAGATCACAACCTTTCGATTAGTGAGCCAATGTTTAAATTACATTTCTAAATAAATTGATTCAAAATTTTTCGCGCTTATCTATTCAAATCACTACAGTAATTTAAGATAAAAATCTAAACTTCATTTCGGTACCTTGATTATAGATATTACATCATTACCGACATTTTATTTTCTGCAGAACTTTTAAAAATTAATGAGGAATGAAAGGAAGTGTGTGTGTTTACCTTTAATTTACAAGAAACTGTTATTTAAGTAGAATTTGTATCTCAAGTAACTATAATTTGTAAATTTGAATGCGCCATTCAAACTCAAGTTAACTAATATTCAAAATATATCTAATAAAATTGAAGCAAAAGTAAAATTAAGAAATACTATGAGTTAATATTCAGAGTTTTAATAAGGATTAATTTTAAAAAAAAATCATGCATAAAATTACCACTTACAAAAGTGCATGGTTCAAAGGAAATACTTTGAAAAGAGGACATCAATTAAGTTTTCAATGTTTATTTAAACTGTTAATTTTTTAGATTTTCTAAGTTTATGTCAATTACTTTGCCAAACTTAAAAGTTTTCAGTTAAAGAGGAAGTGATTTAAATTACGTTATGTCAATACATAAGAATGATTTTAAATATTTAAAAAATATAAATGAGACACAAAGTTTTTAGTGTGCTAACTATATTTAAAACAATATTTTTATCAGTAGTTTATATAAACACACACTTTAAAAATATTACATAATTCAAAAAATAAAAAAGATACAAATAAATATATATATATATACATATATATATATATGTATGTATTATATTTTTATTACAGATTAATAGAGAGATTAACTATTTCATATTGTTAATGTATTTTTATATATAGCCTTACAAATATCAATTAAAAAATGATTTCAAGGTAATCTTTTTTTTTCATGTAACCGCAGGTAATGAGTGACTAATCTATCACCACAACAAGGCCGGACACTACTATTTATTTATTGTTACCTGATGGGGACCTGTGAACTAAGTTGCGGAAGCAAGCAACATTACCCTCACAATACCACCACAAACCCATTTATAGGGTGGGGTACATTCATACATCATCTTAGAAAAAAAATGGCAGAGAAAAAGAAACATCCATGCCCGAACCAGGATTCGCACCGAAGACAAACAGTCTATGAGTTAGGAACGCTAACCTCTCAACCATCGGTCGGCTGAAATTAATCTGGAAGCAAAAGATAAACATTTAAATCTTCAATACAATATCTTAAGTTTGATTTCCATCTCGAAGGGGAAAGTTAGTAATGGTTTAAAATCCACGTTAAACTATAAGTTCCGGTTGAATTTTCTGTCCTGAACAAAAAGAAATAGTAAAATGAGAAACTCAAATTTAAAGGCTTTCTATTTGCTTAGTAAAAATAATTTATATTTAATTTATCGATAACATAAAATTGTTAAAATATTCTCTGAGCATTTTTTATTATTCTTTTAATAAACTTTTTACTGAAGAAATAATTAAGCATTAGCAGTAATTTGATTCTAATTTCGCTGATGATACAAACTGTTCATGCTAACGTGTAATTAAATAACGATATATCTTGTCATTATTGAGATAATATACAACATACACAATAATATATCATCACCTTAAAAATTTGTCTGTAATTTTTTACTGTATTTTCTTATTTCTATAGCAATCCTACTGCTCTACAGTATCCTGATAAGATAATTTAGATAAAGGTAGCCAAACCAATTACGAGAATATTGCCAAGGGAGCATTAAAATTGCTATGTTGCTAAGTGAGAAAGTTGTAAGCATTATTCTAAAAGGCGTACATTGGTAGCTTTTCTCTATTCATGAATAATGAAACAGGAATAGATACGCCTCCATTTACTTTAGAGAATCATGAAGAATAAGTTAAAAAGAATGAGAGAGAGAGAGAGAGAGACGCGCGCGTTTAATGAAATATGACTATAAAATTCCTGGAAAAGAAAAATCGAGAGTAACAATGTATTTCTAGGCAAGACATAAAACGATTTACTTACAAACATGCATAGATGTAAATCATCTTCTGAAGACAAATAATAAATAACATTTAATTAAATTATTTATTTTATGGCACTGAATATTTACGATAGCATAATTAAAAACTATACTGTAATAAATATTCAATTTAATTAAATTTCTTGTACAAATTAAGATGAATATTCTTCTGTACATCTTATGAATGTATGTACTGAATATTCATCTGTATGATCATACAAAGAGAATTTTTTTAACGACACATTTAACAAAAATGAGAATTATCATCAGAATTAAATTTTAACATAATTTTAAACTATGATATAGAATCGAGAGCATTAGTCTACGATAAAAACACTGATTTGCAATAGGAAAATCAGAATACAGGAAAAAATTTTTTTTCCTTTACAACCAGTCTCTTAATTCTTTTGATGTAATGACCCACGATAATTGATGAATATATTGACGATAAAATAACAGCTACATTTACATAAAATCAAAAAGACAAGATCTTGCAGACTCTTCTGTTCTTATTTTCCAACGATGCTACAGTAGGATAATCAAGTTAAGAAATATATTATTAATATGCTCCATTAAATATCTTTTTTATAAATATTTCTGACTATAGTATATTATTTTACTGTTATTCAGAAATAGGAGAAGTAAGTAAGTAAATATCTTGCTGAAGAAATAAATCGTATGAATATTCTTGATGTAATTCAAAATAGATACATTTGAATAGTGTAACGTCCCCGTTGCTGCCTTCATAACCCCAAGAGTTTCCCAGCATCCGATGGATTTTAAATTACTCAGTCAAAAAGATTAATTTTCGAGCTGTAATCCTGAAGGAATCCACCTAGAAAATCAGAAGTGTATCAGATAAAAATCATGAGTAGATATTGTGGTCCTAATTGCTTAATGAATAGCTAATATCTTAAATATTAAATTAGTTTGGCCCTAACTTGGAAATCATATTAATTGTCCATTTTCTATGAACTGCTATTCATCAACAACTTGTGCTCACCTTATTTTTCTTGTATACATTAATATGAGATCACTAATAATGGATGAAAAATGCATATTTATATAACAATCATTGTACCTGAAGGAGTGTTCCAGTTAACTCTTTTTACCTTAATATGTATTTATGCCGTGTATTATTGACTAAATTTCGATATATATATATATATGTATCATATATATATATATATATATATATATATATATATATATATATATATATACAGAGAGAGAAATATCCAACCAAAATAATGAAACAAATCATATAACCCATCTTGAACGTTAAAAAGACTGTAAATTCTTCTTTTTTACAACAATAGATTTATTGATATTGTATGCATAATACCACTGACTTATATTTTGACATTATCTTTCACAATTAGTAAATTAAAATTGCTTAATACTCATTATTTAATAGGGAATATAATCTTCCTAGAAATTCCTCATGTTAAGTTTATTAATATATTTAAAGAAAATTATATTTATTTTTATACTGTTCATTTTCATTTTAAATAGAAGTGACGGAAAATCTAAATCACTTCGAAAAACAAAACAAAAAGAAAACTCTTATTTATTAATTCTTAACAATTTATCTTGGAAAGTTTCCAACATATAACGTTTAGTTCCTTTTACTTGGCAGAAATAATGCAAAGAATAATTTCGCAATTTAGCTTATAACATGATTCATTAATTCTGCTAAAAAAACATAATTTATTTTATGATAATTGGATGAAATGTAAATTCCTATTATGTATTGCCTTATTACTTTCCTTGATAATTTTCTCTTCCTTAAAATACATGATAATTTAACATATATTTCAGAAGTTACTAAAATGGCTTTGTTCTATTAGATATTTACATTAAGTTTTTGTTTGTGTTTTTAAAAAATGGGCAAAATAAACCCTTTTTCGTAATAAATATCATTAATTTGAATTGTCTGTAAATTCGAACTAATACACAAACATTGCTTAGTTTTCTTCTTACTTTATTTCACTGTCATCATAAAATTATTAAAATTTGTATTTAGAATTTAATCGAACGAGATAAAAAAAATCAATCAATTCACAAAGTTTTGGCTTTTACTTAGTTTTTTGCTGGGCCATGTTAGAAAAATAAATGGAAATAAGTTTTCACGGAAAATTGTAAACTGGAGATCTTTCAACCAAAATCCTTAAGGAAGACCTGAAAAAAAAAGGTACTTTTATAATGTAACAAAAAAGATTTAACTATCATGAAAATAAAAGAGTGGAAATTTAAGTCTAAGAACAGCTAAGTTTTGAGTTCAGTAAGCAAAGACCCACCTTGGACTACGAAAGAAGCATTCGCAAATTCAACATACATTAAAACTAACAAAGCTCTAAGAAGCAATTTTAAAATTAAATAAAGTTATTGAATTGTGTGTGTGGTATCAATTAACTTCTTCCCTTATTTCAAAATTTTCCAAAACTGAAATTTTAATAATATATCTACTATGCAGTATAAACTAAAGTAATGATCATTAACTTAATAAAAAATAAATCAAAAATACTAGTATATCATTATTAAAAGCATAAATATATATAAATTTGATTAATGAAATAAATTTTATAATATATTTAAATGGACAAATTATTTTCATAAAATAAAATTTCATTCGAAGTGTAATAATTGAGAGCATGAGATCAATAATTATCCTGGTTAATTTGGAGGAATTTCGAAAGCAATATCTATTAGTTCAATGTACTTTACTAACATGTCTTGCAACCTTTTTACTATTTGTGCTCTATGGGTTTACCCAGTAATGAATACTCATAAATAAAAAATCTCAAATACAAAAAGAGAAATCTATGAACACTAAAAGTTAGTAGAATGCTTCTAACAATAGTGACACATTTTTATTTAAAATTTGATATGTAATTGAAAATATTCTGCACGAAATAATATTTTACTAGATCTTTATGCATTTGAAACAATAAATGGTTTGTTCCTGTAATGGTAGAAAAGGGCCTTTGTACAATATTAGAATTAGGAATCTATCATTTGCTTGAATTTTTTCGAAAAATTAACACTACAAATATTCTGCTCGATAATGTTGTAATTAATTTTGGAAAGGATACTTTTGGAATTTAACAAAGAGCACAGAGCTATTTTGAAATGTGAACTTAATTTTCAGCTGGACCCAGTATTCACAGTTAAACAAATTTTACTCTATTTTATGAGGGGAGGAAGCTAAGAAGTTCATAGTTTTTATAATATTCTTCTAATTTTATTTATATTCTAATCAGATTTAAGTTTTATGACTCATATACTTGCAAAAATAACATCTACACAGGAGAATGTCATGTTCATAAAACGGGCATGGTCTTTGCTTCTGACACGTATATTGAAATTTAGAGAAGGAGTATTGATTCAGTTATTGTTGCATTTTGTTCATTTGACAAAGGTACGTCGTCAACTGATTTTATTTTAAAATTGCAAAACGGTTGGCTCTCCGTGGGTTCTTAGCATTTTAAAATTGGGGAAAACACCCAGAAATCTGAAATTATATTTTATGGTAGATAAAGCTTTTAAACCACATCCTCACATCAATTTCTGACTGAAAAACACGAGTTAATTTCTATAAAAAGAGTGGCCGCGAAAGAGGATCTTCTACTGCAAGCAACAAAAATGTTGCGAACCTCCCAAAAACAATTTCCTCCTTCTGACATTAGTGATACTGTACGTATACAAGTCTCTGATGTCGACCGTGGTCGAACTGATAGCCGAAATGTGTTAGCGGTTGTGGTTGGAATAGAAGACTCCGACTTCTATAAACTTGCAACTGAAAATGGTACCCTAAATCAGCTTTACACACTCAATCAGTTAGTAATTTGTAAGCAAAAGTTACTTTGCATCGATGGGATTTATTTTCAAGAAATTTCGCTGAGAGAAGCAGCTGCAGCTGGTTCAAGAAACGGTGGGCTATGCTGTCATTGTAAAAGGAAGTGTTCCACAAATAAATGCAGTTGTAAAAGCAAGGATCTCTTGTGTAATTCAAAGTGTCGTAATAGTTTAGGTTGCTGCAATAAATCAGATTTGAACCACATATAATTTAATAAGATTTTTATTACTATTATTTTATATTCTCATTTAAAACGTACTGTATAATTAAGTAAGTTTATAACTTCAATTATTTTTCTTTCACATTTTGAATGTACTGTATGTTTTAAGTTTTTAGTCATTCTTCGCAGAAAGAGAGGTGAAAAATTTATCGTGACTGAATTAAGGAGAAGAAGAAAATATAAATCTCGGACATGTTCAACATTCACCACTAGTGCATGGTGAATGCCGACATTTACCAGTGTAAGTCAGAAATAAGAGTATTCAGCAAATATTTTGAACGTACATCAAGCGACTATGTAAATGTTGACATTCCCCAGTGAAAGTCGACATTCTCCAGATTTCGGTTCACACAGTAACATATACACACTTCACTTTTTTTTAGAATTTTGTAGTTCTTATTTTATTTCTAAGAGTAAATTTGAAAACTTATATTTTAAAATAAAATTTTAGAATACTCATAAACAATCATTACGCATCACATTTAATAGTTATTTATTTGTTTCTTCATTAAACATAAATAGAATTTTGGAAAAAATATTAGATTATCTTCTGAAAAATTCAGATTAACTTTCATCTAGTAAATCAGTACTTTACGATAACAAATTTTCTTATTTAACATACACAGTCCTGTTACATTAATGTGATCACCTGTTAAAAGCCAGAAAAATCATCTTTCGCAGAGTGGACTACTGCGAGACTATAGTAAGAGTATCAATTAGGTTCCTAGAGGTGTTCACTGAGGTGTTGAGTCATGTTGAGCCACTCCAGCGCCGTTGCCAAGTGCTTTAGATTACAACCTTGAGAATCCATGCCGCAATCAACCCTAATGAGATGGTCCCACAGATTCTCGATTGGGCTTAAGTCAGGGGAGTTTGCTGGCCAGAGGAGAATGGTAAATTTATCCTGGTGCTCTTTGAAGCATGTATGTGCACTGATAACTATATGACACTTTGCATTGTCCTGCTGGTAGATGCCATCATCCAAAAGAAAAACAATGCACATATAGGGGTAGACATGGTCCGAAGGACAGATACGTACTTGTATTGATCTATTAGTCATTTTACAATGATGAATTAAAGTCAGAGAATGCCAGAAAAACATTCCCCAGACTATAATCTTCGCTTCTCCAGTCTGGACTGTGCCAGCAATGGTTACTGATTGTTTACTTTCAGAGGTTTCACTTCGTAATAGACTAACGTTCATATGTCATAAAGAGCATAAATCGTGATTCATCGGAAAAAACGCTACCTGTAGTCACTCAGTGTACGTTCAGTAACGGTGCTTGCAAATTCCAGACTTCGTCTGCTTCCGAGGCCCAGATGCAGCAACGTTTGCTGGGCAGTAGTTTGAGAGACTCCGTTGGTAGCCCCTTGGTTCACTATCACACAGCTAGGTGGTCAGTTGCTGAACGGTAGCATGTCTATTCTCCCGAACGCATCTCCGTAGCTCTTGTTCATCTCTGTCATCTGTAGCCCCCGGTGTGTCACATTTGCCACATAGGTGATTTTGGACAGTCCCATTTTGCATTGCTTGTAATACTTTTACCAGAGTGGTAGGTGAACAGTTCAGAAACATAGCTGTTTCGGAAATGCTTCCACCCTTGGTACGAACACGATTGATCATGCCCTTTTAGGCATCGGATAAATCGCTCCGTTACTGTTGCCGTTGTTATTTATGACTCTTGGAGAGATCAAGCTTGCTAGCTGAAGGCTATGTGAAATTAAATCAGAAGGATGCGTCTTCCTTTGAATCAGCACACCATGAAGGCGCTTATGACTTTGTTCAAAGACTCCTCCGACAGATGGCACCACTATATGATCAACTCCTTCAGTTTTGAATTCGTTTCTGCATAACGCTAATCACTGTAATAATTCCCAAGCTCTAACACATTTTATATGCCCTCAACTGCACTATGGTAACAACTGCTTTCTGTGGTTGGTTATTTAACTTCGACATTGAAAGGACGTGGTAGTCGCATTAATGTGACGGGACTGTATATTTTTAATATGAAAAATTAATTCATAATAAAAATTATTATTAAAAAACTAGGAAATACAGACAGTCAGCTGACTTGTTATTTGAGACATGTTGACCATGACATACATGCTACCTAAATTGATATTTTACGCTATCTTTTACCCTGAAAAGAAAATCAGTTAAAAAAAAAACTAATTAAATCCTCCTGAAATAACTTAGAAATGAAACCTAATAATTAGAAATGATTTAGATCAAAGCATATTATATCGATTTTTATTATGATGTTAAAAAAGTTATCCTTAATTTTGCTTATATGCTGAAGAATAGTTCTAATGAAATATACTTTTCTTATCTCGCGAGAAGATTTGATTTTCTGCCGACCATTCCCGACTATTCGCCTAAACAAAATTAGATTACCTTGCTTAGTAAGAAGAAATTGAGTTATTCCTTTCTCAGTTCTCTATAAAGTAGTTAACAGACAACACTTGTTTTGACTACTCTACAGTAAATTTCTCCACAATTGTGCCAAGCGAAATAAGACTTTTCAGCATCGAGTGCTGCCGGAAAAATACTTAATTTTTTTTTTAAAAAAATTACCTTTTAAAAATGAGACTAGAAAATGAATGAAATGGTATAAGTGTTTCTACTAAATAAAAAGCCATGATTTTTTTTATTTTATAAATAAAATTATAAATTTTCGATCAATTTTCAAAAATCATATGGAAAAAGTACTTTGAAAATTGGATAAAATAGTTAATTATAAGAGACGAGATAAATTTTAAACACTTTCCCATTTTCACTGAAATCTTTGGAAGTTTTCTAATTTACTATGTATTTTGATTTTATATCCTCTTATTTTTAAAAATATATACCTCACTAAATTAAAGAGATAAATTAAGTTTTAAATTAAAACTAATTTTTCAAGCAAAAAAAAAATTCATAGAATTTTAGGAAAGCTAAAAGAAGTAAGGAAAGGGAGAAGCTAAAAAGAAAAATATTTGTTGTTTACATTTTACATTGTATTACATCAAATCGCAGAAAAATAAAAAAATATATACCTAACTCATTATATACATATATATATATATATATATATATATATATATATATATATATATATATATATATATATATATATATATATATATTATTATAAATTTTTTAAAGGAGTAACAATTTTAAAAGGATTGTGTTCAAATTTTTGTTGCTTATATTTTTCAATTAAAATCGTCATAATTTCTTACACTGTGTTCAGAAAACACTTTTCCAGAAACTTAATTAGAATTACAGTCACTTGACACAGGCATCGTGAGTTTGTTAGGCACATTGTTGTTGGATCTCCGCTGTCTTCTGTAATGACTGTGATCATTATCTCTTGCACATGTGAAAGCCATTAACGCCAGTAATCATGTGATGTGCGGGATGCTCTTTGAACCTTTTATGGAAGCGTCATTTGCATCGCACGCTGTTTGAGAAAGCTAATCCTACGGTTAAGCGAAACAGAATTATCACTAATGACAGAATTGAAAGCAAAAAGGAACTCAAATGGTAGATTTTGTACATTCCTCCCAATTAGTAACGACGGGCTCTTAGTGAAAAAAGTTCAAAGTAAGTGTATCCAGTAAGAAGTGCTTATATATATATAGCCTTATTAAAAAACTTTTTTTAATTAAAAATTTTATTTATTTTAATATTTATCTAGCTCTACAGAGTGATGAAACACTAAACAGCACTTCCTTAGCGCAAGTTTGACTGTTACTTTATCAGATGGGGGTGCGGAAGTATAATCAATTCCCGAGGTTCTATTTCTGAAAGTAATAACGGAAATATAATTATGGAACATTATTTTTTTGTAATATTTCCATGGGATATCTCTATGGAACACATCTTTCTATGGCTATATCTATGGTAATATCTATCCATAAGATGTTACTGCCCAAAAAACACTCATGTATTATAACATGCTTTAATTTTTAACTTCGTAAAATGAGCCTGATAATAAATTCATATTAGAAATTCATTGATATTTTAAATATTTTTTTGTGTTTTTAAAAGCTTACTAAGAATGAATGCTCATCTTCAAAATTGTGAAATCAAAGACACGTAAAAACATCCCCTCATTTTATCAAAATATCATAATCTAATTAAATTTATAGCAGGAAACGTTCAAAAGAATATTTATATATTGGTTCTCAAAACATTTTCTAGCTTATATCTAGAAAACTGTGACCAGTTAATGGTAGATCAAATTTTGGAGAAACATTTTACATATATCTCAATCGATATTCATGCATGTTGAATTCGGTAGACGTATTTTAAGGCCTGTTTTCTGCATATTTCACCGATTTCAAGGAGTAAGCATTCATAGGAAACAAATAATGGTTGATCAAGCAAGAGAATAAGAAAATATATTGATTCCTGTGGGTGAACCTTTTTTCATTAAATATAAAATCCAATGTAAAAGCCTATTTCAAAAAGTATATCTTTATATTTTTATCAGCATAATTACAAAAGTAATATATTTATATGTATTCCCTGACTCACAACTACCTTCTAACATATTATTTTCTACTTAAAAAAAAATTCAATTCACAAGGAGTAATACGTAAAATAAATTTTTGATAAGTATACTAATAAAAGTGAAAATAAGTGTATAACATAATTGGTAATTATGATAATTTAAATAACTCTTTGTTAAATGAGTATATAAAATGGAAATGTCTGCTTTAAAAAAACCCCATATTTTGGAAATCTGAAGGTAACTTGAATCTGATTTTTCAAGCGTCACTTAAGGTATGTCACAGAAAATATAGAATCAACTTATGAAGAATTTCGATCTATTATCTTACAAATTGTGAAGTGATTTCAATCTTCCTCTAATAAATCATTTAGCCATTGACATTATTCTTGGATATATATTTTTTATGATACTAAATAAATAGCACAAGTGCTATTAGACGTCCATTTAATTAATTGTATTACTGTATCAGATATTTCAGATTTTGAAAGCAAATGATTCAATTTGTGGAAAAAATGCTCTAAAATGGCTTCATTAATATTTCAGAAGTGGAAGCAAACGAGTTATCTAAATAATTTACATCAATGTAATTTCTGGCATGTTGACATCATCAAAATGAGTGACATGTTTGTTATCAAAGAGGATAAACTGTTTACTCTTCATGAATGGCAGGCAAAATAGTTTTATGGTAAGGATGAGTATAAATAAAAGCATTATATAAAAATTAAAGGTGGTATATTTAAAAGATCAATGCATAATTTAAAGTAATTTATTTCTCTACAGAAAAGTTAAGAGTTCATAAACTTTTAACGAACTATTTGTTTAGTAACTTTTTTGTTTTATACATGGTATATTATTGTTTATATTCATATATTATATGTAATAATTCATAAAAAACCTCAATTACTTTATCTGTATTTGAGTACTTTATAAACTTTAAATTTGTGAGTAGATAATTTTATTTTGAAGCCAGTGGCGTAGTGGTAGCATTGCCAGGACACGGATCTGAGGATCCATCGGTGTGCTGTTGGTCAAGGTTGATTCAGTGTTTCATCCTTTCACTGGGTCTATAAAACTGAGTCGCAAAAATGCTTGAGAACTACTAAGAACTTCTTAACCGGAAAATATTCTTCGCTCCTCAGAACCCTCGGTCAAGAAAGCAGTAGTTGGGCACTGTAGGATCAGTCATACCACTAAGTTCAATTTTGTATTATTTTAAGAAAATATATTACAATTGTAGAATTTGGAATTTTGTTTCTGCTTAAAAAGCATGTGATCTATGTCAAAAATCGTAAAAAAAGTAATAGTCTGTATATTGTATTTAATTACTTTATTTACCCTACCATAATTTTTTTATTTTATTGCTTGTTTAATCAATTATTTTCAGTTGAGATGGCATTTCATCAGGTTAGTATAGTTATATTTTTATTGCTTTTTTGCTGAATGGAAGTTCCATTTTAAAAGGAGGTTTAGATGTATGGCGTCATAGGGTTGCCTCAATTTTTAGGTGTTCACGTAAAGTAAAAACGAAGAGAAACCTCACGTACTAGAACTCTAGAAGAAAGATTCCTCGTCTGATTACTTGCATGCTTAATAAATTGCTATTTTAATGTTTCAAGGGATTTATTTTGTCTCATTGTTATAGAACAAAGAGAGCACAAAATTATGTCTTTTTATGGAAAGTATAACGAATGATAATAATAGTCATTTTATAACATAGATTTTATTAGCTATATTGATTTGTCTGCAAATCATCCCTTTTTTTTTCATAGAAATAAGAGATGAAATATATTTATTAATTTTCAATCAATTTACTTTTAAATTGTCTTGAAAAGCTTAAGTTATTGTATCTTTTTTTTTTAGAATTTTGGTTTCAAAAATTAGCATTCCATCTCCAAAGTTGCACACTTAGAAAATATTCAATCTTCTAAATAATATATTCAGTTATAATATCATTGTATATCTCTCTGTATCAAATAATAAACTTTAAACTTCAAGATTTACAATTGGTTGTGGTAATTTGATTTAAAGCACATTTATAAGTTAAGATTTTCAATTGATTTAATAATCACGTTTAATTTTTTTTCCATATGAACAATCGAAGTTAAAATGCCAAAATAAAACCATGGATAAAATCTGCATTAAATCTTTCATCGTGTATCTAAAAATTGTCTTCAAGTACTTGGTTAGGTTTTTCTCAAACTGATATCAGTTAAGAGCTGTAAATTTCAAATAATTTTGTTTTCTACTGTAGATAAATATTTGTTAATATCACCAAGAAATTCAAACGGACCATCTATTTTTCATTACTAGATTAACGTTTTACAAAGTTAATTTCTGGGGGCATTTTATCATTAGTTCAAAAATTTAGAATTCTTTGTAAAACCCGAATACAGAGAAATACCCAAACATCTCATTAATCATTTACTGTAAAATTCTAGCAAGCAGCCGAATTGTTAACCCCTTGGCCTTCTGGTCAATTTTCGGTGGGTTCTAATTCCACTTATGAATTGAGTGTTTGTAATGGCTAGGAATCGACTTTAAACTGTATGTCCAGGTCTAGTTAGCATACAAGTGCAAAGAATGAACGTTGAGTAACAAACAAATTAAACTCACTACCTACAGTAGATAGTAAATTGAACTATTCACGAGCCACGTAGAAGCAAAAGTAATTAATATGAAATTTGCTTACTTTCCGATAAAAAACAAGAATTCAATCATTCATCAATCTCATTATCTAATTCTCTTCTATTGAACGTTATCATTTAATGAGAACTACCAGATGCTGCATCCAACAGAAGCTCATTCACTATGTTCTCATATTGTGCGAAAAATGTTTAGAAGGGGAAAGTGAATCAATTGTGGTTGTTGAATCTAGATAGTGAATCATAATTATGAATTTTCATACGAGAAGATTTTCCAAAAATTGTATTTCATGCCATTTTTGAAAGCCTAATGTATATCCCTTGAGCTAAATATGTTAGCCGAATGGGAATGAAATGCCTCAAGATCTAAAGTAAATACTCCAATTTTCAAATTATTATAAAGACCAAAAGTTATTAATAACTCTGTTCTATTTATTATGCAATTTTTCTTACAGTAACATTTCTAATAAGGATTCAAAATTGCTTTTTTTCTTTTCTAAAAATGCTGTAATAACAAATATAATATTCAAACAGCTTGAATATATATTATTGATCATAAGAATATATATTCAAGTCATATCATAAAAAATATAATATTAATTCAATAAATATTACCTACTAATTTTAGTAGCATAATATTAGAAAAGAAAAGTGTATTTCATTTATAATAAAACTTATTCTTATATTAGGAGAAAAAATATTTTTAGACTCTGAGGAAATATCACCCATAAATCTCGAATTTTCTAAGAAGTATTCTTAGATATTATTTGTAGCAAGAACATGTTTGGTAGAAACGAACAAGGAAAATGGTTCCTCCCTGTTTAGAAGGAAAATGCTTTTATTACAAAGCGTTTTAAAGAAGAAAAAAGAATTGATGGGAGAAAATATACCTATGTGTTTCTTTGTTTCTTTTCAAATAGCTCTTCAGTAATCGTCATTTTAAAGATAAAGATATGTAGCATAAGAAGAAATTTGAAATACCATTTCTCTCTGAATTCTCTTGCTGCTATAAAATTTTTATTCTCTGTATTCTTCGACAGACAAACATTTAATGTTTTCAGTAAATGAAGCATATCTTTTATAAACATTGTGTCTTACATTGAAATCAAAATGCCACCCGCATGATATAAATGGAAAAAAAAACATAAAGATAAAATAATACAAGACAAAACGCTAGGTTATAAATAATTTTTCCATTATAAAAGTAAATTCATTTTATACATAGAACTATAAAAAATACCATTTTGTGCTAGATATTAGGAAAATTTTAATCATCTTCTCGTTAACCTTCTAAACATGCGAGATTGTGGTAAATATTTCGGAGGAATCTATATTAATATCTTTTGAAAGGATAATGAAGATATTGGTTTTTAATCATATGCAACAAAGGAATAAACTTAGAAAATTATTCTGCGTTCATCCTACTAAATATACGAGGACACAGCAGAAGTGTAGAAACTATCATCCAATGTTCGATAAGAGAGGGACTGAATTTGAATTCATTTCCAAGAATGCGTTTTTCCTGAATATTTTTCTAAAGTATAAATAAAATGCATGAAATATATTAATAATTAAAATTGTGTACACTCAAGAGAGAAAACGACGTAAATAATATATTTTCTTTTGGTTATTCTTCTTAACCTTTGTGTTTCTCTCTCAGTATTTAACTTGCTTAAGTTTTATCTGGTTATAATGATCTAATATTAATATATATTGAGTTTAGTTCCTATTTACAATGGTAGTATTTAAAAAAAAAACATACTTTTTCACAAAACAAAACCTTTTTTTACTGTGTTTCAAAACAAATTATGTTCATTGATTCTATTAAAATAATTAGCTTTAAACAACAACTTGTATTAATGATATGAAGAGAAAAATAAGTTTTGAACCCCTTTCTTTTAGCCCCTCCCCCTCCCCTCTCTTGAATTTTTCTTTCTGTCCTTTTCAGATAGCTTGTTTTTCTTTTGTTAGAATGTTATTATTACCGTCACTCTATCTCATACATTCTCGCGTTCACTCTAGAATTCTCTTCTGACACTTTTCTCTCTGTCCCTTTTAAAAATTCAAGCCTGAATCTTCCTGTTTCTCAGGAAGAGTTAAATTATTACCTAGTTATATTAAACCAGATCCAAAAATCATTCTAACAAATATGAACGCAGTCATTGTTTCTCATCCAATATAAAATTCCTGCCAAATCAAATAGGGCCCTAGGTTTGAACGTCAATCTCAAAGGATACAAAACACTAAGCTTATGTTTAATAGAATAATAGGGTAGTGAAACACAGCTACCTAAATGCCCAAATGTCTTTGATATTGATTGTCTCCGCAATTGATTAAAAAAGTATTCTTATAATATTCATGTTTCACAATATTATTTTAAAAATCGCCATTACATTTTTATGGTCTCGGTTTTAACAATTTAATGGCATATAATTAACAACATTACGAAAGTAAGAGATCGAAGAATATTATTAATTTAATGAACCATTTAATAACATTTTAAAATCATTTGTCTTCTGTTCTAATATTATATTATTACCTTCTATTTTGAAGCATTCTTTGTGGTTACTGCTTCATATTGAAGCAGTTACCACAAAGAAAGGTAGACCTAATCGTTTCCTGTATCTGTATGCTACCCAATTCGCCGCAAACTCTTGAGTTCATTCAACATTATTAACCACAAATTCTTTTTTTATAACTGCAATGATGTATTTGGCCGAGCACAAAGACATCTGTAATCAGTATATAAAAATACTTTCGTCATTGTTATATTCAGCAAAAGTTTTTTTCGACAAGTTGTAGTAACAAAATTTCCTCTTAAATTTTCAAAAAAAGAATGGACTGTTACAGTACGCAGAAAGTTTGACTAAACTTAGATTAACTGCACAAAATATGTATGAAAACAAACTTTCGTGGAGGCTTACAAGTTTGTTACGCAGCGAAGATTGACGATTACTCTATAAATTAGGGAGACGTATGAGAGAAGGCATGAATCGCTACTCTTACAAACTGAATTTATCTGAAAATCAGAACTATCATTAATTAAGATCATGTAAATTGCAAGGTAAACATGAAATTTCTTGACGTTTTGAATAACCCAAAAGAACAAAACCAACAGATAGTGTGGATTCTTGTTAGTCCTCGAAGTAATCCCCATCAGCATCCAGCACTTTTTGTTAGAGTGTCTCCAGTTTTACGATTCCCTTGCGATAAAACTCGGGCGTTTTGGAGACAAAGAGGTCCATGAGAGCTTCATTGGTGAATAATTTTCCTTAAAGATGATTGTCCAGGGAATAATAGAAGTAATTATCTGATAGTACAAGATCCAATGAGTAAGGAAGATGGCACAAAATCTTTCAACCAATTCACTGTATAATATTCCTGACCACTTGTGCGACATGTACCCTGTTTGTTCTTTGCTTTGTTCCGTGTACTGTTGTTATAGTCCATCAACAATACTGCCTTGCGATTAATGAGTGCTGACTCTTTCTGTTTAATACACTCTAATTTGAGTGTGTGTAGCAGACATTCTATTGCAATGTCTGCTACACACACTCAAATTACTGCGTCCGCAGTGACCGTTTGGCCCATTCTTAGCAGCTCATAGAGAAGCACTTGACGAGTAGTCCACCAGACAACAGCTTCAACACAGAGTGACAAATTTCCTGACCTAAATGTGTGAGATCCATGCTTTGCCGTGCATTCATTCACAGAACTATCCTCATAATCTTGACACATTCGGTATTTTGATGCAACAGCTGATAAACCCACTTAACATCAAAGTAAACATCAGAACAAACTCTTCTGACACGCCCATTTCTCTTCGAAACAGTACGAGTTACGATTGATGGATGTGCTTTGTGGACCTGCTTTTATAACAACTGATATTCTTACTCCCAGCTAACCACTGTCTCAATGACGTCATACACAGATTTGCATACGCATCCTCACTTCATTGAATGGCAACGTGTAAACTGCACAAGAACTTTTTTGCGTACTTTATATTTTAATGATACTTCTAATTATTTACGTTTACAGGTAATTTCATATTCAACTCCCCCTTCAAGCTCCCTTATTCTTGAGAAAAGGATTCGACATTAAATGCAACTGCGTCAATGATCTATCCAGGGTTAAAAGATTTAGTTAAAAGTCAAAACAGAATTTTCGTTAAGGAAGGATCTTCAAAAAATGAATTTAGTAAGCAAATCCTCTTAAAAATTCCATCTCATCTTTTGAACAATATAACGTAATTGGCACTTTATATTGAATAATCTGATCGTCTACACGTTTTTTTTTAATTTTTACTTTTCAAATTTATTTTACTTTAGAATTAACTCAAAAGTTCTGCTACATTTTCTAATCTTGAAATTATATATATATATATATATATATATATATATATATATATATATATATATATATATATATATATATATATATATATAACACAGTATGTCCATTAAAGTCATTTGCCACCCTCTTAACTTCGGAACGGTTGCTGCTGTATTCATAAAAGTGGTGTCTAGGTTTAGTAAAATAGTCTTATGATACTGAATGAAACCACCTACCATGCCACCTGGTGGAAAACTGTGGAGTTAGCATTCGTATCTCTACACGTATATATATATATAACTTTATATATATAACTTTATATATATATATATATATATATATATATATATATATATATATATATATATATATATATATATATATATATATATATATATATATATATATATATATATATATATATATATATATATATAAAGTTGTAGAGCATCCTCGATTTAGTACGAAAAGATACCTTGTAGGCATCAATGTGAAGAATACAATGGCTAGAACGCGCCTTTGTTGTTTCGTGCTGTGACGTGGCACATCATAGGTGTGCATATTTGGAAAAACAAAAAACCGCTTTCGTGATTACATTTCTCACTTTTATTTCGAAATGGGAAGAACAGAAGTATTGAAAATAATTCCAACAATTTGTATGCAGTATGCAAATACGTAAGAAACGTTATTCACCTGAGACAGCTATAAAAGAAACATCTTCTTGGGGCTGTAGTATGTTGATGCTCATGGTCATGACTGAGTATTCCAAAGCTGATTATTGTGAGATGGTTTTACTGTACGGCGAATTTCGACGCAAGGCACGATCAACAACAAAGTTGTATCGCCAGAGTTTCCCTGCAGGCCCGCATCCTTCTCATCAAACCATCCAAACTGTTATAAAACGTTTAAGGGACACAAGTTGCGTTACTAGTTGACCTCGATCTGGCAGACCAGCTGAGGTAGAACGGCAAGTTCAACTAATGAGGTATTAGCATATGCCCTCGCATATCCGAAACGCAGCATAAGAGAGATCAGTCAACACTGTGGTCTCTCCAAAAGTTAAGTTTGGAAAATCCTAAGCGAATCAGATGCTCATCCATACTGACCAACGCCTGAACAAATTTTAGTGGACGGGGATGCCGAGCGACGCTATGCATATTGCAACTTCGTCATGAACCAGATACAAGTTCAGCCAACATTCTTGGCAGATATAATGCGGATGGATGAGACATGCTTTTCACGGAATGACATGTACAATAGGCAAAGCACCCATTACTGGGCGCTTAAAAATTCTAAATGTTTCGTCGACGTTAGACATCAAAGGCGGTATGCTATTAACGTTTGGTGAGCAATTTACAATAAAAGCCTGATAGGCCCCATATTTTACAATGGCACATTAATGTTGTGCACGATATTCATAATTGCTACAGAAGATAATACTCGATTTTGTGGAGAACCTGCTGTTGTTTAATCTTAAGAATATATGTTTTCAACATGACGGCGTGCCTGCTAACAAGACATCTCCAGTAAAGCAGTACCTCGTCAAGGAATTTGGCAACCAAATACTAGGATATGGCGGCTTCGAAGAGTGACCTCCACGTTCTCCTGATCTGACTCCACTGGACTTTTTCCTGTGGGGATACTTGAAACAGCAGATGTATGCCACCCCTCCACAAAAATTGCAGGACCTTAAACGACGCATTACGGTCGCGTGTTTCAACGTGTGCCCTGTGATCTTCAACTGAGTATCCAAATGTGCATTACAGCTGATGATGAGAAGCTTGAACATCTTAAATAAAGTATATTGTGATAACTATTTGTTTTTTTTCTGCAGTTTTCCACCAGGTGGCGCAGTATTCTATATCATTAAATAGCGCATGGCTACTTTTCTGTACCTAAACATCACTTTTATAAATATAATAGCAGCCATTCTGAAGTTGAGAGGGTTGCAAGAGTTACTTTAGTAAACATACTGTACATATAAAATGTATATAATTCTAACATTAATTTCCTTGATCCTTTTATATTGTTAAATTTACACGAATTCGGATAAAGGTAATTTACAACTATGATATTTTAGATTTCTTTAATAGTTTTATAATTTGCTAATGCATTTTAATTAAATGCTAATGCTTAATATTTTTCAAAATACTAAACATTAGCATTTTTGTTTTAAGATTACCATTAACAATCGAAACATTGCATTATTTACCATCGAAAATTCAATAAACTTATTCACTTACAAAAATTGAAACAATTTAGCACCAATTTATCAATCAAAATTTTCTGGTTCAAAGAAATTAGTGACAACTAGAATTAACCTGCATTAGAAAACTATTTGGTTTAGCATGATTTAAATACATACTTATTTATCGCTATTTGATGCAATTAAATAAATAATTGTTTCAAAAATAAATATTCGCCAATTCCTTTATCTTATTTAATAGTGATAGTATTTCCGATTAAACCTGAAATGGTGAAATATACATTTTTCTTTTCACTATTCAGAAGAAAAAAAAAGGCAAGTAGTACATTTTTAGTACATAAAAGTTTTTATAATGCTATAAATTTTAATGATATAAATAATTCAAAAAAAGGAAAAAAATCATTAAGCATTGAGCTTTTCAATATTTCAGTTCTCTGCAATATGAGCTCTAATTTATTACTCCAGATCTAGTTCGAGCTCCTAGAAAAACAATATTGAAATCTTATTTTTATATGCTTAACACTGAGTTGTAATATTAATGAAAAAAATTATATATACTTCTTATTTTTTATTTATGAATGCTTTATTTGCCAAAGCGATTAATTCCATAATATAAGAAATGAGAAAAATAATTTATAAAGAAGTATATAATATTTTTTATGATTAGCATACTTATATTATTTACATATTGTTTTTGTGGTGCTAATTCTGATTGTCAGAGATTTTTTTTTTTTCTGAAAATACACAGTTATATGTTTTATTTACAGCTTTGACTTTAAAATTTAATAAATTTCTGAAAATGGAATTGATCGATTTGGTTAGTGAAATATCCGTATTGTCAAGCTGACACATATTTTTATAATATATTCCGTCATTGAATAAATAACATATTTCATTGTAAATTTAAGGGTGAATTGTATTTTGAACTTTAGTTATCCCACACGAAAGCAGTTTCTCAAAAAACGGTTTTAAAACGTCAAAAAGGATTTTTTTTTTCAATTTTCTTGTCAGACGCTTACAGTAGATGGAAAAGCGCCAAGTGATTTTTATGTCATGGTGAATATAAAAAAGAACTTGGTGCCTTTAAACAACTTTTTTTCCAGCGTTACATCAGAGTCAAAATATCACAGATCATGAAAACAAGTGATATGTTATGTAATGTTCTCTGATAAATAATGTACTATATAAATCTTAAGGTATCTTTTAACTCTGAATGAACACTAAATTTGAAAAACTGTTTAAATAAAACTTATAAAATTAATATAAGGTTCTGCTAAAAATTACATATATTAAAAGAATCTTGAAAAAAATATTGTGGATTTATGTTTTAAAGAAATAAAAACAGTGCTAGAGAAAGTGCCTTTGATGTATTCTAAAAATTAAACTTGCAAAAAAATGCCTTAGATATATAGTAATAATTAATATCAATGTTGTAAAATGAAAATACTAGCAAAATCATTATATATTTGAAACAAACATAATTGAAAAATATATACGAGGGTTACTCTGAAATTTTTGAGATACGCGCAGATGAGAATTTACAAAATAAAAATAACGGTTTAATTTTAAAATACAAAGTATTTTAACACAGAAGACGATTTTTTACTGACTTACTTCAACTTGTTTAGCGTAGAATACATTTTAAACAGAAGAGAAAATGGAGTTGACGCGAGAACATTTTCGCGCTATGATTTTCTACGATATTAAAGCAGGATTAAATCAAGAAGAATGCGTTCAATGGTTGCAATTAGTATTTGGTGATGAATCTTCAGCTCGTGTTACTGTATTCAGATGGCTTAGAGAATTTAGAAGAGGTTGCAATTTTCTTCAGGATGAAGAACACACAGGAAGGCCGCCGTCGGTAGTAATACCGGATAATGTGTCTGCCATACGAAAAATGTTAATGGATGATAATCGCTGTACCTATCAAATGATACAGATGGAACTTAACATTGGATCCGCAGCCTTACACAAAATCATTCATGAAGAATTACATATGAAAAAAGTAGTTTGCCGTTGGGTTCTCCATAATCTAACTGAGCACCAAAAAGAGGAGCGTGTCAGAATCAGTAAAGAAACTCTTAAATTGCTAAATGATGGTGGCCACCGCATCATTTCTAAAATTGTAACAGGTGATGAAACGTACATACCGTTTTTTGATGTTCCAACACGTCAAGAAAGCAAATTATCGGTCTTTGAAGATGATCCCACGCTGACAATGATGAAAAAACAACGCGCACTGAAAAAAGTGATGTATGCCTTTTTTTTTTTCTTCTTCTTCTTTCAGAAGTACGGGATTGGTCAAAACCATCAAGTTGGAAGGACAAAAGACAGTAACAGCAAACTGGTATACCCCTAAATGTCTTCCAGAAATTCTACAAGACTTGAATGTTAGGGGACTAATGCTTCACAATGACAATGCATCTTCACATACAGCCGGATTAACAGTTGAGTTTCTTAAATAAAAACAAATTAAAATGATCGAACATCCACTGTATTCACCTGATCTAGCTACGTGCGACTTTTGGTTATTCTTTAATCTAAAAAAGAACTTACGTGGACGTCTTTTTCATTCAGAAGAAGAAATTGATGTGGCTATAAATGAATTTTTTCATCTATTCCAAGAAATGAATGGCTTGAAGCATTTATTCTGTGGAAAATTCGTCTACAAAAGTGCATTGATGCTGGAGGAGACTACTTTGAACACACCTAATATTTTGTAAGTATAACTTTAAAAACCTAGTTTTATCTCAAACATCTCAGATATAATTAAATAAAAATATAGTATAATTAAATAAAAATATAGTTAAAACTCTTTTAAAGTGCAAAGTACTGTGAAATAAAATTATATTCGTGATGAATTTGCACTCAGCTAAACATATTGGCCTATTGTAAGAAATCATTATAAATGAACGGTGATGAATTTAGAAAAATAAAGACTTTAATCATTCATAAAATATTTTTCTTTATATAACAGTTTAGTTTAAGACTCATGTGTGTGTTATTTTATAATATAAAAGGTTAATGGTGGCTATTTTTTCCCATTTGAATATTTTTTATTATCTGCTGGTTTCAATCTAAATCTCTCCAAAATAGAAGGAACTGTTTCAATTAAATTATTTCCAGTCTTCTAACAGTCATTTAATAACGAATGGTTATGGATCTTAGCAAAGGTATCAAAGACCAGTCTTATCTTTATCGAAGATTTTACGGATGTTTCTTTCATGAGGGTCTATGCGGAGGCTAATGGACATTAGCTGATAACATTTCGCCTCCTTCTTAGAATGGTTAGAAGAAGTAACTCCTACTTCTAACTATTCTGTAAAGACTTCAGGATACACTTTTCTCTAAAACCGATTTTTTCCTATTTCCAGGTAGTAAATTCAAGTCTTTTCAAGCACAACTCGTAATTGTCTATTAGAAACGCATGATCCACTTTCCAAGGCATATGGATTTCGTATCTTTCATTTTCTTTTTGTTGAAGAATTTCTTGAAAATGAAACATAACAGCTGTTTCAGCTTCCTTTCTTGAATTTTACTCGATAAGATCTCGTATACCAAGTAGTTCCAGATCCAACAATGAACAAACAGGAATATCTGCATGGGATAACATGGTAACAATATTCATTTGCATCTCTTTTGCCGGTATATCGGGGTACTTTACCCATCAAAGTCCAGCCTAACTTGGTTTTTAATGTAACTAAGCCAGTCCCTAACTCTTGGTTAAGAATATCTTCTTAGTTTTCAATTCATGCATCCAAGAGTCATTTTTTACACTAGAAATGTCATTACAAATGGCATCATGATCTAAAGCATCTAATTTAGAAGTATAGTTACCATCAAAACTACTCAAGTAAATTTTATAACATTTATGTTTACACATCCTTGTTTTCATTCCGCCAAATAAGGAGTGGCAAAATTCCTCTTCTCTTAGCAAATTAAAACCCAACTCTTCAGCAGTAAAAATCTCATATATCATTTTTGCGATTCTGTATCGATAATAGCTTTTTGGTGCCAAGATGGTCGCCAAGATGTGATTACAAAGCTAAATAATAATAATATATAATTTGTATTACTATATAATACATGCTATATATATAATTGTATGAATAATAATAATAAGGAAATAATAAATAATAAGACTAAAAATGATGGGATTGCCATAAATTGAACTTTATCATCGAATTCTTGCCAAACTAAGGGCCATCCGATTTTACACTGAACCCGGATTATTGTTTGTGAAGTGGCATACCTGGAAAATCGTGAGAATTCCGAAATTATGTTAGCTAATTGAAAATTTCATCTCGATTCATCACAATATCGATGGACTTTACATATTGTCACTTCCCCTAGTATTTCTTCCTAATTGCTGAAATTGATGGTACTGACTTTATTTTTCATAGCTGTTGCAATAGCGAGTATACTTAACTCTTTATTTTTCCTAATTTTGTGCGATATTTGAGAAAAAGTTTTGAATAAATTCATTTTTTGCTTATTCGACTCAATTTTAGTTCAATTTAGGGGACTGAAGCTTCATTTTCATACTGAACTGAATTTTATTTGTTTATTACATGCACGCCACTATCGTTAGATAGATGTACTATGATAGAAACCTCTCTTTTCGCGTAAGTGCATTCAATAGCTTCCTAAAGCTTCATGGTGATCAGACTATTGATGCATGCATAAAGGACAAACATACATACATTAAGTTTTATATGTATAGATGGTTACGTGGTCAAAGATTACGTAATTGAAGGATACAATATAATTATCGTAGCTGAAAGATATGGATTATCATAACCCTAATTATGCCAGATGTAAAGTCTTAAATTTTGCCAGAAAGTTTTAGAGAAAATTTTTGGCATCTAGTTAAAGCAAATAAAAAAAATTATTCAATACTTAATAACAGCATTTATTTTAGGGTTAGAATTGAACATTTAGATCAAACTGATTTTCAAAAACTAATTTTCTTTAAAATTGATGAGAATATAAATCTTACGGTTGGATCCTAGCAGAGCCCACACCCTTGGCGCGAAGGATTTTAGTTAGTAACAATTGTGGCTTGCACCAATCTTGATAACCCTGAATCGATACACTAGTTAGGCTAAATTAAACTATTTTTGGAATTTCATTCTGGTTGGCGCTCTTTACTGTTTGTCACCAAGTGTATGGACTCTTCTAGGATTTTACTAAATCTTATTTTCAAACTGCTTGCATAAATTTAAATGTAAAAGAAGTACTTATATTCAAAAAAGAAAAAAAAATAGTTTATAGTTAAGAAAAACTTTTCTGCAGTAAAAAATTTGGATTCCGTGTTTATTATAAATCACTTTCAAATTAAAAAAAACGATTTGCTCCGAAAAATATTTCTTTTTTATGTTACACTAAATTCATTAAAATTATCTATGCACAAATTCCCGAAACTTATTATTTTTTCAATGATAAAAGACATGTAAAATATAAAAGTAATTGAAATGATATTAATTGTCACATATTTATTAATTACATTTTATATGATATATTAAGACAAAATTTTGATTGACTTGTTACGAAATACAGAACTTCTTAAAAAAATACTTTTCAATTTTATTTAATCAAACTGTAGGATTTATGTATTTTTAAATTATATTAGACAAACATAATGGTTACGAAATCATACATAAAAATATGACTTTCCATGTCATACACCTTATTAAATACATTATTTTATAATACATAATAAATATTCATAAAATAGGAAAAAGTATTTTAAAGGAATAAGAAATACTTAGTTTCAACAAGTTATATAAATTTCAACAATTATAGTTCAAGATAATTATTATTAATTACTGAAAACATAACATTTAACCAGTAAAAATTATGTCATTTTTATTGAAAATTTAATAAACAATCATTTACGAAATTTATTAATTTATCCCAATCAAACAATTTATAACATAACATTAAAAAATGCAAAAAATTAGAAATTAAATTGGTTAAAATGTATGCAAATAAATATTACTGTAAGAGAGAAAACTGAATCAAAGGAGGTATGTTAAAGCTGAATATATAAAATTTAAAAGCGTATTGAAATTTTATATTTTTTGGTGATGACCAACCACACCTCTTTTTATCATTTTGCTGTCAAAGAACCTAAAAATAAATTTCATGACATAAGGCTATCGTTTATTTCTGAAAATGCAAGTCAAAAAGATTATTAAATTTTACAAAAAGTATTATTAAACTTTACTTTAAAAATATTATTAAATTTTCATTTCTCTGTAAATAAAATCTAAATGATTTTTTTTTTTTTTAATTTACGAGATTTATTTTAATTTTTGCCTACAAATAATGACTTTCAAATTTCGTCATTTCAACTTTCCTTTCAGTAGACAAATTATTTTCCCAACAGCTAAATTTTTATTTTTGTAAGTAACAGCCAAATCTTAAACTAAGCTGGACGATGTCATAAGGAAAAGAAAACCACCACTCTTCGACAACGATAATTCAGTTGCACCCTTCGCCCACGACACAATATAGCTTAACCATCAAAGTAAGTCATACTTTTTACAGACGCTCTATACACTAAATCTTATAAATATAGCACACATTAGAAATATAGCACACATCTTATAAATACAATATAGTGTTATATTAAAACCATAAAATTTTTCAGAATTACATTTATGCAATTTTGAAATTTTTAAATTACAATTAAGTTTTTATAATGAGATTATCATCTTATTTTTGTAATCGAATATTCATCATAAAGTACTCTTCTCTGGAATGAATTTAATAAAATTATTTGTTTATTAAAAAATAATTTCTTAAAAAATTTTCTAAATATAATTGAGAAAAATCTTTGAATTAAAATGATTATGACAAGACATCTTACTAACTATAATTTGTACAACAATATATCTATCAAACACCAATTTATAAATTACTCAAAATATAAATATTTTAATTCAAATCTTGTAAATTTATTAATTAAAAACTATTAAGAATAAAGTCTAAAAAATAAAAATACTACAGTTATAAAAATATGTAATTTACGATAAAATAGCGAAAATGAACTTTAACAAATAGAAAATATTAGTTATGTGCAATAAATTTTTCTCTCTTCATGGTACTAGAAGAGCGGAAATCTCATAAAGAATAAACAGTAGTTTTATTTTGTTAAATTTCCGGTATTTTGCCGAATTTGGTTTACTTTGTTGTGTCAATCTTAGCAATAAGTTTAGTTTAATTTATATTTCCAGATATCTTTTTTAGTCGACTGTGAAGGTATAAAATAATTTGATATATATAGCCTTTGGATATATCATATGTCACATAATTTATCTTACGTGTCATTAATATCTCAGTTTTATCACAAAACATTTACTTAAATGTTATTAAATTTGAGTTTAAGGAATAAAAATTTTAACTTTTTATCAATATAAAATTTTGTAGCATTCTTTTCCGTAAGGGATGAAAATTATAATTTAAAAATATGTTCATTACTTGTTTCCACGCCGCAGGTGGGCCGCCTACTCGGGAAACGTGTGTAAGGCGCTGAATGTCCTGTGTGAAATAAATCCATCACAGGAGGATCGCAGGACCCTCAGTGGGCAGGGAAAACACAATTGCTCCAGCAGCCGACAGTTTTAAGGACCATTAGTGCTCTGCTTGGCCGATGTTCTGGCCTCACCTTCTAAAAACGGTGGGTTCGATACCAGAACAAATCAGACGAACCTCTCCACCAGCCCAACGTGTATGCTACACTTCCCACGTTTATTTTAAGTTTTTTTGTGCACATCACTACGCCCGAGCGCGAAGTGAGGTCCACGCAGTGGGCGTCACCTTTACATGTGCGGGCTTGGATGAAGTGCCCTCTAAGCAGAGTTTGTGGCAAGATGGGCCGCATTCACGTGTAGCTAGAGGGAAACCTCTAGCAGCCACCCCGAGCTGACTAGCAACTCTGCTGCTATTACAAGGAGAGCCGCAGTATGCTCTTTGACGCTTGTCTTAAATCTTGTTGGTACCTACTCTTCACCTGCCTGCTTGGTCTGGTGTTTTCGGCTGGTCTCTGGTTTCTTGGGTTGGTGGTCGCGGCTAGACGTTTCCTTGCCATGAAGCAGTAATGTTCATACTCATATGGTTGGAGTCTCACTCCCTGACCATGTGGTCCAGCTAGTGTTGATACTCCTTTCCTCAACATGAAAGTTTACGTATTTTAGATTGAAGCACCACACTTACTGGGGTTGACACTATTGTTGGGGCGATAACAGTCTGAGAGAAACCACTGTTTTAGCCAGCTAACACCTGTTTAGAGTCTCTGGATGAACACTTCCGACGGAACGGTTTAGTACTAAGTTCGTGTTTCACTCACATTCTCTCGGTTTTCATCTTCCTCCAGACTCTTGATTCTTCTTGTTGTCAAATTCGTGAAGGATGAGTCCCATCCCATCCGAGTTTCAAAACTATGTGGATCTTGTGGAATTCGGTGGTTGGGATCTTCGCTTGGTCACATCCGAGTTTATGTCACTGTATTCACTGCTTTGTGGGTTGCTCCTCAAGTAGGTGGGGCATGCCTGTTTCCTCAAGATGATGAGGTTTGTAATCCTTAGTACGGTAAGGTGTGTTGTGTTTGTATTTGCGTGTGTATGTTGATGTGTGTGAGTGTTACAGAGAGAACCGGGTTGTTAATCCTTATCCACATGTATCACTACCGGTTTTATTATTTCTAATTATTGTGCTGATTAGTTTAGCTTGTACTGTCCTATTTGTAGTAACTAAGTCATTCCATGCCGGTAGATTTGCGTCCTTTGGCTTATTTAGATAGTGTGATGTTGTGAGTGGACATACAAAAGCATAGTCTTGTGGATTTCCTTCTTCCCTACATATACAGAATGTCCCTTCCATGGTAATCTTTAGTAAAATGCGAAAGATTAGCACGAGCAATGAAGAGAAACCAGTTTACTGTGTGACTTTCCCTAGCCTGTAAATGAAGGTAGGGAATTGCATGTGCCCTGTGAAGAATTGAGCCAATTGTTTATGGTCAATCAGTCGCTTTGTGTTCACTATTGGGAAGAAGGTGTATATGTGCCTACGTGTGTCTGCTATGTCCCACTCTATTTGCCATTGTTTGAGTATTTCATCTAAAACTAGAGTTTTTTTAGTCGCGACTGTTGTTGCGTTATTGCGTTTATAGATGGCATCTGTGTTGTCCGTTTTGCCACCTGATCTGCTTCTTTGTTACATTTTATTTATGCTGGAACCCAGTAGAGTTTTAATTTGTGTTTTTCACCTGATTATAATTATAACTTTTGTGCCTTTTGTACGTCTCGGCCAACTTGTCTAGTGGTCAGCGTGCCTGACTACGGATAGGAAGCTCCTGGGTTCAAATCCCGGTTCAGGCATGGATGCACTTTTTCTCTTTCTATCCTGTCTTTGTCCTTTCCTTGTATGTGAATGAAGTATGAATTGTGCCTACTCTATAAACGAGTTCCTATGGCATGTGTGAGGGTGCGATGGTGGCCCACCCCCTGTGGTGCACCCGAGGCAACGCTTCGGCAGCAAAAAGGTCGCTATTTCTGGCCGGTTTATTGGGTATAAGAGGACAATACATCCCGATATACCCCTACCATTGGAGAAAAGGCTTTTTGTACGTATTCATTGCATTGTGTGTGTGTTTTGCTAGTGCGTAAAGACTAGACAGACTGTAAGTATGCGGACAATTCCTGAGCTTTCTTCCTTAATGCAACTAAGCGCGTTGTGGATTGCATTTATTTCTGCTTGAAAAACTGAGTTGTTTGGGTTCATGGGCAAGTAAGTGGTTTTAATAGTGTCTGGTCCTTTATACATTACGAATACCACACTCACACCATCTTCTGCTTTAGAGCCGTCCGTGAATGTATTATGCTGTGGCGATAGTATTTGTGTTGCTAGGGGAAGTGTATAAACTTTTCCATTATTTTGTCAACTGAGTGAAGCGGGTTATATCTTGCCTTGGTTTGAAACTCTCTTCTGAGGTGTAGTTTTCTCTACCTATTTTGACATCTGTCTTAAATCTCTGTACGTTTACGAAGGTCGCTTCCCTGAGTACCTGGAGATGGAGTGATATCACACCCGTTAGGACATTAAACGCTGCTGTAGCTGTTTTGTAGGCTGTCTTAATTCTTAGTAGGAATGGCCTCTGTGACGTTTGTAGTTTCTGTTTTGCTTGTTTTCCTAAGTTGCCTCCCCATACCGATGAGGCGTACGTGAAATTCCTTTCTGCTACTGTATGATACCAGATTTTGAGCAATTGACAAGTGATTCCCCAGGTGCGTGGTGCAACTCTAATTAGGTGTCGTGTGCTATGATTACTTTTTGTTGTAGTGTGCGAACCAATTGAGATTTTGGTCTAACGTCACAACTTGATACTTTATAGTGGTAGCTGCTTTGAGAGATTTCCCGCTTATTCGAATTATTGGTTCTCACTACAGTTTGTGCGGTTTGGCAAACGTTATTATGTTGCATTTGTTGACGAAGATATGTAAGTGATGTCCCTTAGTCCAGTTTTCGAATGCTATAGTTGCTGCCTGTCCTATTGTTTCTAGTATTTTCCTTGTTTTACCTCTGGCGCTAATCAGAAAGTCATCGTGTGTTGCTATGCCAGTACCCCAATCAAACTGTATTGTCCTGTCCATAAGATACGTGCTTATTAGATTTATTAATGTGAAAGGGCAGTTTAATTCAATTAATTTTGTATTAATTGCCTGCCAGTGTACTGTGTCAAATGCTTCTTTAATGTCTAATGAGATAAGAATTGTGTATAATTTATGTGTTCAACACACACACAGTTGTTACGTATGTTTTTAGTTACTTCTTTAAATGCTGCCTCGCACGATCGACATTATCTGAAACCGTATTGATTATCGTTTAATTTGTTATTAGTTTTTAGATAATGTGTTAATCTTTGGCAAATTAGTTTTTCAAGAATTTTCCCTATTGTTGTGACAAGACAGATTGGTCTGTATGGCTCCAAGAGTGTTGGGTTCTTACCATTTTTTGCGAAATAAATAACTTTTGCCATTGGAAGTGGTGTTGAAAAGTGTTGTAATCTGAAACATAGTGTGATCCATTTTAAAATTACTTATGGTATTGCGTCGACGACCCTTCTCCAAATTAGGTAATCCAAGTCATCCAGTTCCGAAGCGTTATTTGTATTGAATACGTATGTTACGTTTCTGATCTCCTCCCTTGTTGGGTTTTTGAAGTCACTAAGTCTATTTGGTGGTGTTATTGGTTAAAAGGGGACTGGTGTGTTTAAGAAATAGTGTTTGGTTATTGTTTCCAAGGCACCATATATATTAGGAGCTGCGTTGCCTTCCCAGCTGATTTACATATTCGTTTGTTTAAATACTTTTTCATGCGCTATTTTGAATGCTGTGCCAAATGTCTGGTTTGTTTAAAAGTTTTTACACGCTTTCGCTTTTGCATTTATTAAAGCTTTGTTATACTTGGCACGTTCCCTATAGTAAATTGCTTGCCTGGTTTCCCTTTCTTCTTCGTCGCATGCTCGATATCTTCTGTTGAGCGCTTTAACCTTATTCCTTTGTATCGCAAGTTCTTTATTCCACCATTTGAAGGATGGGATTTGGTGTATCTTCTTAAATTTGTAGCTTACCTTCGCCGCGTTTTGTACTATATTGATTAGTTCCGCAGTCTTTTCGTCTAATTGTTTAGTATCGCGTATTTCGGTCATTTGCCTTTCTAATTATCACGTATTGTTTTTAACTAATCTTTTAAATTTACTATGATTACCAAATTTTGTGTTTAATCTTGTGCTAACTATTTTCTCACAATTATAGTAAATATCAAAAGTGGTGTAATTATGGTTACTCGCCGTGTGAGCGCCTTCGACTTTCCAGTTGGTTATTATTATTAAAGCTTCATTATTGGCTATTGTGATGTCAGGGTTTCCCTGTGCTCTCGTTGCTCTAAATGTTGGAATGTTCCCGTCTCATTTGCTCTGTGTCGATCATTTTCTATTAGATAGTCTATTAGTGTTGTTCCTCTGTCATCTTCGTAGGTGTAACCCCATAACTGTGACCTTACATTCAGGTCTGCTTCTAAGATAAATAGTCTGGTGTGGTTTATAAATTGTGTCCATTCTTGGAAGGATTCTGCCAAGTCTCCGTATGGTCTTGCATATTGTGTGCCTATTGTTAAGTTTTTTTTGTGGTTAGCGTTGCGAAGACTGAGGTTTGTGTCGGTGGCAGTAAATTGAGAAACACCTGTTTCGTGATTACTAGCCACGCTTCCTTGTTTCTTGAGAGACTGTAAGTCCAGCTAAACCATACAGTTAATTGTTGTTTACATATGGGTCCTGAAGCAAGGCAATGTCTACTTTGGTGTCTCTAATGTATGTTGCCGCTAGAATTGTCACCGCCCTACTGTTGTGCAGGTTAATTTGTAGAATATGCATTATGTTTGTGCCTTTGGTTTGTGTCTGTTGTATGTATTGTGTATTTGCTCAGAAGCTTTTAGTGGTTACTGATTGTTTTAATTTAGTGTTGCATATTAATTAATGTGAATTAGTTTTATTTGATATTTATTTGGTTGGGTTTGTTAGAGGTTAAACTGCTAGATACTGTTTAGGGTTGATTCTGTGTTGGTGGGAGATGTTGTTAATTAGCCATTCTATTTTGGTGAAAATAGGAGTTAATGTTTACCTCGAAATTCTTAGTCGGCACTCCCGTCCAAAAAATCTGTAACCACTTACTTGTTCCTTGCTTTAACAAAATGTGTTTAGTGTCTGCGTGTATTGTTGTTCGTGTTTTGACACACATGATAATTGTAATAAGAGTACTCTGTTGAGAAAGCAGGGTGTTCTGTCTAATATCTTGTGCCGTGTTTATGGTTAACCATTTCACGATTGATGCATGTGTGTTTGTCTGTATGTGTTAATGTACACTCTTGTGTCCTATGTCTACGACCGCATTTTCTGCAGTATTCCTTGTTTGTGCATTGTGTGGTGGCGGGGCCAAAAAACTGACACTTATAGCAGCGCCTAACGTTTCTGTGTATTTCAATGTTTGACCTATTAAAGGCAAAGTTGATCTAATGTTGTTTTGCCAGAAGAAAGGCAGATTTCCTTGTTGTTTCCACTACATAATGCTGTAAGTCTGTGCGTGTTCTGTGTGATTTGATTTGAACTACACTGATAAGAAACTGCTGTTGATTCGTGCTTAGTTCTTCGTGTAACCTAGTAATTAACTTTGTGTCGTCTATTCTTGTTGGAACATTAAATAACATAATACGCTGTGTTGGTGTACCCTCAACGTTAATCTTGTTGTATTCTAGTGTCTGTTGTAATTCCTGCCATTGGTGTCTTTACATTTGATGAGCACTCTGTTGTGTTTTATTTGTATCTTCTGTAGGTTAACCACCTCACAATTAATCTTCTGTAGTGAATTGATAACTTCTGTAGGTGGTGGTGTTCTCATGGTTCGTATGGCAAGTGTACTGGATGAGGTGGGAGTAGTTTTGACTCAGGCCATGTAAATTCCCCTAGAAGCGGACATGTCGTTTACCTTCGCTGCTATTAGTGTCACTAGTGCGTGGATCAACTCTGTAGACTTATGAGTTTTTGCTACCATGTTTTCTATTTTGTTGACAGAGAGCTGTTAAGCCGGTTGAGCACGTGTTCCTCATAGGTGCGGATGACATGTGGTTTTTCCCTAGTGTCTTTTACCTTACGTGTAGTGCGTGATGTTATGGGTTTGCCACCCCGAGGATGAGGGGAGCTCGCTCCGGCTTTTTCAATCATGTCAACATGTACTGTGTGGAAATCTCCCATCCGCTCAATGAGCTCATCAACAGCGTTTCTTATTGACTGCTTGAGGCAATACTCTCTTACTCTGTAGTGAATGATATGGATCAGTTGGTCCATTATATCTTTTATACTGTCCATTGTGGCTGAATAAAGATAACTATGTTCTGTCATGTGATTCTATGCTGTCATTGAGTGGTGTGGTTTGTTGTGCTTGTGTTGTTTGCGCGTTTGTTTTGGTTTTTGAATCGTGTGTGGTTTGTCCTTGCGGAGTGTCTGTACTTGTGTGTTGTTCCATGTTCGTTAGTATTACAATGTTATGAGAAAAGTATAAATACAATTTAAAGATATAAATCTAGTACAAATCAAAGAACCAGAGAAAGTAAAGTGACCCAGACACTGTACGTTGTCCCCTCACCCCGCCATCAATAAATTTGTTTACTGGAGGGAAAAAAATGGGGGTATGTATATATAAGATTAAAAATTCATTACATTAGACGAACTTATTAGAGTAGTTTAACTAGGGTTTTGCTTATTGTCAGTTTAATTTATTAGACAATATTTACAATAAGTTTTTTTTAATTTAGGATTGCAGTTGACTTAGTTAATTGTTAGTGATTATGAAAATCTATTGTGATCTGTGAATCTGGGCCAAAGAATAACCTCGACAAGGCAGAGTTATAGCTAAGGGTCAGTAGGAGCAGATAGAGAAAATCACTCATATTATAAGACTATCATTAATCTGTCGGGTTTACCAAGAATTGGCTTAAATGACAAGTAAGATGATTAAGTTTAAAACTGGAACTCCATTTAGCTAGGAGAGAACACTGAAATTATGGTGCAGTCGTTATTACTCTGATTAATAATCTATTGTTTGTTGGCAGTCAATTCCAAAGAAAAATTGATAATTATAATTGATTCACCAAAGAAATTCGGAATAGTAAAATATTAAGGTTATTGGTAGAATTTGAGCATATTAATCATAGACTAGACACTCAAACACTTTATAAGTAAGATAAATTATTGAAATTGTAAAAATAATCGATAATTGGCACGATTAATTAAGATTTGTCACCCTCGCTGTGAGAATTTCAATAATGAGATCATGAGTTACACATTCAGTTACATAAAATCATAAAAATCTGAAAGAGTAAGGAAATAAAAAGATTTTCTTCATCTACTCCTAGCACATATATATAAGGGTTTAATATATTAATAATTTGGAAGTAGTCATTAATTACCATAATTAATTAAGCTTAAGCACTGATTTAATATTTATATTTGATAGAAAAACGTGGGGACAGAGTTTACATTTTTAGATCAAAAGTCAAAATACAAATGGAAAATAAAAATATATTATAATATTTAGACACTCATGCTCATAGTAAGATAGAACATAAGAGTTGAAAGATTAATCAAAATTTGACACGATTAATTACGATTTGTCACCATCCTTGTGAAAAAGTTAATAATGCAACATGGGAGCTTGAATTACATTTAATTCCGAAAAATCTTAAAATCGTAAGAATAAGGAAGTTAAAATTTAATCAACTCCTAGCACCCTTATTTAATGGAAAAAAATCATAATTAGTTTGGTGACAGTCGTAATTACATAGTTTAATTAGCTTTAAGCAATGTTTTAATTTTAATATTTGCTAAAGAGAGAGAGAGAAACATATAAACAGAACTTTCATTTTTAGGTCAAAAATCTAAAAAACATAAAATACATATAAGTATTACAATGTTTAGACACTCATGCACATAGCACAAGAACATTGAAATCGCAAAAATAATCAATAAATAACCCGATAAATTGAGATTTGTCACCATTACATTGAAAAATTGAATAGAGTGTAACGTGGAAGCATGAATAGCATCTAATTTCGAGAAATCGTAAGGAGCTTAAAGTAAGGAAATAAAAATTTAACTACACCTAGCACACTTATACAATGATATAATTCACAAATAATATGTAAATAGTCGTAAATTATATAATTAATTGGTTTTAAGCTCTAATTTAATATTAATATTTACTAGAAAAACGTCGGATCACTTGTTTTTGCTTAAATTAAGTCTAAAGTCAAAATAATCATAAGATAAATATAAGTATTATAATATTTAGACACTCATACACATAGTAAATAAGATAAAACATTTAACTAGCAAGAGTAATCAATATTTGACCCAATTAATTACGATTTGTCATCTTCCCTGAGAAAATTAAATAACTCAACGGTAGCTTGAATTACAATAATTTCTAAGAAACTTATTAAACGTTAAAAGAATTAATAAATACTACTTCTAGCATACAAATTCAATAAATTAAATCATAGATATTGTTTGGAAATAAACTTAATTAATTTATATAATTAATGACTAAGCACTGAATTGAAATTAAGCCTTGCTAGAAAAACGTGGGAATACAGTTTGCATTTTTTAAGTAAGACCGTCTAAATAAACATAAAATAAAAATATTACTAAATTTAGACATATGGTACTCAAATTGAATAAGATAGAACATTAAAATTGCAAAAGTAATCAGTAATTAATTAGATGTATGAGATTAATCTTTGTGTCCCAGTATTTATATTAATTCCTTAAATTTTTTTATTTATTGACGGCTAAGGTTAGGAAAATAAAAATGTCTAGGCACTTACCTTTAATTTAGCCTTCCATCCTGTTGTTTCCTATCTGCTGGTAATTAATCATGTTGTGATTCTTCATTGCTTGTTTAAAAAATTAGATAATTTTAGTATGTAAAATTTTCACAAAAAATGAAACAAAAGATAATATTTTGATATACCCTTAAAAAGGCAGGCCTAATCTGAAAAGGAGTTATCCCAGTCAAAACGTAAGATCATTGTAAAAATTGTTTTAGAATGTCTGCATATTTTCAGTTTTTAAAATGGATTTTTCCTGTCATGTTAATAGTTATATAATGAATAAATACGAAATTACTTAACTCATAATAGAAATAAACATATATTAGATGAAAATTTATAAATGCAATTGTAGATAACATATAGCTATATCTCAAGGTAAGAGAATTGAAATTACTTTTCTAAAAAATGTCTCAAAATAAGCCAATGTTTCAAATTTAAGAAAGATAAATAATCAAATAAGCGACAACCTAAGAAACTAAAATATAGAAAATCTGTAATACATTTCTAAATATGTTGAAATTTTAAAGAAATTTGAACGTAAAATATTTTTTAAAGAGAAGTTTATTTGTCAATGATTGTTTCTCCTAACTCTATTTTTTTATACGATAGTATATCTTATACATATGTATTCTAAATTTACGTATTCCTATGTATTCTAAATTCACAGAATAAAGTAATTTATAGAATTAGCATTGCAGAGTCATTTCGAGTTAAAAATAAAGGCAGAAAAATATCATCCAAAAAGCCTAAATTATTAAATAAAAATAAGCAAATTAGAATCGGCCAATTAATTTCGCATTGCATTATCTGATTAAATAAAAAATTCCCTTTTGTGATAAACCAAAAACTTCTCCTCCTTAAGTGATATTAGGTATTCAGCATTCACAATTAGCGTTTGGAGAAGTGAAGATTTATCTTATGCTTCCGTATCCAGGTAATTAAGCACGCTATTAAATGTCTTCCAGAAATTCAAGATATGATTGTCAGAAAGCACACATTACAACGTGGCATTGCATCTTCTCATTTAACCAGATTTATAATTGAATTTCTTGAGCAAAAACTTATCAAAGTGACATTATATTCAACTTTTCGGCATTTTCACCTGATCTAGTTGGAGGCCACGGCGATCTGTTGGTTAGGACGTCGTTCTCGTCATTGGAACACAATGAGTTCGAATCCCGATTTAACCGAAGATTCGTCGTCTTCAGCTACTTTTTAAAGAAGCACGTTAAATTTATCGTATTCCCAGTTTCTAAATCCCGTATATAGAAATGTATTGATATAGGACATCATTTTGTACACTCCTAAAAGTTCGCAAGTGATTATGTATTTCAAAAATTTCAGAGTGACCCTCTTAAAAACTATTAAGTATTTTTCCTTAACATCCAAATAAATTTTTTGCAAGAAAATTGTTATATTTTTAAGATCAATAAAGAAAATAAAAAAGATGGACAAGCTGGTGGAAGCTTAAAATGCAAATAAACTTAAAAAAAGAATAGGATTTGAGGAGACTTAGTTTATCGCTTTAGGGCCATTTTTGACATACGTTTGAAATATGTGAAAAATGGCTGAGATAAAATTAACTACAAAAAATGTTGATTTTCTTTTGGTTAGAATTTTTACAATCGAAAAGAAAATTAATGAACACATAAATGTACTGAAGGAATTCTTAATGAACAAATGAATGCAGGATACTATGATAAGGTTAGTAAAAACAGAATTTGATCTTTATATATATATATGTTGCATTTCAATCTTCGATAAATTTTCGATGTATAAATAAAATTAAGTATATGTGTTGTCCAAAATGATAGAAAACCACTGAAAATGGTGAGTTTCATATGTAATAGCATGGAACTAAATTTAAATACGTTATACCACGGATATTTTTTTTTTTTTTTTTTTTTTTGTGCTACATTATTGCTTATCATCTCAAAGGTATATGTGTTACACATGATTTTTCCTTAGTTTTGTTTCGATTGAAGTTTAGAATGTGAGAGACCTATCAAAGATCCAATGGGGGTCAAATAATAGGAGACTGTTTAATCAATGTTCCAATAATAGGAATCATGTCGAAAGTCAGACAGCTCACAAAAATCATACCAAAACATCTGTGATACAAAACTGTGAAAGGATAAGAAAATTCACCGCTAAACACAGATAAGTCTTATGATAGATTGAAAGAATATGGTCGCCACAAAAAGTTTACGGTGGCAAAATTGACTGTTAAGATGAATACACATAACAGATCCGAATTCCATGCAGAACAATAGGAAAAAAAATTACATTAAAAAGAAAAGAAAAAGAAAACACATTTCAGGCAAAACTGGTTTTGGTAACATGTGGATTCAATCTTCCATGTACAAGACTTGAACATCATACTAAATGAGGAATGATACAACATCACACTTAAAATATTAAGTGCAACACCTACAGCCGCACCATATTAAGCGCAACATTTCTTTTCATATGGATTTTCCATTATTTTCTGACGAACATTGTATGTGTATGCTTTTTAAGATTTTATCTTTCCCACGCTTTGTTTCACTTGTAAACTAAAAATCTATGAGTAACAGGTGCGTCACTTTTCATTCACTTTTCGCTGGTTAAAATACATTTTACTCTTAAATCTTTAACTGCTTTCAAAATAATTTCTTAAGCAGATTAATATTATCGAGATTACTATTTCCGAATTTGATTCATTACTTCCTGTCTAAGCTACTATATTAGTTGTTTGGTATTTTAATTTGCTATACCCACTTGTTAATTAATTTTCAAATTAACCATACCCATTTGGTTAAGCTACAGAAGCTCACTTTGCAGATTAAGCAAAAAAAATGTCTCCCTCTAAAATGTTATAACAGATATACGTTCTTAATTAGTAAAATGAGCATTTTGTTTCATTTACAGAATTAATAAATGTTTTATAAATATCTAAGTACGCGAAACAAGCTCAAATTTTAATCCGGTAGATGGTGCTCTCCTAACATTGATTTGTAGGTCACATGACTGAGGGATGTTTACTCGTTTCCCCAATGTGTTTTATTAAAAATGAGCAATAAGTTTAAAAAAAATTACTTCCTTATATATAAACAATGATTACTCACTCTTTAATTATGAAACTATAAATCTATTCTTAAGAAAATGTCAAGAAACATAAAACATTTATAAATTATAAAAGCAAAATTACGTGAGCTTGTATTAAGAATTCTAAATCGAAACATTTCTGTCAAATATAAGAATGGTTTATGCACATAAAATTATAGCAATTTATATGAAAAAAAAATGTAGTTTTATTATCTTTTGTTTCATGGGCATTTTACACATCTATTTTTGAGTCGGCTCTGTTGGACTTTGAATTTCTTCCAGTACATTTAAATTGACTTCATTGATTTTTTGGCAGTTTTTTAAAAAGTATTGTGTGTGTGAACAGTTTGTGTCTGGTTAAGAAATACTGCTTAAGTATTTAAGGAATTTTCTTTTATTTGAATATTGCTTTGGAAGATTTCTTTGTTGAAATGAGAACAATTCTAGTATCTTTCTCTTTGACATTCAATGTGTAACAAAATCAATCTTCGATCATCTGCTGGTTTTCGGAGTTGTAGAATATGATGCAGAAATTTTATGTGATGTATCTGCTAAACTTATGGTGTGTTACATTATTAAATAAAATAATAATTTCTGTCTTTTTCTTCAGTTTAATCTATGACCAAATTGTGAGCGATTTTATTTTTTGTGATGTGGTTTTATTTATTTCAAACTATACGATATTTGCTCCTCTCTAACAAATGCTTTCTTCTAAATCAATTGTTATTTTTTTATCACTCTGCTGAAATTGTCCACATCTATCAAAATAACTTATTTCTTTATCCAGTTCAAGTTCATTTGGATGATCAATATCTTTTGCAGAAGATTCAACTTAATCGAGTTTTCAAACGTGTTCCGTTATACTTTTTCATGCTTTATTAATTTACGTTGGTACACTAAACTCAACATTCCCGTGGGTGCCTACAGTGCCCTTCTGTGACTGAGGTATGTGAGGTGTGAAGTACATGCCCCAGTTAGGTTGTCAACCTAACGCGAATTACACAATGCTTAGTTCTCAATCATGGTTGGTTACTTACTGGATGAAAAGTTGGATCGACCATGCCCACCCTGAGGACCGCACTTTAGATCTGTGCCTTAGGAGCGCAAAGCGTTACCACTACGTCACCGGGCTTAGGTTTATAAACTATTCTTAAATAAAACGGCAAACAAATGTTCAAAAACAATTAGCAGCACGAAAATAACATGATTATGGAAGAAATTTTAAGGCAATACTGATCGTATGGGGCATACACGCCCCAATATCATATGTGAATTCCAAGAAACGATTCTTTCTAAGAAATAGTTGAAAGACAAATGAAAAATTACAATGCCAATTCTAAAGGGAGAGTGTTGTTCCAACAGATCGATAGATGCCGCCTTTGTGTTGTGTTCCACCAGTTAGATGCCGCCGGGTCTTTGTGATTTTGAAACAGGGGACCAAGCAGAAGACCCCAATACTTGGCCAGCCATCCCAAGAGGTATAAATTCATTTCAAGCGCAAGGATACCGAGACCTATTTGATGTGACTAGCCACCTTTAGTAAAACACGACGAATCTTCGGTTAAGACGGGATTCGAACTCACTATTTTCCGATTGTGAGAATGACGTTTTAAATATCCAGGCCACCACGGGAGTGTCAAACAGGATACTGAAAGAATGATTGATTACAGATACTTTTCCTACGCCTGCTGATTTTCGAAGCATGGGATGAGAACTCACACGCCCTCCAGTGGTAATACTGGTGACAATTTAACAAAACCAACTTTTTCTTTAAGAATGTAACAGTATTATTTATATTTATAGTGCACTAACAATAATTATTTTCCTAGAGATTTACCTAAATGTTTAAAAAAATTATTCATCTTAATTTTCAACTATTTAGACATGGTTAGGTAAAATCTTGCAAACATTTTGATATTTTAACTAGTTGGTTGGTTGGTTTTTATGGCGCAAGGTCCAAAAATGGACATGCTGCGCCAAGATATTTTAACCAGACCAAAGACGTAATTATTAATTTGTAAACCGAATCAGACAGCGATTTACATTACTTTTAAAATTTAGAATGCAAAAAAATTATTTTGACACATATCACAATAAATTAAACGAAAATTATGTACGGAAATTCATATGAATAAGAACTCACAAATAATTATGTATTAAAATTTATTACGAAAAAACTGATAATTTTTTTCCAGGAAAAAATTTTAATTTGAAGAAAACTGAGCAAATTATTGCCTTTATTGTTTTTAAAAATGCATTATGACTAATTTTGCTGATTTATAAAAATACCTGAAAACAGTATATTATAAACGCTGATATAATATCGGCGAATGAAATTTCGTATAGTAATACACAATTAAATTTAAAAATCTTGGATGAATACCTCTTAAGTATGAAAAAAATGTTCTGAAAAATTTTCAAAGTGATGTTTTTTCATACATATAAAGGTATGATTAAAAAATTTTGAAATCATCCAGTAAGGGAAAAGTTAAATGGAATTCATAGCAAAATATTGTATACTGATTTTCTGCAGCATTAATAATAAAAAATTACCGTTAACAAAACATATTTATAAGCAGTTTCATATCTCAATAGACGTCATATATATAAATTGAGAAAAATATTACTCATTCAAATAAAAATTATGAACTGTATATTTAATATTAGACAATGTATAACTAACACTAACTTATATTAATAAAGATAAATTTTAATAGTTTAAATTCTTAATGATCTTTTGATACCAGCCAGACTAGTTTTAGAACCACAGCGACAGAGGGAAGACTGCTTTAAACCCCACATGTGGAGAAAAAATGCTTTGTTTTACCAATTGATAATTTAACTCGTAATCAAAAAACAAGATGCATTTTTAAAAATTGTGTCACACAGAACTAAAATACACAAAAAGTCAGTTTCGTAATATTAATTTAATATGAATTAAAATTTTGAAAAGGAAAAACTGAATTTTCTGTGAATGTAATAAATAACTTGAAAATCTTTTAAAACTAGAACACTTTGTCAGGTCAAGTCGCTCTGATTCTTGGTGACTTATATATGTATTATATAATATTTTTTCCATGTAATTTTCTTGTATTGTTTTACTCTATAGAATGATTTTACTAATTAAATAAGCACACAATAATAATTACCAACAAAGAAAATGAGTATCATTGGTTATTCTTCAAGATTGCTCCAATTAAAAACATACACATCAGAATAAAAAAAATAAAAACAAGATTCTGCCTATAGCTTTTTAAGTTTGAAATATGCTTTTTATTCACACTGAGTAAGATTTTTATTATGAAACTTTTAAATGTTTTTAAAAGTTTCCTTTGAAAATAAGAAAAAAAAAATCTTAAAATATAATTCATGAAAACAAGAAAATGATTCCCTAAATCAATAAATAATTTATGAAAATCATTAAAATTATGAATTAACCCTTTCCAGTATTTGGTCTAAGAAATATTTACAATGAAAATTAGTTATTCTCACTGCTGCAAGATATATCCAAATATTTACATAGTGTAACAAAAAATAAAAAATCTAATCTTAGTTATTAAAAAACACATTAAATTAATTAAAATCATTAACTTGTTATTTAATAAATCAATGACCAGAAAAAAATTATTCACTTTTATTTATATACCGGGTAAGCCAAAAGTTCCTCACAATTTTAAAAATTCATAAAAAAAGAAGAAAGTAAGATAAAGTGCGGTTTGCAAAAAAGGGCTCACAAGATAGTCGGATTTTTTTTTTTTTTTTGCAGCAAAAAAAGTTTTAGTTAAAAAGTCGCCTATAGGTGGCACTGACTGTCCGAAACACAATGAAAACGACAACAGTATGCTCCATTCATTTATTCTGATAATAACAGTTGTTCAATATGACCTCCAGTACATTGTACGACACAACTAAGGCGACTCGCAAGCCCGTTACAGCTGAATGCAATATGTCGGAATGAAAAGCAGAATCTTTGAGTTTGGCCAATGTTGAAGGAGATGAACGGTACACACGTGATTTCAAATAGCCCCACAACCAAAAGTCAACTGGAGTGAGGTCGGGTGATCGTGGAGGCCATGCGATCTTCCAGCCTCGACTGATCAGTCTCTCTTCACCAAAGGTACTCAAAAGGAATCGTTTTACTGGATTGGCATAATGTGGTGGTGCGCCATCCTGCATAAAGTTTATTACAGATAACACACCTCTTTGATTTAATACAGGCACGACTTTGTCACGCAAAAGAGTGAGGTAACGCTTAGCGGTTACTGTGCACGTTTTCCAGCCCAATCTGGGAAACGGTTCTTCAAAGAAGAAAGGTCCGACAATGAAAGATGAGGTGAAGTCACACCAGACTGTCAACTTGGCTGGATGCAGAGATTTCGTCGTGTATTCACGAGGATTAGATGTTACCCATATACGCGTGTTATGGCTGTTGACATCCCCGTGTAGTGTGAAGTGCGCCTCATCTGTCCAGAAAACGTTGAACAACCACTGAGGGTTGTTTTCGATTCTTGCCATAGCCCACTCGGCAAATGATTCCCGCATAGCTGTGTCTCCCGGTTGTAACTCCTGCAGTGACTGCAGTTTGTAGGGATAAAGATGCAATATCCCGTGGAGGATAAGTCGAATCGATGCTTGAGGCACATCCAATATTCTTCCAGCTTCGCGAGCACTGCTACTCCCAATGGACGATTCCGCCGCTAAATCATTCATTGTGGTTTCCACCGCAGTAATTCGGCTCTCCGATAACGAGGGTCTTCCACTGAGTGGCCGATCCTCCAAAGAGCCAGTTTCCTCCAACCTCTTGACAAGCTTGACTATTCCAGGACACGATATGGGGCCTTTCTTCGTCTTCAGTCCTTTCGTCGTGCGAAATTTTCGCAACGCAATAGTTGCTGACTCTCCGTTCAAATAGAACAACTTCACCAACAACGCTCGATCGGGCAATGATAACATTCTGAAAGCGAATGAGAAATTCTCGAGTATTATGGCCTTTTATCGCAAGATTAATTTGCATAATTCTGCTGAATTTCTCGATGTCAGCGCCATCTATGACTTTTTAACTAAAACTTTTTTTGCTGCTAAAAAAAATCCGACTACGTTGTGAGCCCTTTCTTGCAAACTTCTTTATCTCACTTTCTTCTTTTTTTATGAATTTTTAAAATTGTAACGAACTTTTGGCTCACCCGGCATATATTTTTTGTTTTTACAATTTAAAATTTGAAAATAGATTTCTAGCATTTGCTTTTAAGAGATGATTTGAGAATAACTTGAATTACTTTATCTAAGACAAAAAAATAGACACAGATAATTGAATAAAATTTACATTTTTATTAAAATAGAAGAATGAAGAATCCAAAGAAGTTGAAACAACATTCAAGATTGAAATAAAAATTATTCCTAACTGTTAATACACTAGCAACCACTGTACAACCAGTGGGAATGAAGTACAAAATAATGCCCATGGAAAACAGAGCACTGTGAATTAGAAAATCTAATTTACAAAATGTACAACATTACAGATTCTTTCAGACAATATAAGATATCTCTGTACAGATATTATTTTTGAACAAGCGCTTTGTGCAGCATGTACAGATATAAAAGAGCAAATATTAGGGTTCAAGCCAGGAAAATAATAAAAAATATAAATGTCCAAATTTTTAAAACAATTATTTTTAAATAAATGTTAAGATATTTACAATTCAAATTGATAAAACTTAACAAAAGACACATTTTCTACATAAATAGGACAAAAATATGGATAATTACAAGATGCACAGAACTTCACAAATTCTGTTTCGTAAAAGTAGTGTGACAAATGCTGATATAAATTATGTTGAGAAACTCGATGAACGACAGTTTCAAGAGAAAAATTGATCAAATTATGAATGGATTCACAGCACATCAGATGGGTAACTATACAAATTTAAAAAAAATACAAACTATATGAAAAGACTAGCTGGACATTTCAAACATAAAAAAACTTTTTGAACAACTATGTTTACATATGTATGCACAAGCATAACTTTTTATTATAACTTCTACTGACTCATTTAAATTTTGACTTGATTTATACAAGTCCCATACACATAATTTCCTTTCCATTCATTAACATAAAAAAAACTTAGCTAAACACATCTAAAAATACTTCTTTTATAAAATTATTTTTATTTTTAAAGTTAGAATGTTTTCTATACTTTGAAAAAGGGTTGCAAGCATTTCTTTAAATCTAGAGCAAAGTATATTATAGTTAAACTCTCCCCCACTTCATGATCAAAACTTTAAAACCTAATGCTTATATTTTCCTCCCATTTAATTAAAAAATAAATATCTTAAATATGATTTAGCTAAGACTTTAACTTGTTCTTCTAAAGAAACTTGTTTGCTTTTTTAAAAAGATATATATTTAATTTTAAAAAAATTAATTTGGTTTGCTTCAAATATATTTCAAATAAATGATTATATTAATGTTAGTTGATTCAAATTAGAAAATTTAACCGAAATAACAATTTAATAGAAATCTATTACATATATAAATATTTTAAACTTTTTTTACTTTTATTTACATAATGCAAAATTAAAATCAAAATTTTACCTTTATTAAAACTGTTTTTTGCTGATTCTGCTAAAACATTAAATTTTAGTAAGGAAATTTCTTAAAAGAATATATTATGTATAAATTTTTTAAATTAGAAGTTGAGAAGCAACAAATAATTAGAAGAGTCCTTAATAAGTTGATTAATTATAATGTTGAAGTTTCAACCACCAAATAGCTATTTTAAACTTCCTAATCTAAAATTAAAAATTCCCCCAAATTAAAAAAAAAAAAAATCTCTGAAATTAAAAAATAACTTATTTTTATTTTAATTGTTATGGATTGCTTTCATTATATTTGATAGCAAAATGGCAACTCAAGATTAAATTACTGAGTCAGCTGTCAAGTACTAAGATCAAATAACAGGAAATAGTGAATGTCAAAATTTACAGGATTATATTCACACTGGTGAGAGAATTTCTTTTCACATATATCATTAAGAAATGTTAAAAATAAAAATCAATTTAACTGGACAAAAAAAAAGCATTACTATTCTACTCTATATACAATGCTTCCATTTACAAAGACATAATAGGTACAGGTGTAAAACTTTTTTGAACACAAAAATATAAATATTGATAAATTCTTTAATATATTTCTCTTCACTACAACTCTGAAAATAGGGAATTTATATTTTTTATCACATGTCATATGATATTAATATTTTATCAGCATTTTCTGGCAAGAACCCTATTACAGAGCCAGTTGACTTTATTTTTAATGCAAATACATATTTAAAAGGTATGACAAAATTTCAAGAATTAATGAATTTCAGAAAATATTTTATGATTCAATTTAAATAGAATGCCTAAGCTCATTAGATATCTTTGTTCTATAAATAAAAATATGGAGTAATAGTAATAACTACTAGTTCAATATTTTTAGTACAGATAGGTACTTTTACACATGTGCATAAAATTTACAATAGAATAAGCATTTTACAATACTCTAAATATTACATCCTTTTACACACACTGGCTCTGCACCTGAACTTTTATAATTTCAAATTATGAAAATAAGTTTAATTTGTATTAAAATCCCTATTATAATAAAAATTAACATTTTATTTTCAGATAAATTTGTGCAGGACCAAATTGTTAAATAAATAAATTTAATAGAAAAAACCATTAAGAGAATAAAGGATTATGAGCATATATAAAAGTCACAGTGCATCAAAATCAAATTTTAATAAATTTATAGTTTGTTAGATAAATTCCTTTAACTTAAAAATAAATGATAAAAATTTAAATCAATCAAGTTGAATAAAATTAAGCAAATTGATTTAATATTACAAGGAATTTCATTTGCTTTGCAAGACTAAATGATAGCTTTAAAAAATAATAAGAATTTTAATTCTCATAGATTGAAAAAAAGGATTCTGAAACAACTTTTTTTATTAAATAAGAGTTGAAGAAAGAAATCTGTAATATACAAATTTGTTATAATTTAAAGTATATATTTATATTGTATTATATGATTTTACATTCTTAAAAAAGATGAAATTTGTTAATTTTATACATATTTGATTTGTAATAAATGAAAATTATAAAAAAAATTTTATAATCAAAATTTAATATATTTAGTGTTTATTTGTATACCTGGCAACCATTAGAAACATTTTCTTTAATAGGAAACTTTTATGCCAAATGACAATGCAAAATATAGCAATTACAAAATAATTTAGAAAAAAAACAAGTTCTATATTTCTTTTTTACTTAATTCTTTGAGTTAGCACTGACTTATAAAAAAAAATGACATCTTTATAAATTTGATAAAAAAAAAAAAAGTTAAATAATAATTACGTAAAAGATAAGTGTTAACTTTTAAACATACAACTTATAAATATGAGAATTCTTCTAAAAAATTTCATTAGAGAAAGCATCTAAAAACATTTATCTTATTAATGAACAATAGAACAAAAAAAGCCATATTTTTAGAAAGTCAAAAATTATTTAATTTATGAAAGAAAAAACTGTTTTGAACAAGTTATTTCATTAACATTTACAATACATAAAATTTAAATATAAGTCATAAAAAAGGTACAATTATAAGCTTATACTTCAAAGAAATTATTAATCAAATAAACCAAGAGCAACAAAATTCTACACATTTCATCAAAAAAGAATTTTATAATTATAAGTAAATTCAAGTAATAATCTATTAGCAATTTGAGATTTCATAATTCATTTAAAAACTATTGATAATTCCTTAAGTTTCAAAAAGAGTAATTAAGAAGTAATTTTAACAAGTAGAAAAATTAAAGCATAAATTTTGACAGAAAAGCAAAGAATTTTGAATTTTGTTTCTTTTTGAAACTTTAATTGCAAGAAAAAAAATCCAAAAAAGGCAGAAAATTGAAAAAATTTTAATACAGAAACTTGAAAAAATGAACTGAAATGTTAGCAGATATGTATTTTTATTGGCTACTATCACCTATATATTATCAGGAAACTCCCTGCTCTAAGATATTTTACAATTGATTAAATCACATCAAAAAGTATACATTACTAATAAATTAATGTTTGATCATATTGTAAAAAATGAAAATTAAAGACTAGCTCTTATTTCTATCCTGTAATATGAACTCATTCAACAAATTCTATAAATTATAACCAACTTCTACTTTAAACAGCCAAGATATTAAAATAAAACTGATTGGGTTTCTTTAATAATCATATGCAGCAATATTTAAAAAAATGCATAAATCAACAAGGAATGTGCATTATTCATGGGATTAAATCCTATCAAATGTTATTTGAATTTAAAATAAATCTTTGCAAATCTGATTTCATGAAATAGTTTGACACTTTTAAAGTGGAGAATAACACTCCTTAGGATAATACAAACTGAGAAATAACTAATACACAAATCAAAACAAAAATAATTTAAAACATTTTGGCAAACAATAAAATGACAAAAAGTGCAATTAAACATAACATTGTTCATCTTACACACATTTAAATGCATTGTTTCAAATAAGGAACTAATGGAGTTAAAATGAGTCACTTTGAAAGTTGAAATAAAGTTAACATCACAGATATTAATACTAATTTAGCAATGAAATAAATATCATACAAAAAATAAAGATACTGCACAAATCACTATCACATATAACAAAAAATATAGTAATTATGACCTGCTCATTTCCAATTAAGACTTGAAGATTCATTGCACTGATATTGCAACTTATTAAATGTGAATGAATTTACAATGAATACATAGAACAAAATTTCAGAAAAATAATAAGCCACAATAATATGGAATAATGAATACAACTATCATAATTACGTTTTTTGGGGATAAAATTATTTTACAAAAACATGGAAACTACATGCACTTACTTTATGTTTTTCTGCTTACTTATAATAATAAGAATCTATTCTTGCAGATATATAGCTATTAAGAGAAAACAGAAATGCTTCAAATTAAATACAAGAAATCAATCTATTAATGGAAACAATTATTTGCTCATTTCATAAAAGTAAAGTTTACTATTTATTGCTGACAAAGTGACATCATTTAAAAAATAATTTTTGATAATCTCTAAAAATATGTTCAACAATTTTCAAAGCATTTTTAAAGTTGATTTCCTCAAAGCATATGAAAAAAGAATTGCACTAAACTATAATTGGCATCAAACATGATAGGAATTACAAAAAAAATTCTAAATGATAGCCTATGCTAAGATGGCAAAATCACTAGATCATTAATATCATTTTGAGGTTTTTGAGCCTCTGAGATAGCTTGTTTTATAGCTTCCTTATAAGGACCTCTTTTCTTTTTATTGAACCTAATTTTGAAATCATCTAAAAATGGGGTTAACTGATTGCAAGGCATAAATGAGGATGTTGAGGATCCAAACCAAGAAACATGAGCTTGCTGATTAACAGGTGCACCATTATAGCTTTGGGAAACAGTTAGAGCAAGCACTTTTCCTGGCCACCAAGGAAAGCCATGTATTTTTCCCCAAACAATATCACCAACTGTCATTTCTCGACCAATGTCCAAAATGCATTTTTTAACACTATGGGTTCTAATACGCATTGTCAAAGGTTTTACTTTGTCCATGTCCCTGAGTGGTGATGAATGTTTTGGGAAATCAGGAACATCACCATAATCACTACCAGAACCAGAACAAATACTAACATTACTTGTACTGCTAACATCACTAGCAACAGAATCTTCTTCAATAGAATACTTAGGACTACATCTCATATATGCTTTAGCGTTCAAACGTTTCAAACTAATAGATAGCTTTTTGTAACATCTGGTCTTTACTTCATCAAACATGCTAGTTTTATTTAATTCTCCAGAAACATTAATGTCCCCTGGGAAAGATGTCCTCAAGCACCACCCATCAGCTCCATTTGTATTAAAAACATTCCTAGTATCTGTATTTTCTAAGTCACACTTTTCAGTTTCTGTTTCATCATTTTTATGTTTACGTTTTCTTTTTACTTTGTGCTTGTGATGATGATGCTTTTCTTTATCTGCTGCATTTGCATCTCCATTTTCATTGCTAGGACTTAATACAGCTGTTGTGGGAGAATTAGCAGTAGTAACAGCACGCTTTTGTGCTTCTTTCTTGGCCCTCTTTAATGCTTTTTTTGCAGCTTTAGCACTAGAAAAATTCTTAGTACTATAATCAGAATTTTCTTGTAAAGACCAATTACTGTCTTCTTCAGTATCACTAGCATTTTTGATTCTGGCAGGAATTTTTAAGACAGATTCTTTACCTTGGGGATTTGCAAATGAAATCTTAATCACAGGACTGGTTTTAGCTAAACCTTGTTTCGAATTTGCTCCATTACTAGATCCAGAATCAGTTTCTTCATTTTTTACAACATCAACCCGTTTTAATTTGTCTGGCGGTGCTGCACAACAGGAAGGTTCACTGTCTACATCTGTAGATTTTCTTTTACGCAAAACCATTTTTTCTGCTTTATTTGATTTTGGATCACATGATTTAGATTCAGTATCTTGAACACAGTTATTTTTTGTATCACTTGTAGACACCACATTTGTTGAGGCACTATCACATTTCTCTGAAGAGTCTACTTTTGTACTTCGTGTGGCTATCCTTTGATTAGAAAGTACTATACTACCCGTATTAGCACCACTTTCTGTATTATTTGCAGCACCTTGCAAATTTTTATTAGCAGTATTTCGAGTCACTACTCCAGGGACCTTCTTTTTATTTGGGTCATTTTCAGCAACAACTTCTTGACAATGAGAACAAAGTACCTTACGTGGGCGTAAGCGTCTCATACGAACACTTTTATCCTTAGAATTACGCGCATAAGGCTTATAACTAAAGTAAAAAGGAGTTGATCCTGGTGGAACTTGGTAATAGGTATGCCTCTGCTTTAAAGCATACAATTTATCTATTTTTTCTTCAGGAGAATCTGTAGTACTTGTAGGACCATTTTCATCCTTTGGAACTTCAGGAGCTGGTGGAACAATTCCATAAGGAGCATTCCTGAAAAAACAATTACAATTAGAAAAGGATATTTTTACAAAATTGTATAATTACTATAGATTCTTATAAGTTACAGTATGTAAGATAATAAATGCATTACAATAGAGCCATTTGAAAATATTTATTATACTTGCTTAAATATAATTAAATCTTGACCACAAATTTAGAAACAAACTATTTAAAATAATTTAATAAAAAATTTTCTCATAAGCAATGCTTTAAAAACTCATTTTTCTTAGTTTGAATTCTTATTTAAGGATACTTAAGTTATGGTTTATAATATCACATATTGAATGTCAATTAGAATAAGATTTCATAAAATAAATAAAATCTTGTCAATTGTGATGAATTCAAATGAAAAAAATAAAAAGAAACATGCGTGATTAAAACATTTAAGACTGGGATCCACAGATTTTACAAGCAACTTGAAAGGAAGAATATTAGAAAACATTAGGAATTGCACATGCTTAACATATAAATTCAAAAGATAATAACTTTCAAATAAAAAGTTTCTACTAACATGTTTTTTTAAAGATTCTTTGGAAATTTAAATTTTACTTCACAAACAAGTAAAACTTGTTTATGAAGTAAAATTTCAATTTAGATAGAATAGTTAAAAGTAAGTTTCTTGATACTTCTTTTTCTGCACTCTAACATGAAGAGTTATTATATAACTAATTTCTTTAACAGTAATGGAAGTTGTTACTTATAGCAAATAATAAGAGACTTTCTTGAACTTAATATGAATTTAACTTGGATCACTGAAAACTGAACAAGTAAGAAAATATATAACATTCAAATATTCAAAGAAATTCGGGAAGTCTTAAACATTATTTAAAACAATTTTGAAGAAAAGTGAATCTAGCATATCTAAATATTCTCAAGCTGATAATGAATTTAAACAAACAATAGAAAAATTAACCAAATCAGTGGATTTTAGCACACAGAAACATATTAGCGTTTACAATTTTACATGGGTTCAAAATCACTTAAAATGTCTGCAACAGAGGTTGAAATTAAACCCACAAGTAAAAAGGCTACAGTTAAAAATTGAAATAAACGCATAAGTAATGTAATTTATAATAAAAATAAGGTATACCAACACACTAAATAAAAGCTTTTATTCTCATATTTTATTAAATAAAAAATTAGATTAAATTATTCTGCTTTACAATCAATATTAGCACAAGTGCTAATTTAAGTAACCTACAATTTTAACTGGATTTCAAACCATTGAAAAATAAATTCAGAAAATATATAAAATAAAATTAAACCTTTTCCCAGACAAAATGAAGATTAATCATACAAATTTCTAAAATCTTACATTAATGTTTTGCCTTCTATATTTTATAACATTTTTTTAATATATTTATTCTCATAAAAATAAATTAAACCCAGAAAAAAAATTTTCTGCAGAAAATCAAAATTTCAACTTAATTTACCATTACAGGATAAAAATAAATGTAAAGGAAATACATTTCTTTTAAAAACTGGAACCACACACAATTTCTATAAAAACTAAAATTAATAACTTGTTGTATTACTGCACCACCTTAAAACTTTTAATATTATAAAAAATTTTAAATAAAAATCCAAAGCAACTATGCAAACCTTTTCTACAAGTTTTTAGTTTGACTGCATAATAGCACAAGATTCCTTTTTCAGATCATGAATAATGTTAAAAGTATTATCACTTTCAAAATTTCAATACTAAAATATAGATATTTTGGTCTATGATTAACTTTTACATCCTGTATAGCCATGACAGTTATAAAAATATGACATTAAATAAATTAATTTTATAATAGATAAGGTTTATGATTTTATCAAAAAATTTATATAATTTCTTTTTAGTCATTGATAATTTTTTCCCTTCAAAACAGGATATATTAGTTGTAAGATATTTCCACTGTATTTCTCATCAAATATATGAAGATTTGTATTTTTTTAATGACTATCACAAACAGTGAATTGTTTCAAAATAGAAGTTTTCAAAATTCTAATTTCAGACAGAGAAATTACCAAATTCCTAGTTAAAAATATGAATTCTTTAAATTTACAGACAGCAATAAAAGAAAACATTTTTTCAAATAAATTTGTAGAATTAAAAATGCTTTTTAATGCTAAAATGTCAAACATCTATTTAAATGGTTGGAATTATGCAAGGACTTCTGATCAGTCATTTGATTTATTGACATTTTTTAGTTCAATTCTAGTATACTAGGAACAGCTTTTACTTAAGCACACACTACAAATTCAAATAAAAACCCATTCTGTAACATAGAATTTATGAGTGAAGTTTACAATATTAAATATTATGTGTGAAGATTAAGATGTTAACTCTCTCACTCTCTGCAACAAATTTAAATGTTAACCCATTAAATGAGGATTTACCCTAGGCAAAGATAAAAAAATTAAAGTTATATAATCTGACATAATGTGATACATTATTATTACTAATGTGAATGTTTTTTGAGTTCCAATTATTCTTAATAAATTTAAGCATTAAAAAAAATTAAATTTGAAAAAAAAAGGTCTAAAAATACAATACTTTAAACCTTATGATTCTGATGATAAATATATTTTCAAAAATACCAATTCCAATCAAGAAAATATTTATCCCAATAGTTTTAAGTTTTCTTTTCTCAATATTTTAAAATACAATATTGACAAAAAAATTAAGTAGAAAATATTTTCTAATTTAACAGTTAGAAAATGTAAAACTGAATAATCTTTACAATATAATTTGTATGTATATTTAATGAGGGAATTTTTCTTCATATATATTTTCCAGGATTTATACAAGTTTATGATTCATACAAAATAGTTTACTAAGTATTAAAGAAACCTATTTATCAATAATCTACAAAACTACTAGCAAATAAAATTTTTAGAATTTTTTTTTAAATTTTAAACAATTTTTTTTAATAATTCATTTAATTTATAAGTCAAACTGATAAAATAGAAACAACTAAAATTTTAGTCATAATGCAGTTTGTATAAATAACCTCATGTGAAGTATAAAATGAATTATTTTTGGACAATATGTTTTGGTAATTAAAATGGTAGACCTTATTTCTTTATGAAATGATTAGGCTTATTAAATTTTCTTTGCATATAAACATGTATAATCTTCTAGTAAAATTACTTCAATTACAAACTTCAAATTAACATATTTAATATAAGACAATTTTAACTTGAGAAAAGTAAATGGAAAAATCACAAAATTGAAAATTTTTAAATATTTTGATGCACAAATTTTTAAAATACATTCTTTTTCTAATACATTTTTGTTTTAAAAATACTTTTGTGATCCAAATATGAGAACATCAAAATTTTCTGGTTTAAAAACCTTTTTTTCACATTTGAATACTTTATTTTTTTTTTGCAATTTTAAAAGAATGGAATTGTAATGTAATATTGCAGTTACTACTTTTTATGATATAAAAAATATAAAGCCAAGTTATTGTGTGAAAATATTATGTGCAATAAAATGTTATAAATAGTTTAAAGCAACTTAATTAAATCTCTGGCATATTTAATATCAACACAAATAATTACATTAATACAGATTTTCTGAATCTTTTTTTATTTTATATCAATACAAATTAGAAGTTATACTAATTATGGACACACTAAAAATTTTATGTAAATTCTCTCATCAGGAAATAATTGGGAAATTTAATTTACAGCTTATTGAATATGGATAAATGGAAGCTAATAATTTATGAACACATATTATAAAAATATTTTCTCAGTTTTACATAAAACATTTCAAATTTTCTACAAATAAATTCTCTCTTCATTAAGAAAACTGTTCATTAATATGTAAAATAATAATTAAATAAATAAATAAAACTGAAACATTAGCAGCAAGACTTATCAATAATACAGCAATTTACAAATAAAAAATAATTAAGATTTTTCAAAAATTTTCAATCGAAAAAAAAAAAAACACCCATAGTTTATTCTTGTTACAATAGCACAATTTCAATATAAATTAATTTTAAGTTCTATGAAATATGACAAAAAAATGCATCATGTAAATACACACAATTTTTACATTAAAAGTTATGCATTATTTTATCTACAATAGATTACGTAAATATTGAATTGTAATTCCGTTAACGTAGTATTACAAATAATTTTAAATGAATTTCAGAAACACTTCAATGAAAATTACAATTAACATACATATCTATATCCACAGAAATTATCCATAATTTCACACAATCTAATCAATCTTTTTTAAATAAATTTGTTGTCAATTTAATACAAATATTGAAGAAATATATATTTAGTATTTGTCTCAATACAAACGATACATTTATAATTACAATATTACATTTCAGATATGTAATTCCATACAAGCAAATAGTCTAGGATAGAGGATAAATAAATAAAAATCAGAGATCACATGCATATATTAAAAAACCATGGCATATTTTGAAATATAATAATAGAAAGAATATCATATACACTTAATAGCAAGTATTCAAAGTAATATTTTTTAATTTTCACGTTAAGTAAACATGACATACAAACATGAACTAAGAAAAAATGGAACGTCGAATTCAAGGGCAAGCAATTAGTAATACAAATTTAATTATCGCCTTTTCTATGAACGTGTCCAATTGATCAATAAAATTTTCGAATGATAGTGAAATTCGTAGCATTTATTCAAACTATATACAGCAGAAATTTCTCGAAATCAGAAGTTACACTTTTAGCATATGGGATACACAAAACCTAAAGATTTACCATCTTTTGTTTTTTTTAAAAAAAATTAGACACAATTTATAAACTGAATGTATGTAATTAATTTTCCATATAGAAGATCTAGTATAACGTCACAAATTTAGTTAAAATTATGAGGAATATTTAATAAAAATGACCATTTTCTATTCCAAATCTCTGAAATTTGATCAACTATTTGAAAACATCAAAATTATTAAATATTGAAAAATATGTCAACTATTATACATCAATGGGTTCGTAAATATATATAGTTTTTAGTTATAACAATTATTTTAAAATAAATAAATTATATTAAGAGAAAATGAGAGCAACAGCATGCACACCAACAGTTTGCAGCATGCACATGTTAATTTAATTTATTGAAATAATGTGTTTTTTCTTACTTTTTTGTGATATCCAGCAATGCTCCTTGATATATTTTGGACCCTATGTGAAAAGATACAACTAAAACATCAAAAAGTGCATCTTCCACCAATACTATAATTTTTGTCCCCTTCAATTTTGTGACATCAGAGTCCGTATCGGTCGCCATTTCTGATATGCTAGGCTTACCCTCCATGGCTTTGGAAGGCAAACGAAGACGAAGAAACTAACTGCGCTTGCGCAGAAGCAAATCTTCTTAGAGCTTTTTCTAAGCTCTTTAAACATATAAAAATAGATGTTTTTTGTTTGGATTTTACTAAAATATGTAACTATGTATATCAAAGTGCAGATATTCAACATTAACAAAATATAAAAAACACAAATTAAGTCTAACAAAATGCAAATACTAATCATCCCCCCAAAGGGCCACGTTCTCATTCTCCGATTCGTTATAGGAGATTATTAACAATTTTTATCCCACGCTGATGGGGTAAGGCTTAGAACACGTTTCTCCTTTTTAAATAAGTTTTCCAATCTTATTCACATAAAATTCATGCTTTTAAATATATTTAGAAGCAGTTTTTATCAATTTTTATTGAATTTCTATGCTTTTTAAATCTGATTTAAGTCGTATTTTTCTAAAATAATTCATATTATCTTCCTTTACATGGGCGTAAGCTAAGTGGAATAAAATATACAGCCTTTGATGTTTATTTGACGCCATTTTGAGTGATCTTTCCAGCTGTAAATAACTAGGAGTTCACTATTAAGTTGTTTTCAAATTAAAAAAAAGTAATATCAACCCAGTATAGGAAGCTTCTATCATTTATTAATATATTATTTTATAAGAATTTGAACATTAAATTTGTTTTTCAATATAATTAAAGGACTGCAGTATGATAGAAAGAAGTATAGCTATTTTACTTTTATTTCTTTTATTTTTCCAAATAAATGAATATATGAAATAAATTTAAAAAGATGAATGTTTTATTTACCATTTATATTAGTTAAATGAAAAATGTATCATACTATCTAGAATTCTGCGAAAAAATTTAAAAATCAAATAAATTATTTTCATAGCATAGGTTAAAATTAAATGCAACTTAATTCCCTCTTTTCTGATTTATTAATATTTTGCGATGCTTCCTCAACAACTGAAGATGAGAAAAAGAAATCCATGTTTAAAATTCTTATGAAATATATGCTTACTTGTAAATAAATTTAAATTCATAAAACAGTTTTTTCTTAAATTTCCTAATAAACGTGTTTTTCTCCCCGTAAGTAAAGACATACCATTAATAGAAATAATTTCGTTTTGAAATTTTGTTATCACACAGAAGAAACTTGTATTTTTTTTTTTATTCTGAATTTATTTCGTTTAAAATATGCAATGTTTTTTTAAATTTTTCAGTTGTATTACATCGTTTAAAAATAATTTCCACTATCAAAATGAATTATTTTAATTGTTAAAATTTTTGATTACATTATAGAAATCGCTTATATTTCCCTTGATCTAACGAAGTCATGAAAATTAATTTTCCGAGTATTCATTAAAATTTATAAATAGATCTTTAAAAATATTCTTCCGCATTCTGTATATATTATTAATAATATGTATATATCTTCATTAATAAATGTGTGTGTGTGTTTGTTATTTCATTCGATTGATTTGGATTCAATATGTGTATAAAACATCATATTAAAAATTTCCGTCTAAAAATTTTAAAAATAATATTCATGCCGAGCATAAAATGTGTAAAGATTTACAATTTAATCATTATTTAACAATTTAATCTTTGCTAAAATTATTTACATACAGAAGCGTGTGCAAAACAATTAGAAGTAAATTAAATCCAAAATTTCCTAAGTTTTGTGGCAAAAAAATGTATATGTATAAGGAGAACATAGGAGCTCTGTGTCATTTGGGCGTGATACCAGCAATAATTCAACAAATAACTGAGCCGTCATAAAACGAAAGAATAAAAAATGGACTAGACTACATGCATTACTTTTTTTTTTCAACTGTGATGAAAATTAAGAATTTTTTTTTTTTTTCATTGACTCGTTTGACTTCAAAACAGCCGTATTTCCGTTTCGTTTTCAAGGACTCCGGAGGAAATGTTTGGAAGAATTATCATTTTTAAATGTGAATTATTTAAGCAAACAAAAATATTGAGGATTACTAAAGTTATATATATATATATAATTGAAAAATAAAACCTTTATACATATAAAACAATTCCAACTACTTGTGTCTCTTGAAACTAAACATCATAATATATTAATTAGTATGTGATTTATAAGGTATGCCCAAGTTCATAAACAATAATTATGAAGTTTTAAAAATAGTTGAAGTAACTTCTTTTATTTCTATTCATTTCTTTGGAATCACTTGAAAAATAGCACCATTTATCTTATTTTTGTTATTAAAATGACGTCCACGTGAGTTATTGCATTCACACATATAGCTAGAACAGGTGAATACGGCGAATGTTCTCTCACATTGAATATTTTATAGGAGAAAGTCAATTGTCAACCTAGCTTAATGAGAAAGTGCATTGGGATTATAGAAAGTGCATTGGGATTATAAAGTGCCAAATATCTAACATGTTCAATCGGGACACTAGAATGTACTTTAGTGTCGTGGCTATTCAAGGGTACACACTTTTTGTAACTATAAAGCGTACTAAATTGCATTTTATTTTCATTACTATGAATAAATGCTTACTGATTAAGACCTAAACCAAGAGTAATAAAAATGGTACGCATGTAAATTTTAACATTTTATTTCTTACATATTTATAAGTTAGTTAAGTAAGAAAAAACACTTCGAAAGAAGAATAAAAATCTTAATAACATTACATGTACTAGTACTTTTTATTGGCTAGGTCTCTTTTTAGAAAGTCAAATTTTAATCTTGTAAAAATCTTCACTAGTTAATCTGATATTAAAATTACACGGCATCAAGTCCTTAACTATTCGCATTATGTGTGGTCACGCTTCACGAGAAAAGGCGTTAATGATGATAATATTATTATAAGAAGGCCATTACTTTTTTATAGTTTTTACTTTTCGTACACAATTCAGTTATAAATGACAAAGTAATTATCCTAAATAATCTTTCATAGTTAATTAATTTTAGACGTTTTTGTCACCTGTAAAATTAAATTTAATTTTTACCGGAGCCCGAAGTAAACCGGCTGGAACAGCGGGATTTTATCAGACTGACTTGGTCAAAACTGGATGCCTGGCTAGCTTAATTATGCAGAATTAATCTTCTAGCATTCATTCTTGAAGAATTTCTGGGAGTTATTTAATTGTAATGCAATTGTTAACTGTAATTATCCTCTGTTCTTTCATCTTGATGGCTTTGAGTAATCTTGTACTTCTAAAGAAAAAAAATGTTATACGGAACTTTTTTCCGTTGCACATTGTTTTCATCATTATGAGTATATAGCGTCGTTTTCGAAGAACATATTTTACTTATTTGACCTTTTGAAAATCGAAACGCAATTTATACCAATTTTGATTCTAGGGTCCGCTATCTTAAAATTTAGAGTTTCTATATGAATTTTAGACTTTCTTTTTTCTTTTCTTTTTTTTTTTTATGCAAGAGCAAATTTTCAAATGAATAATTTTATGTCGATATGATTAATGAATAATTTTGTATAAGATGGCAGGTCCAGCGTTATGTTTCTTTTGCATTATTTAGCAAGTACAACGAATTTTCCGTATGGCTCACATATTATCCGGTATCATACAGCTTCCTGTGTATGTTCATCTTGAAAACAATAGCGGTGACGGTGAAATTCTGTAAAGCATCTGAATGCAGTAGTACAAAATGTATCATTCCCAAATGTTAATTGCTGTCATAAAAAGCATTCTTGATTTAATTCCATTTTAAAATCAGAGAACAATAAAGTTCTTGCTCAATTCCATTTGTTTATTTTGATTGAAATTTATACCATGATGAACTACTTTGTTATTGAGAAATAAAAAACTCGTCTTCCAAGAAAAAATAATTTATGTTTTCAAATCACTGATTATCTGCTCATATTTCGAAAATTTCAAATTAAACCTTTCATACATTTTTATGTTATTAATCCTAAGCCCAAAATTATCTCTCATGTAAATATTTTTATGTTTGCTTCTCGGTATATTCAATATAATCATTCATTCTGTAATTTTAAAGATTAAATTATTATATAAAAGTATTATATGCATTTCAATTAATTTCAGGACTAATTTTTTCTATGCATTATACTGAAAAAAGTCTGAATTCTGTATTGAAAATTATCACATTTTAATTTTTTCTAAAAGCTTCATCGAAGGCTACCCAAACTGGGTGATAGAAAAACCAGTTCCTTAATTAAATTAAGTTTCCAGACTGTTAAACAACAGATCAATGTTTACTGGCATTAAAAAAAAAAAAAGTTTTTTTCTAAAAACCTTGTGAAATTTATAAAAAAAATTAATATTTCTGTGATATTTTATGACTTACAAATCTATTATTATTTCGAAAGTCTGCATTATATTAAAAGAGAGATAAATTAGCATTTCTCTTTCGAAAATAGAAAGAAAACTGGAAACTCAGGTAAAATATTAATTTTCGAGTATTATTTATTATAAGAATAATAATTATTGGCAGTCATTTACTTGTATTTTTTTTTGCTTTGATTTATAATTTCAAAAGAAATTGAAATAAGAGATTTTGCTGTGTTTAAAATCTGAAACAAAAGAATATTGTTTCACAACTTCAAGGTTAAAGAATCTGAATGATCTACAAAAGCTGTTAGCTCAAATAAACAGGTTTTTTTTTAAAGCTGTTTTGTGTGTAGTTATGATTGAAATTCCCCTTCAGGAACAGGATATCACAAATTAAGTAATTTAACCAGATCTACACGGAAACATTTTACAGTGATGTGTCATATTTTTTTTGATATATTAAAAGCGATTTTAAGTTAATGAAGAATAAACAATATATATATTTATTTTTTTCAGCTATTGAAAAATTCATACCATAATTCGTTAAATTTGAAGCGAAATTATATTTTTTCGTATAAGAAGTATCCAGATTTGATGAAACTAGATTATATCCGTACCATTTAAATCTTGGATTATGTGCTGAAAGTTATTCTAAAGCTAACACTGTGAGAGAGTGGGTGAAAAATATTGAAAGCAATATGTTATTTAATGAAAAAAAGTACTTTTCAATTTTAAAAGTTTGGTTTAAATTTAGATCTAAGGTTTATTTTAAATAGACCTCTTTGAAAAAGAAAATATGTTCATTGTAATTCAAGGTTTATTTATTATTTTTTTTAAAGATCACTCTTGATAAACCATTTGCTTAAACTTTATTGATTCTAGATTAAGAAAAGCAGTAAAAAAAAAAAAAAAAAAAAAAAAAAAGCTTTACTTATGATTATATTGATATATATTTATTGAGACTAAAAATTTAATTTCTTAACTCCAATACTATTGTATAGCAATTTTCAAACAATGCTGTAATTCAGTGTTAGTCAATAAAATCATAACTATCCTCAGATAGAAGATTCAAATTCCGTAATAGATATTTACGTTTTTGTCTACTTATACTAGACTGAAATTAATTTTGAACTACTTAGTAATAGTATGATATGTATTGTGTTTACACACTAATTTATGATGAAAAAACTCTAACTGGTAATTAATTGGCATGTATTTCTGAATATTATGCGCATTTTTAACTTAAAATTACCATATTTCTCATTCCTTCAAATTAATATATCATTATCTTTTTGCATCATTTAATTACCTTTCATAAACACACACACACAATATAAGAAAAATATTATTAAAAAAAAACTTATAAAACTTCAGATTTTCTTATTAAATATCCTCTCAAAAATCATGGACATATTACAACTATGATAACTTAAATTATGTTACATAAATAAGCAGTTTAAGAAACTTAATTATGAGCAAGAGAGAGTTATCTTAAAAGATTTATTAAATTCTTATTACAACAAAATATATTTCTTTTTAATATAAGCACTTATGTAAAGTAGCATTTCTTAAAATAATACATTATTTTTACCTATCACTTCCGTGTAGAAGAACATTCTTTTACAATTTAAAAAGATGTTATGAGATTTTTTTTCAAATTTTTGTAAGACATTTGGGGTAGGAATCTTTATATATATATATATATATATATATATATATATATATATATATTATACAAACACATCTATGAATGAACAGTTTTCTTTCATACAAGAATCGCGAATCACTTCCATATTCGATTTCTTCCCCTTTTCTATTTTATTCTAGACAGAATTCGTAATTTCGTAGACACAACATTTGTCTTGAAATACGTTATTTTATTCACGGATGTCTAGCGTTACAAATAATAACGAAACGAAATAATGATTAGAATTATCCGACATCTTTTGAAACAAAGTTGCATGAATTCTTTTCATTATCGTAATCTTTTTCTTTGCCGAAGCGTTATCCCCTCATTTTTCTCAAGAATTGCTGGCCGAACCTGTGATGTGTGATCGTTCGGGGGTGGGGAATGAGAAATAGAGGGCATGGCAACTTCTCTCACTTCCAGACAGCTGTGCAAGAGATTTCCTGCTGTTTTTTAGCAGGGGTCATTCCAAAATTGAAATAAGTTGCATTCTTACTTTTATTTTCTTCCTCATAAATTGATTTTCTTTCGAACCACGTTAATTATTACGTTTTATTATGAAAAATAGTTTTATCGGATATGAATTAGCTGTTATTAAATATTTTATTTTTCATTTATTCCTCGATTAATTTTGTGTTCTTAAATATATAGATATATTATACTTTGTGACAAAATATTCCGTTTTTTTTTTGTTTCTTTTCCCTTTCTTTTTTATAAGAAGCATGATTCCATATTTTATAATGTAATTTTTTTTTTAATTAAACTTTCTCCATTATCTTTAATAAAACGATGGAATAAATAAGATTTTAATAGTCATGTATAATTTATAATTATTTGAAAAGCACAAAAGACGTTTTCAGTAATACTGTATTTGTTGCACAAAATGGATGCTTTTTGACAATTGAATATTAGCAAACGATAATGCATTATTATTACAAATAGAATCCGTTTTTAAAGTATTTAGATCATGTTATAATGTTCGAATTATATGATTTTTCATGTGACATGTTTGTGTCACATGAAAAATCATATAATTCGAGCAAATCATTAATTTTTAAAATTTTAGTGAAAAATTGTGGTTTGAAAAGCATGCTGGTAATTACAATATGTATTTTAAAGCATTGATACAGACTCCTTTACTTAAAATTTTATAAGATTGCTATGGAGTGAATAAATTAAGATTAGTTCATTTTTCCACAAAACATATTGATCAAATATTATTATAGTTAATATGCAGTATGGGAACTTTGTTGATCAAAATTAAATAAATATGATGGAAATTTTATTTATCATTCACTGTATCTTGATTTCCAAATTATGTCTGATCCATATAAAAAGTAAAAAAAAGATAATATCATGATATTTGAATATACTATTTATATTAATATTATTATTTAACCATTTAATTATTTGTATGTCACAATTATTATTTCTCGAAAATTAAAGAAAGGTTTTAATTCTGATTTATTAGAATAATTAGGCATTTTAAATGTAAAATCTGTTTGCCTAATTCTAATACGATTCCACATTCATTCAAAGATTTGTTAGAAATTTAATACAAGCATTCATTGTCATCTAAAAAGATTAATTGAAGCAATAAAAATTAGTTTATCTTCTCATAAGGAATGAGAAAAGGATAAAAAAAAGTTGATGCACATTTCGAAAACTACTCTCTCGGATTTCGAAACATGAGTTGTTAACCATCGTGATGGCTTAACTGAGACTGCTCATGTTTATTAGCTATACAAGAAACACTAATTCAATGAGCGTATTTGTAATTCATATATTATGACGAATTTTACAGGGAAGTGATATATGTTATAAGTAAAGGCTGTTGTACTTTTGTTTTCTGCATAGAGATCTATCAAGATGTCCATTATTCATGCGAAAAACTTAGAAAATTCCAGAGCAATTTCGGAATTTTTTAATCTTTTTCTCCTGAGAAAAGTAAGAGCGACTTACTGTTTATGAAAAGTCTCACTAGAAGGAAATAAACGATGAATTATCAGAACTTAAAACAACTTTTAACAGTTCATTAACTTATCACTTATATCATAACAAATACAAAACTCATTTCCTTTTAAATAATATTTCTTCGTGTGTTCCACACCAAATATTTAACATTCTAAAATCGGTGAAGTTTGATGAAACATGAAAAAATTTCTCATTTACTCAAAAATAAGAATTGAAAAAATAATAATTCTTTACTAAATGATTTTTATTAAAATAATTTTCGAATGCCAACATTTCAAGTTATTCCCATTTAAGAGATGAGTTTTAGGGAGCCCAAAGGAAAAATATCGAAGTTCTCCATTCACTTAAAACTAATTTTTCCACAAGAACACTCCAAGATAAGAAATGAAAAAGATAGCTGACCACAGACATAACGATACAGAAGGAAGTCCGAACTTGACCCTATGATGAGAACCGGAAACGGGAAATCAAACAATACAGGATGGTCGGAAATGGGGATGTAATATGAGAAAATCAAATAAAGTCTGTGTGACTAACATTAGCTTGGTTAATGCATTTTGTTCTGATACCCGTCCCAGATGACTTTCGAACACAAAACAATCGTTGACTTTGAACAATATTAGAATGAATATAATCTTTCTCTATTCAAATAAAATATTTTCTGTCCATGTCTGTAGCTACTTTTTTATTTCAGTTAAATAAAGTTACATCGGGTAGTTTCGAATATATTCAATGTAAAAAAATCCATTTCACTCTCTATGTAGCATTCGTACGCACAAGAAAAAATAATTCCTTTTATAAATCAATAACAGTTGACATGTTTTTTCCTATTTTTTAAATATTAAAGTATATTTAAAAATTAGATTCCATTTCATTTTAATGGATATTGCCGAATTCTATGAAATTTCAAAATAGATCATTAAAGGGTACTATTTTTATGTAGCAATCTTATCTTATTTTCTTAAATGCAGGAAAAGTAAAATCCTATTATTTAATTGAAATGAAATTAGGTAAAAAATAATCAATATAGAACAAACATTAAAGCAGCAAAAAAAATTCATTAACGTAAATGTATATAGTTTTTTTTTTTTTTTTTTTTTTTTTTTTTTAAGAAAAGAAAAAATTTAAAATTGTAAACTTTTATCCCAATTTGACTAATAAGTTATAAAATGAAATTTTAGGAAAATCAAAATTATTATACAATAGCACCCCCCTTTGAAAATAAAACGCTAACAAAATTTTTTATTCCAATTATTTTGCCTATTACAATATTATTTTTCCTATAATTTTGAAGTTTATTTTTTGGTTTGGTTAAAATAATAAACTTCAAAATCATAGGAAATATAATATTGTAATAGGTAAAATAATTGGAATAAAAAATTTATTCCAATTATTTATTATTATACTTATTTATTGTTATTATATTTTATTATTTATTTATTATTATATATAATAATAAATAATTGGAATAAATTTATATTTTTATTACGATTATACTTTTATTATTAAATTTATATTATTCCAATTATTTGGAATAATACACCAATTTATATTATTTCAAATTTATATTATTCCAATTATTTTGCCTATTACAATATTATATTTTCTATCATTTTGAAATTTATTTTTTGGTTTGGTTAAAATAATAAACTTTAAAATGATAGGAAATATAATATTGCAATAGGTAAAATAATTGGAATAAAAAATTTATTCCAATTATTTATTATTATATTGTTATTATATTTTATTATTTATTTATTATTATATATAATAATAATGATAATAAATAATTGGTATAATAAATAGGAATAAAAAAAAATTATTTTTTTATTACTATTATACTTTTATTATTAAATTTATATTATTCCAATTATTTGGAATAATACACCAATTTATATTATTCCAATTATTTTGCCTATTACAATATTATATTTCCTATAATTTTGAAGTTTATTTTTGGTTTAGTTATATATATTATCAAATATTTGCGGTGATACATTGTTAAAACTGAAAACTGCCATCGTTGATTGATTTTATATTATATTTGAGCGAAATTAGAAACACACACACATATCTATTCTCAAATTTATTAATATGACTAAGGGAATACTAATGCTACTAGTTTGGATTAAATTATTTAAATGGCTTGTTTATTTATGATTAAAGGCACATTCTGTTGATTTGCTGCAAATTGTTTGGAGATAATATTTTTATTATAAAAAACCAGTTATCAGTTATTTAAATGGTATTCATAATTTAAATAACTGATTACAGATTTTTTTTTCTCAAATTAAATACAAATTTATGCTTATTATCATTTTACCTCTACTCAGACTTCCCTGATTACTTTATATTTTAAAAATCAGAAAAAGAATGAACATTCATGTATTTATCGATCGGCGTAAATAACAATGCTTGGTTTTGATGATCAGTCGAAAACAAATTTGCAATCAATTATGGAATCTGCTAAGTGTTCCATTAATACTATGCATACTGTCCATGTTTATCAAACTTTAAGAGTAATGTTTGTAAAAATTTCTCTTTCAACTACTTACGAATTCACATAATATTCTTATTAATTCTTGTTAACTAATTTACGAGAACACAAGGAAAAGGCTGATAATGAAAAAAAAAAGAACAATAATCATAATTGAAATTGTTAATTATAATGTATATTGATAGCATTATACGTGAAATATTGATATAAGTATAAATAGATTTTAATTGAATTACAATGTAAAAAAATCAGTTTACTTTAAATAATAAGAAATCTTAAATGAATTTTCTATTTTAATTCAGAAAAATATTTTCTATATTTTTTACGTTTGTAATCAACAATGGCATTTATTCTTATGACTGATCTTAAGAAAACGTAAATCTGTTTTATGCAGTTTTATACCAAGCAGATTATCAAGAAATGGAAGATCTCCTCACAAATAACTAAGAGTTCTGCTTAGTTTTCTAATCTAGCTTATAGCACATCTTATTCAATCATTATAAATGAATCTATAATAGTCATTGTTGTACAATAAATATTAATTTTCACTTTGTTCAACAAGTTAAAAAGTTTCAACATTCTATGTAGTGTAATGAACACAGGCAATTAAAAGGGGGGTATTATACATAAGGTTTTATTTTGATCTCTTTGTGATAGAATTATATTTTTTTCAATTCTATTATTTATTTTCCTTAGAAGTTTCTTCTATAGAAAAAATGAATCTTTGAATTGAAAACTTTATTGAGTTTTAAATAAAATACAACTATATGTAATTTTTCTGAAATATATAATGACTGAAAAAGTTATTTCAATCCTTTTAGTTGATGAAGAATATTTTTTTTGGGCATGTATCATTGTCAGAGACTGAAGAATTCTTTTAAGTCTTTTGCAATATGAATTTAAAGGTAAAAAATCATTGAAGCTAAAAAGCATTCTTGCGATATTATCTGCCCATCATAAATTGTAAAATAACCTGGCGATAGCAATAAGATACTTGCTGAATCCTGGACTGAAATTTCTGAAAGCAACTTTAGCTACGATTCGAAGAATGATAATAATTATAGAGATCTGTACCTAAAATTTGCGATCCAAACCAGTGGCGAAGTGAGCATAAATGGTCCCCGGGTACAATAGCTTTTTTGGCATCCCCTTGAAAAAAAAATAGTAATACAATGTAAATATGGGAATAAAATGTATTAAGTAATAAGAGTATATTATAACTATATATATAATACATAAAGTGTATTTATAATAAGAATATAATGCAAATAACAAAGGGAGATTGTACCTATTATAAAACAATGGAAAATATATTGATTCAAAGTCTCAAGTTAAACTTTAAATTTGAAACAAGATTCTATTCTAGTTAAAAACATTTACAGAAAAAAACTCATTTACAAGATTTGTAGTGCCAAACAATAGTATCACAATCTTCGAGCAATGTATGAAACTTAAATAGAAATGGTTTAAAAGAATGGAAAACAATAATCTAACTTAAATAAAAGATTAATAACGAAATATTAGATTTAAGAAACGAATAATATTAGAATTAAGAAACGAAAGCGTGGTTAAAAGAATACAATTTTTAAAAAGAACTAAGCTAAGCAGAATTATTATTTGTAAGGAACTATAAGAGTAAAAGTTTCATTTATGGCAAGTTCCAGCAGCTCTTCTTTCGTCACTTTTCATGAACAGCCTCTTTTCTTTTCCAAGTTTTATCCCTGGCATTATTTATTCTGGACATCACACGATAATTATAAAATGAAAAATATATTTTTCCGAATAAAATTGATATGATCAAACTAAAATTGAAATTTTCTGGAAATTTTTTATTTTTGAAATGATTGGTGCCCCTCTGCGAGCGGCGCCCGGGGCATGATAGTCCCCTTTCCCCACCCTCGTCACTACTTCTCTAATCCAGATGCTGTGGATGACATCTAACCACAATAGTAACATATGGGCGATCATAGTTCCTCGCGTTTAGTAACTGATGTCGCAGAAGTTGACTGGCGCAGCTTGTCCTTACTTGGACCTTGCGCCATTAAAACCAACCAACCAACCGCAGAAGTTGGCACATTACTTCCACTGCTTTTAGAATTTCGACCGAAAAAGAATATTTGCTATTAATACTAGTGTTTTCACCAAAGGATTGCAGTTTTTAAAAGAAATCGAAATATAGATGAAAAAATTATATACATCTACAATATTTGAAGCAAAATTTTGATTAGGAATGAAAGTGCAAATTTTGACTCCAAATATTCAGATGCTGCTTTTTTGTAATTAGAAAAAATTATCTCACAATCTGATTTATTGTAATATTTGAAGAGTTTTCAACACTACTCTTTCATCTTTATTTCTTTAAAAAAGACTAAAAAAAAATTGTAGGTATACTGATCACTTAGCGTAAAATTCTTTTACTGATGAATTTATAAAATATCTCTTTAAATAGATGGGAACACACAAATAGGATATTTGTAAAGAGGTGGTGGTATTTCCATCTATTTAATGTGTCGTAAAAGGGCGTTTGAAGGATGAATAGGAAGTGGTTTGTTCGAGGGGGGACGGGAAAGAGTACTAGACCGGTACTGAAGAATGGAACCACGGGATATCAAGCTCTCCTGGGGAATGTGGAGGTTGAAAAAGTCTTTGTAAAAAAAAATGCTTTGTGCTAATATTTCAACCTTTGTTATCTATAAAAAGATATTTATGCATAAATCCTAATTATAATTAACAATATAGGGATTTAATTCTTTATCATTAGCACATAAATGTATTAGGAAAACTAGACTTATCATAAACTTAATCAAATGATTTAGATAGATAAATAATTTTAAATGATTGATTTTTATTTAATTTTTAATGTCGATTTTGTGTGTAATCATTATTTAAATAAATATTATATATACACATGCATGCACTATATATGTATGGAAGCAAATTGTAAGTTATTTTAAAAATATTGTGTACACGTAAAAATAATCATTAAACTCTCAGATTATTTTTTATAAATTAAATTTATTTTAAAAGAAGTGAGAAAAAAATATATTAAAATAATTTATTTATAATGAAACCAACCTTACTTAAGAGAAATTTCAAAATATGGACACAACGAAAAACCACGCAAAATGAATTTCTTATGTTTTTGCCTTGAATTTTAAGAATTTAAACATGACAAAGAAGTTTAAGCGCAATATAATACAAATATGAATAATTGGGAATTTTTAAAAAAGCTGCACTAGAAAAAGTAAAAATCAAACGATGAAGAAAACGAGAGAATCGTGCCTTAATTCTGAAGTTTATCATGCACAAGCAATTATAAATTTAATAATTTTGCCCGAAAAATTATGGTTTGATATAAAATGGTTGATAAGCGATCGGGAAGTATTGTAAACCTATTTATTATTTATTAGAAGAATATCCTGTGAGGAAGAAAGACTTTAAAAAATGAGCAACAAATTTTAACTCGAGAAGTTTGAAGTTATTAAAGAATGTTAAAAATAGCTGTTTATATGTACTAAACCACATTTTATATAATAATAGGCATAAAAAAGAAGTTATTAGATTCATAATAAAAAAATTGATATAGCTAAATATCGTATTGTATAAAATGTATTATCGAATAGTTTTTAAGAACCCAAAGGCCAATCCAAACATTTGAAAATATTAGCAGTTTGAAAGCAAAATAAAAAATAAAATGCAGCAGAGGCCGAAAATAATAGTAGCAATAACAAAATTGCTTGTTGATACATCTTATACTTTTTTGTAGGTTTAGCATAAAACAAGGCATGGCATGGCGGCTTTTGCATGGCGGCTCAAAGTGATTAAAAGGCAGAATGGTGCTCTGTAGAGCGCGAAAAATCCCCAGGTTCGATCCCAGACATTATAAAACAGCTGAAGATGCGGATTTGCCTTCTAAATGTAAGGTATAGGTTTAGTTTTCGGAGTTTCCCCCCCTTGCAAGAGGTAAATAAGCTCACATTTATGAAGGTTTCCACGAAAACAATTCATGCTATGGTTATTCACTATGTCTTAAATCACATGACTTACCTCCACGCGATGTAAAGACTTTGCATAATGGATTAACTCTTATCAAATTATAGTACCAACCACTTCAGATTGAAAAAGTATAAGACTATGGAAATGAATTTTGAGTTCCTTGCCTATCCATCTATCAGAATAGGTCTTGAGAATTTTCCGGGTTCTGTTTTTGAGTCGCTGAAAGTTATTACACAGTGAATGTTCAAAAGAGTCTCTTGCAAAAGTTTTCACAATTAGGCTGTCCACTATGTAGTCTTTTAATCATATAAATAAATTTATATCTAGCCTAACTGACAGCAGAACGGTTAGCTCGCTGATTTATGGTTAAACATCTCATGGGTTTGATTCTCAAGCTTGAAAATATTGTAGTGGCAAGAAGACTATTTTAAACTGTAAGTTCTAATCTAAATGACCCTCGAATGCAAGAATGACCATTGAGTGACAAACATAATCTTTTGCAAGAAAAGTTCTGGTGAATTCATATCTGTTTATCCAAGGGAGAATAGATTTTTTTTATATATATTAATTAAAGAAACGTTATAAGACACATTTACTTGATTCAACGAGTACACACAATTTAATATAATCTGATTTACATTTGTCAAAACATATTGATAAACAAATATCAGTTTTTAAAGAGATCAGATAGAGAGAAAAAAGTACTTATTAATTATATGTAGAATTTTACCGTTTATAAAAAAGTAGAAGAAAAACCAACTTAAATTAGTACAAGAGCTGGTATATTACGTAAACGTTGCCAAGTTAACTGAATTTCAATAAATATAATTTCAAATTTGTAAAAGAATAATTTATTGATGAGATTAATTACTTTAGTTTATGGAATATCAAAAAACAATAATTCTAAAAAAAAAAAAAATAAGTCTTACTTTTTTTTCAAGGTTTACTTGAAAGAAAAAAAAAAAGTTATGTTTGAATTTGAAAAACAGAAAAGCTCAAAAGCTGCAATTTAGGAAATAATATCATCTAACGATCATAAATATCAACCGTTAATTTTTTGAGCGAAAAAGCTGTAATTTGATTTGATATTTCCTGAAATGGTTTGCACCGTTTACACACTGAAGAAAAGGGAATTTTTTACTGTTGCTATCTAGATTATATACTAACATAGATAGTTAAAAAACATTTCACTGATTATTTAGAGTTAGCACAAAAGTGTTATTGAATATAACTGAAGGATGCAATATTATTTTGAATATTGAAAAAGACCCTTATTTATATTTTAAAATAGCAAAATTCTTTGAATTTTATTTTTCTGCAAAGCAGGCTACTGGGTGACGAATTCTATGCCACAACAAGGCCAGAAAATGGTACTCATTTGTTATTACCCAGCGGGCATCTGTGAACTAAGTCACGGAGGCGAGAAGCGTTGCCCGCGCCATACCACCACAAACCCGTTTATAGGATGGGCCACATTCATAGATCATCACAAAAGAAAAGACAGAGAAAGTAAGTAACATCCATGATTCAAATGGGATTCGAACGCGGCACCCACAGCTCAGGAGTCAGGAACGCTAATCACCCAGCCATCGGTTGGGTTCCTTTGAATATATTTTTGTACAAAAAATAAAGCTGAACATTTATATATTTTATGAACTCATGGGGTTATATTAAGAGACACTTTGGGAATGTCGATGATAAACTATCATCGACATTTACAAAGTTTAACATATGAAAAATAATATATTTTTAGTTAACAATGAAAAATTATATCTATATTTTTACTAAGAAAATGAAAGTAATAAATGAGTAAAATAGCTATGTAAATTATGAAGTTAGAATTATGTGAACTGATTCTTACACAAGTGTACAAAAATGTAACTATATAATGAAAATTATGTTTTAGTAACTTAGCGACAGACTTTGAGTCGAAAATGTATGTCTCTGTTCTTTTAGTTTATTAACAGATTTACATTACTACGCTTTATATAGCTTTTTCCATTTGGTGATTGTTATTACTGCTAAGATTCCAATATGTTGTAAAAAATAAAAGGTTTAGAATGTGAAAAATAAAATTACCCTTTTAAAAATTGCCAAAATGCTAAATGCCCAATGTTTATGGTCATTTTTAATATGTTTATATTGCAAAGGTTATTTTTAATGTGTAAATTTCCTACGCATCAAATATTTCAGTGTAGTAGAAGGTTATTGTTGTTGTACAAAATACATATATGAATCGTTGCGTTAAAGATTAGAGTTTTAAAGGCATAAAATTGTTTTAAAATAGAAAATACTTGAATTCACAGTGCTTGTAAGTTATACTTTTCAAACTTTGTGAATTTGTTTAAATAGATTTTAGTCAAAAAATATTTTACAGAATTTTCTATTGTCAATTTATTTCTTTATTTTATTGAATGGGATACTGCATTTTAGGAGAATTATCACTCTATTTTAAGTCGTTTCGAATAAGAACATAAAAATCCATTAATTTTTCATTTATATTACTGCATTACCATTATGAAATAAGAAATCATCAAAACTCATATTTTTTCAGGTTCAATATACTTTAAAACTCACGGAAATCTGAAATAAAAAAAATTCGAAAGATAAAATATAATTATTCATTGTTTGTATTATCACAACAAATTTCTTGAGTTATGTTCAAAATTAAAAGTATAGTCAAAGTTCTATTTTTCAAACTAAATCAAATTATTATGCTTAAGCTGGACTGAATATAAACTGCGATAATTATTTATATAATGGCCAGATTATACCGAAAGATTTGGCTTAAAGAAAAAGAAATGATTTTTGTTGTTGTTGTACACCTCCAATGTTTAGCAACGCTAAAGCTGGTCTGTTAAATTTGTCACTTGAAGAAAATCGGACACTAAAATTGGACTTGGAAAAAACATCAATTCTGTAAAGTTTCAGACACTCCAGAATATGGTCAAGAGTGATCTGAAAGTCATTCAAGGCTGAGCAGGCGAGTCCCGTACTGAACCTTAAGATTAACGGTTTGGAATGCGGCTCATTACCAAGTACCTCATAATTTTAGACCACGATCAGGTGACGACATCACAACTGAGTTGGCACCCTTTTTTGCGCACTCACCCCAAATCAACAGAAGAACTTTTGACCTTATATATTAAAGTGGACACATCCCTAACCCACACTTAAGGCTGGGAAATTTTTTTTCTCTAAGAATGGGTCATAGATCTGAAGTGTATGTCAATAAATCTGATGATGGCCGTTAATCTATTTTTAAATAAATAAAACAAAGATTTATACTTGCTATGTTAAGTTTGCTATTAGAAGAGAACTCCCATTTTTCTGAATAATGCTTTCGTGTTTAAAATTTTAAATATTAATGAAAATAATTTTCTTTTTATTCATTGCATAACGGAAAGAAAATGCTCATGAAAAATCAACTTTTCACGTATGGAACTAAATTTGAGAAGCTAATTTCTATTAGAGAAAATTTAAATAAATGGATTAGAATCACAAATTTATACTATTTTAATAATTTCATCCATCTGTATATGAGATTTCTTCCATAAATATTTCTAGATACGACAAGGAGGGGCATTTCAGATTACAACACTTTTCCAGATACGTGAATCTAGATTACGTGTTTGCAATCGTTTTGTACTAATGACCAAATCTTACGTAAAGAAATAATATAATGTGTATGCGATGTTCATAAAAATGAAGGTTTCAAGGACTTTAGCAGAAAAATTGTCATGGAAGACATGCATTTAAAATTGCTGTTACTTAAAACCAGTCAAAATTTGGTATAAATGGAGCATTTAAGTGCACGTAAAAAGTAATATATTTTTGAGAAAAATATATGAATTTCATTACTACGTTAGTTCATATTTAAAAAATCGGTTATCACTGATTATACTTTAACAGAATAGGCTGAGGTGGTCTAGTTGACTAGGACAGTTTTCTCTCGATAGGAATGTAGTGAATGCGAGTCCTGACTAAAGTAAGGACTATCGTGTTCACTAAAGTTTCTGGGCTCATTAAATAGGTCTTAGTCGCAATGTCCTCCGAGTGAAATGATACTTATAATGATGACAGGTCAAGTATTTGGTTCTTCAGCTTCGTCCCTGTTTCTAAATTACGAAGACTCCCAACTCTCTGTTTTCATCAAACTGATAAAGCCCAGCTTTGTTCTAGGTATAGAGTAGTATAGGAGTGCAACATCTTTACCAGAATTAAAAAAAAGAATCATTTCCATCATTTGTCATTTTTATACCAATTGATATGTACTGACAAATATAGGGGAAAAAAATCAGATTTAGAACGAAATGTGTCTCCATGGTTGTTAAAATCATACCAAACACAAAAAAAGCTCACAAAATGTAAACTTTATCATAAATGAAAATAAAAGTTAAAAAGTGATATGAAAAAAAAAAAAAAATCCCAGAGAATTGGTACATTTATATAGACGGATGCTTCATCAAATTCTTCTAAGTGTGCAAAATAATGGATTGAATTTGAATCTCTGAATGTGTTATGGATTATATCAAGTTTACTTCTCTGTTTTTAGTTGAGTAAAACAATCAGCCAGCACTGGCTAATTTGAATTTAAAATACTTTTTTTCATTTAATTTTTATATTTAAAAAAACAATTATGCACATTACTTCTAAATAAAAATAGAATTTTGTGAAGCCCAAAGGAATATCTTTCCAGTCAAAATTGAAATTTTTTTTTTTATTGCAAGACACAGTAAAACAATTACAAAAATTGCATTGTCAAAAAGCCTAAATGTTATATTGAATAATTTCTTTAATTCTGGTGTGAGCAATACTAATTTGTGTAATATCAACAAAAAATAAGCCTTATAAAGCAAAAATAAAGCAAATAAAAGCAGGCATTAAAAAGAGAATAATTATAAGGATAATATATATTACGTAAATTTCCATTTCATAGTACAAAACACCGATTCTGACTGAGTTCGATAAGCATAGCTGCTTTTAAATTTATGTTTTCCCAAGAGAGCACCAAAAAAAAAAAAATCGTTGCAAACTTATCTAGTGAAAGCAGAGTGACTAGATAGATTGCTTGACTCCATGTAGATCATTTAAAAAATTAATGTTTTTATCATTTACCACGCAATACTATCAAGGAAATTGAAAGAAAATGTATTTATTCTAATGTTGCAAGGATAGAAACCTAGAAAACTGTCAATTATCTACTCTAACAAATTTGAATATAGAAACAGAAATAACGCGTCCATTTCATCGCTTTTTGTTGAGTAAAAACCAAAATAAAATTTGAGAATTCTTTTTTCAAGAAAATGGTTTTACCATCGACGTGTTATCATGAAAATGAATTGAAATTTGAAGAAAAATTCTTGCTTTATATGAGAGGAACTAATATTTTCATTTATTTAGATGAGACAACGTGCCAATTAAATTCCAACCAATATGGTAACTTTCAATAAATTAAAATAAAATTCAACTTATTCATTTTATACATGTTTCAAAACCACCTGATGTTTCTTATTCATGAATAGGCGTGGTTTCTTTCTAATTACGTAAGCTATTTAAAATCATTTATAAAAGATATTGCTGAACTCTAAAAAATCTTTTAGAAAGAACAAAATATATTACTTTTCCCTATCGCATGCAATAAGAACTATAAGAAAAGAACTATTGCGTGCACTGCTAAAACAATAATATGTGGTTAAAGCAATAATTGCATGAGTGGAAATTAAATACAATGTAAATTCATGTCTCATAGCTGCGGTCTTGTTTTTAGACCCTGTAATCAAATTATTAATTTTTTTTTTTAAAAAAAAGACATTTTCTGAGAACACTAAGTTTTATGAACAAAATATCGTTTCTTAAAGGAAGTTGAATCTCTTTGAAATAGGATATAAAAATCAACTTGTCCAAATGGATTTTGTTTATTCTTTTATTTATATAGCAAAATCTGTTGAGCTATACAGCGGTTGATTGGTTAACGAACATAATCGGTTAGAATACCTTTCGCGATCTGATTTGCTCGTTAACCAATCATCGATTTACAACAGATTTTTTTTTTGTGAAATTGATTAATTCATTCTGAAGGCCCTAAAAATTAAATTTAAAAAGACGGTGTATAATTTCTTAGTAAGTTTATTAAACATAAACCTTCGTATAGTCTTTCATCTTAATCAGTGCTTTTCCTTTTAGGTTTATGAAGCATTAAACAACATGTCCAATAATGTGGATTGCTTTCCTCTCTTTTTTTTTTAGGAATTTATGGAAATAATGGATTGTATTGTTCTAAGCATTTCTAACTTTCCTGTTATCAGATTGATTTGGATATCTTTTCTTAGACCATTGCTCTGACATCCTCCCACATCTTCAACCAATGAACAAGAGAAGGAGTGCTCAAATAGAAATCAGTTTCGGTTTTGAATGAAATTAAAACAGAAACTAATGTTCTACTTTTGGTATAAGTATTCGATTGGAAAAAATGTTTTCCAGTATAGAGCTTTTTAGTTTAATAGGCAAACAACATAATTCAAGGAAAATGAAAAACGAATTTTGGTCCGTTGGGCTTGGCAACCCTGCACATTATGGTCAGAATGCCGGAAAGTGTTCGTTAGAATTCGTTTTAGTTCGTGATTCAAATATGTATTCGTCGTTGTCCAAACACAAAAATCTTTCGTAAAAGTGTTCGTTGTCTGATTTGTTTTGCAATCCGAACTGTTCATTAACCGCGCGCGCGCGCGATTACTTACTATATAACATTCCCTAACTAATCGATTATGATTGATCTATTTTGTGACTGACTGGTCGGTATTCTTTAATTTTATGTATACGATTTGGTTTTGATTGATTGATATAACAATGAATTAAACTTGTTCAGTTGATCCAAAGATCCAAAAATTAATGTAGATCAGTAATAAATTATTGAATCGGGTTTAGGTAAATTACTTTCTTGAATATATAAATCAACTTATTTAAAAACATAAAAAAGTAAACCAAGCAGACTTAAGAAACATGGAGCAAAATTTGTTATTTTTTAAAAAAAAATTTAGAAAATTTATTCATTTTTTCATTTTAAATTTGAGCATCTTTATTGTATTATTTGTACACAACTGAGCTACTTTTTTGTATTTAAATAAATACATTTATTTAATTTTTTCGTCACTGCATTCACCGTTCTGTGTTTCGTTGATTAATATTCAAGATATAGATACTCCGCAATAGTTTAAAATATAATACAATTTTGGATTATTTCCTTCTAATGAGAGAAACATATGACTAAATAAAATTCAGTAGTTATGGTTCATCTCTCGGCAGAGAAAGCGCATATTTTACGGGCAAAGAATGAGGCATCGGTTACCCAACATAGTTTTTGATTTCCCAGTCCTTTTGGAGCTGCACCCTCGCAACTTGTAATGCAGAAAAAGTAAACATTTAGCTCCTCCATCACGTCTCACATTTTAGGTTTCCAATAGTATTAAAAGAGAGCGTGAAGGGAATCTCTAATGCCAGTTTGATTGAACGAAAGATTCATCTGCAAATACATTTATCCCCACAAATGCTCGTGTGTAGCTGAGCAGAACGTTTCTGAAAGTCATTCGTATTTAGAATTGCAAATTAATTTATTTACAAATTCAATAAATTAATGCGTATAATCTAAGAACTAAATATTCTTTATTTTTTTATTTAATGTATTTTCATAGTTGCTTTAAAAACTTATGGCACAGATGGCGATTAATCCAGGATTCTAAATTTTGAGCTCGGTGATATTTTTTTGGTGGATTTTCTTGTTTATCTGGCAACCTGGTTTTTATTACGTCATACAGATGGAGACCTATAAGAATTATATAGGAAATTCTATTATGGCAACCCTAGTATTTACGCCATTGTGAGTCATCATAATACGTCATTTTGGTTATACTTCTTCGTCTCCAAAAAAATTCAGAATTTGGCATCCTGGATTATACGGCATCTATGCCAAACTTATATATCATGAACATATTTTTATAGGAAAGGGAAAAGGATTTAAATTGTTAAACTCTTATCTTTTTTTTTCCTACTTAAGAACGTAAATAAAACTATCTGAACTGAAAACTAACTACTGATTTTCTAATAAAATTCAGATAATAGCCCTTATTTCGTTAGCAATTATTTCAGCTAAATTGTCAAATTACTCTAATAGGTTTTGTATACTGTAAATAATTACTGTAAAATTATATTTATTGTTATTGTGTATTGGTCTGTTGACAAATGTATGCAGTAAAAAATTTCTAAATTTTCTTTAGTTAAATTCTTGTGAAATTTTCTGCGTGTTTCGAAGTAATTAAAACTTAAAAAATTTGAAATTGTGTCTCATAGATAAGAAATTCGTCTGAAAAGTCGCATCATCAATCTTAATAAATTAAGAAAAAATATGGAGAATCTTATGATTTTATGATAAATTTCATTGAATAAAGTAAAAAATAATTTCGAATGAATATTTACATTTGAACATCGATAATATCTCGGCTGAAACACTTACAATTGATTTCAAAATTATTTTATCTTTGTAAATAAGGAAAAAATTGGATATCCTCGAAGGTTTTCTAAGATTGAAAGAAAGTTAAATGATATATTTTTTAACAATAACTTTGCTTTAAGAGAAATAAATAAAAAAATTATTATTTCTTAGATTATTGCTAAAATTTAAAATAAACAGTAATAATGCTTTTTAAAAAAATTCACTATTTTATTTATATAATATGATTCCTCACATAAGTTAACGAAATAGAATAAATAAAAATATTTGAATTAAGAAAAAATTGTAAAAATAAACTTGCTGTCACTGATTACAGCAAATTAAACACATTTACTAAAAATAAGCTGAAATGTTTTAAAAAATACCAGGCGTACCTTAAAGCCTCGCTAGCAGATGAAAGGTAAACACTGTAGCTTTCAGTTCAACTGTTCATAGGTTTGAATCCTACTTTGTGTTTGGATGTTCGTAGTGATCCGAAATCTTCTTTAAGCCATGGGTTTCGGTCTAATTAATTCTCGTGAGCAGAAAAATGATTATGGGACGACATGCAAACCAACCCAAGCAATAACTTTAAAAAACAGTCATATATATAAATAAGCAATAATATTAAATATGGTATAATGATATATATGAATATTTAATAAATAAATATATTGTTTTACGACACTCATTTAAATGTTGTGTGCAAAAAATATCAAAAATATTTTTGATGAAATGTTTGAGATTACTTTTGCAATAAGACAGGAGTTGAAAATGCACACAAAAAAAAAAAAAAAAAGAAAAGAAAAAAAGATAGATGCCATAAGTTGTGTACATTGAATCATATTCGTTTTTTAAAAAAATATTTATAAGTGAATACTATTCCTATTCAGAATTTACAGAATATAAACAAATATCAATTGACGGAACACACAGCTGTCACAAGAATGAAACAACATATATCCCCAGTTCAACGAAAAAATACTTCCCTTCTAGTTCAAATTGCTTACAAGAAGAACAGAAAGCAAAATACAAATATTTTACAAACACAAATAAATTACATACAATCAAAACCACAGTCAATATCAAAACAGTATGAACAATTTTCGGATATCATTAATGATTTGATAACATAAAATATTCCTAGCCTTTAATGACAGCTTAGGTAGATTTGAGTACAGAATTTTATGAAATTTTTATTAGTTTAGATGACAGATACTCTTGCTGGCCACTCATCTTTGATTTTGAAAGTTTCGAGGTATATTCGATGACGTGTTCATACCTGAAACTTGTGGAAAAGTATGAATCACATTTTGGAGGTTTGTACAACAGTTAAAAATTTAGTGATAAATGCAGTGTTTAAAGAGCTACTATAATTTGCTAATTGTATGTAAAGTTAAGTACAATATAATATGAATGCTTTTTACCGGAAACTTAATACACAGGACAGGAGCACAAAGCAGGAATCATTACACGGCTACGTAGAGAAAATAAATTAGTATGAAATGACATTATATATTTATTTTAGAATGTAAATTTATACTCTCTGATGTTGAATTTGGCCAAAAATGAGAAATTTTCAAACCTTTTTCTGCTTCAGAACCTGCATGCTACTCCGTTCATATTTATCATCCATTACAGGTTTTTCAAATATAATTTTGTGTTTTTCCAGAACTTTTTAATTTACAGTCTATCTAATCTAATAACATTTGTTTCATTTAAAGGCATCTGTCTTTTCCAAAAGTCACTATTAAATAAAGCATAGTATTTTTTTTTTAATAAAAATAATTAATTTTTTCCTGTTAATGTTTTGTATAGTCTTTAGTACTAAAGAATTGTTTATTAAGGATTCACAAAACAAAAAGAAAATAGTTTTTAAGCCAAAAGGAAGACAAATGCACATTTTTTTTTTAGTTTTTTCAAACACTAAATTTCATGTTGATTTTAAATTATCTTACAAAATAAAAGTTATAGAATACTCCTGAGTTTTCTTACATTTCAGATTCGCTCTATATTTTGGATGAAATTTCTTTAAGAAAGTCAATTTATCGAAAAGCAAACGCTTCAAATGGTTAAATATTTTTTCAGATACGTATCGATTTTCTATCGAAAGATTCATTTTTCTTCATAGCCATGTACGTGTATCATATTCATTTAATTTTTATCTTCTTTCTTCTTTTTTTTTCTTAGCGTTTTTCAATCTGAAAACTTAAAATTAATGATTAATGATATATGTGTTTGGAAATCTCAGTGGAACAATAAGGCGATTTCACAACCTATATGTTTAACAATAGAATTAAAGAATGGTTTGAAGAATATTTATATTTCTACTTAACAATATCTTAGAATGACGACGTAAAATATAAATGAAATAAGCAAGCAGTGGTACATATGCTTTCTTTATTTAATAATTAATAACAGTAATTATAATATCTTTAACTAAATAGATTTTAAATGATATTATTTAAGTTAAAATTACATACAATGTAGAATATGGGATAGATATATCTCTAAACATATCTCCGTTCATATATTAGAAATGCTCTATTCTGGATAGATTAATCTATTTTGGAGTGATTGACATTTTCTTCCTTACTAAATTTTTTTTCAAAACATTTTTTTTTCTTCTTGGGTCTTTCACTAAGGGTGCTATGTAATTTTTACAAACTCTTACTAACATAACAATAAATGATAGGGATGCAGCTATAATTAACAAAAATAGTCAACTTCCAAAAAACTGATACAATTTCTGTTGTTAGTGTGTCTTTAAATAGGCTTCAGATTATGTATAAATATAGTCAATAGAATCGAAGCTTTTTGTTGGTCTGCTATAATGACATTATATCTATGATAATTTATGACATTTTAGAAAACGAGAAATTTGATCTTTTAAATGCCAAAACCATAGTTTTGAAAAATTAATCATAAAATTAATCCAAAAACCCTTTTTTCTAACTTGTAATTTTGCAAATTTATCACTTATTTTCTGTAAATAATATTGTCAAAAACATTTCCTTCTATGTACAGTGCAGGTAAAGAAATTTTATATAATTTTGTTTCTCTTAATGAGAGAGTTTCGTAAATAGCTTATTAATTCTTCTAACAACAATTTATCACTAGACACATCCGTTAAAGACAAAGTTAAAAATGTACTTAATATAGCTTACATATTTGAAAACATGCATACAATTTTTGCAATCTTTATGAATCGTAGTCTATCAGATAACAATGATAACTTCTGGATTTCACAAAAAAGCTGTTTTTCAAGAGCAACTATTCTTCATCTAATCCTTTTGTATCAATATCTTCCCTTTACCAGCTTTTCCAATAATGTAGGACATTCATATTCAATTCAGAGGAGGGTCATTTGAGTTCGACAAACATATTTTAAAACTCCTATTACAAACTTTATAACTTGACGCGTAGTTTTTATTCAAAAGTTGTTTTGTCACAAATTACAAGAAAGCAGTTCCATTTAAATGGCTTTTGAGCCTCATCACATGAAATTTTATCATTCTCATTTTGATGAACTTTATCAAAAAATTCTTTCCTTTTCGAGATCTTTTATTCTTACCATAATAGGTTTTTATTTCTTGTTCCCATTTCTATTTTCCAAAATAATTTCTGTAACTATGAAGGTCATCCGGAAAGTAAGTTTCCCATGGCTCATAAAAAAGAAGAAGAAGAAAACGCTATTTCATAAAAAGATTTCTTGCAAAAGCTACTTTAGCTACTTTTCAATGCAATTACAGCTATACTACTTCAGAAACGTCTCAATATAAGAAAATAGGAATGGTCATATCATGGGTTAAGTTTTTATATTTCAGTATCATAGAAGTTTACCGCTGGGAATGGAGCCATCATGTCACAGGTGTCTGCACGTCTTTGTTTGTATGGAAGTGGTAGCAATTTCTTGATGTGCAAGAACAAATAGAAGTCTCTGTAAGTAACCTCTGAACAACAACGCTGCTTGTCAAATATTTTTCAACAGTTTTTTTCTGGAATTTGGCATCAGAGAGCAAAAGCTGTCGTGGAGTAACAAAACACCAGAACTGAGTATCCCAAGATTCTTGTTCCGAATGGCTCTTTGCAAGTTCTTTAAAGTTGCTCAGTAATGTTCAATGTTTACTGTTGTACCTTGTAGTTAGCGATCAATGGGAGAAAAAATACGAGCCGATAGCTTTGCACCCTATAACGACTATAATAAAAGTTATCCGAAAATTAGAATTATGTGATAGCAACAGTCACCATCTACCCTACAAGTACATTTTTGTTTCGGTCATTTTGAAGAGGCATCTTTTGGAGCCACGGGAAATATACTTTCTGGATGACCCTCGTATTAACGCAATTAAATAAATTGCGAAAAATACGCCTCGCTAACGAGATTGTCATAGTAGTGTAAGGTAAGGATATACTATTTGCATTAATTATGGAGAGAATTCTATCCCGAATTATTAATAAAATAAATACAAAATTATTAAATTCCTTTACTTTTGTCAGGATTCCAGCTTTACAGAACATTTCTGAGATTCATCTTGAGATACATCAAATAGAGCACTTTTCATTTCATTCAATCCAGAGCGAATTGCATTGTCTTCATTAGCTTCACTACAACACCTATATACTTTCTGGATGACCCTCGTATTAACGCAATTAAAAAAAAAATTGCGAAAAATACGTTAACCTAGTGGTACATAATATTTTATATTCTAAAATGTTTACAATTTGTTCTAAAGCTTTAAAATCAAAAATTTATTCAAAAGTGGGACACCGGTGGTTTAAAAAAGAAATTAGAAAGGTTATTATGGATTAGCTGATAAAGATAGACTTTTGGAGACAGAGGGCTTTTTGGGTTTCATCGAATGTGAAATGAGTGTAGAAAAGATGTTAATAGGAAGGTACATTTAGACAAAACCTTTTTGCTTCACTATTAAATACACTACTAACATTTACACTCACATAAAAGATGTCTTTCATAACATTCGCTAATTCTCCCTTTGAATTATTCTAAAATCCACTTAGTGCTTCAACTACCTACTTAACTCTAGGAAGAAAAGTATATAGAGGAATTGATACGAGAGAGGAACAGCAGAAGTAACTGATTGTAGCAGCACTGTTCCAATTGGGTGATCACTGTTACAATGCGATAGAATTGGGTGATTTAAACAAAAACTAAAGTTAATAAAGATAGTAGCACGATTTATAAGAGATTACGAACACAAAAAAGTTAAGCAAATCTAATCTCACCAGAGCAAACAGAATTTTCTATTAATAGTAACCTTTTACCATTATTTGCCACGTTCTACTTATGAGTAAATTCTGATAAAGTATTTAAGCTTTCTCCACAATAAATTAAAATATATTGTTGCTTGCAAACTTGGTTCACTAACTCTATTTACCATCAGATATACGAAGCACAAGGGATGTGGTCGCCGTTTGATTATTTTTTTAATGCGGTTTTGGAGCCCAATGTATTTTCTGACTTATTTGCTGCAATGTCGAAGCTTTGTACCCTACAATTGCCAATATTAATAATTTAAAGTTTTTTGAAATTTTATTTTCTAATTATTCTCCTGTGTGCGAATAAATTATTAAAAACCAACGAGGTATTTTAATTGGGATACATAAAACACATAAAAGTTAACGGGTCTACAAGTTTTAAATCAAGAATAGAGTCAATTATAATTTGAAAATAATTTGCGACTGGTACTTCTGACACGAACTTTTTTTTTTAATATTTTAATAAGTTAATCTCAGATTGTTGATGAAAGATATCTCACGTTGAATCTTTCAGCTAAATCGAACTTTTTATACTAAAATCTCAGGAAATTCTTCTAAATGAATTCCTGTATAGTTTCTACTTCGGAAAGCAGAAATGATCTCATAACCACCAAGAAATGCAAGCAAGATTTTAGCTTAAGGTCTGTAAAATGTTCAGATTTTCGCCCTCTTACAAATGCACTTTTCTAATCCGAGAACTCTTTGTAAAAATTTTTTGCTTCATAGAAAATATTGTACAAATATAATGGAGTGAAAGAAATAGACTTTTTATATTCTGAATAAACTTTATTGAATAATATAATTGCCTTCATTATTTATGACTTCTTGGCAGTGAGATGGACAATTCGTATATCCCATTTTTAATAAAATATCTTCTCTAAAAGCCGAAAATTGAACCAGTATTTGTCTGATATCTTCTTCGTTCTTAAGTTTTTTTCCCCTGCAAAAAATCTTGTAAGGACAGGAACAAGTGATACTTAGAAAGTGATAAGTCCGGGAAATATGACATATAGGATAGAATTTCTGAGATAAGTTCTGCAATTTTTTGAGAAACTCTTTTCTTTGCCTCTTTATTAAGACTTTTCTCTTTAAATTATCCTGTTTCTGATAAAACTTTTCCGTATTGAGCTTTTTGTTCAGTATTTAATGCTCATAAAGTATTGGTTCTCAAATGTCTCGCCATATACTCAACATTCTGTTATTCAAACTCTCTTATTTGTTTATTAATAAAAATTAGCTGAAACAATACACATGTGCATTTTATTAGCAATTTTAAAACAAAATTTGTCGAAAACAAAATATAATGAATTAAAATTGCAAAATAATATTTTAGGAACTACTATAAGTATTTACAAAGACTCACTGTGTGTCTATGTGTGGTGATTAAAAGTATTAGTTTTCAAAAATTATTATAATGATTATGTGAAAGACAAGACGTGATTTGGAAATTATTAAATCTTTTAAATTACACATTAAGTTGAATGTGTTGTAAATTAAAGTCATTATTTTACTTTCATATTGAATTAAAATAAATAACTGCTAAAGAATTTTTGTTCTAAATTTTATTTTCCTTTCTTTTTAAAATACTTAAGAGTAAAAATACTCTATACTTTAGAGATAAAGCGAAACCCGTTTATACTATACCTATGCAAATAGTAGTTGCCTATTGCAATAAATATTTAAAATTGTTTGGATGTTTCATATAAAACCTGTTGAAGAAAATTAAAGCCGTAATATATTTAAACATGTAGAATTTCTTCAAAGATAAATAATATTAATTAAGTAATAATTGCTAGTTTAAATATTCTACAGTTTTTATGCATAAATTTCTTGCTATATTTTTATTAAATTTAATTCATATTATATTATACACACTACTTTAAAAATTTGTACACCATTTCTTAGCTATAAACATTGTATTAGAGGCTTATATGAGTACAACAAAGTTTAAAACTCATTATTAATATAATAAACTGTTAAGCAGTGTGTAATACACGTTTTGGCTTATTAAATATTGAATATTTTGTATATTTTATAAATTTCTTTAAGCTTTTTTATTAATCATAATACTTTAACTCTCTGTGGAAAAAATATCATTTAAATAACTTCTAAAATCCTGAAAACTGACTTAGAAATTTCGTTGATATTATTATAAAAAATTTTTCTTGCAACACATTTCAATACAAATCATTAAGCTAATTAGAGCTCATATTTTCCGCTTTATAATTATTTCCTTTTAAATATGAAGGAGAGAAACCGAAGAGGTATTTGAAAAATAGCGATTACAAAGCGTATCATTAAAATCCTTTTGCAATTTCAAATAATGTTCGGCCAGGATGAATGTCTTGCTATTTATTTGAGATTATTGATTTTTTTATTTTTATTTTATTTTTTTTTTTGTGCTAAATAACTTGAAGTTTCCTTCGGGAAGAAAATAAAAGGAATTCAAATTATGGCTTAAGCTTTTCAAGTGAATACTTCATCCAAAACATTCATGAATTATTCATCGATAAATAAATGAAAATATTGTTACTATTCAAAACTTGTATTCATAGAATGAAAATTTGATTTTAGTGCGTCATCAAGTGTTGTATGAAAATTTGTTATCGATTTTGATTATTTTTCTTTGAATGAGAAATACCTTTTGAAAACAACTCTCTTTAATAATAATAATTACACAGACTGATCAGAAAATGCTGCTGAGTAAAATAAAATTATATCATTATAATTTTAGTTTACTTTTAAAGAAAAAAAAACTGATTGGATTCACGCATATTACTAATAAATAAATTTTAATTAATAGCTTCTTAAAATCTGAAAAGCATACATTTTTTTATATAAAAATATACTATCAATCTTTTTGCTGAATTTTCATCAATTTATATTTCGTTATTTTTATTTCCATTACTATGATTTATAAAAAGATATCTTAATTTCAGTGAAATAATAATAAATTAAATTTTAAAAAAAAATTAAAAGGACATTTCAGATTTATGAGATGAAAGAAGATTTTTAAGAGAAAATTGCAAAATATATAATCTACTAATAACAAAAATTCGATTCCTTCGACAATTATATGGAAAATTTTTTAATCAAATATTCTTCAATTTATTTCGACATTTTTATCTGCATTAATATACTTTATAAAAAATATTTGATTTTCAGTGAAATAATAATAAATTAAGTTTTAAAAAATGAAAGAACATATTATAAACTTATGAGATAAGAGCAGATTTTTCAGAGAAAATTGCAAATATAAAATCTACGAATAGAAGAATCAATTTTTTCCGACATCCATCTCGATTTTCTTTAAAATTAAGAGAATAAACACAGTTAAAAATGGTTTATATTCTTCCAAATGTTTCATTGGGAAACCAACACATCTTAATTTGACACTATCATTGAACTCATATTGTTTATCATAATAGATTACGTATTTGTGGCTGTAAATGAACAAACAATTGATATTCAATTTGGCCAAACATTAATTAATGTGTGAATAAAAAGTAGCATACTAATCTTTTGAGACACAAAAAAGTATGAATGTCTTCAAGTAAACGCACAATTTTTAGAAATGAATTATTCTGTATTAGATTTACTTTTTATAGCATAAAATATTTTGATATTAAAAGTAATTCTTCGTTATAATGAAATTAGAGCTTGTTTATAAAAGCAGATCGAACTCATTAAGAAATATCGAGAAACTATGAAAAGAAACAAAAAAGACACTAGACAAAGTTATTCAAAAGTTCTCAGTTGTTGTCCTACCAGTCAACAACTGAGAACTTTTGAATAACTTTGTCTGATGTCTTTTTCAATATTTATTACACTATGCATCATTCAGGCAAATTGTTGAAAATCCATATCACAAATAAATTCATTATTTTAATGATATTAAAAATATTAAATTTTTTTGAATTTATCAGTAAAAATTTCTATGAATATTGCAAAATCATTCTATCAAAACTATTATTGTATTTATTAAAATGATGCTATTAAAATTATTATTTAATAAATTATGATGTCAGTATTAATTCAAAATATTATGTGAATGATTTAAAATATTATGTCAGTATTAATTAGCATTGCTTTAAACCAACGTTAAGGATAGATATTTTATAAGTGTTTTGTTGAGTAAAAATTATGACAGAAATTGTTCTTCCATATGCGAGAAAAAAAAATTGAAAAACCATAATTTTTATTACGAAATTTTTAAGTAGCAAAATTTTAATCAAATTGTATTATTTTGTAAAATATCCACATCAAACAACATTAGGAACATAACAAAAAAAACATTGTATAAAATACAGTATAATTAGCTAGTTTGTCATTCTATGCTTTTTAATATTTGAGTGTTGAATTGACCGACACTTAAAACAACAATTATTCTTGACAGACGTGAGAATCAAGCCCACTAACTGTTAAACTGAAGTTTAGAATTCTTATTATACAGGAGAAATCGTATAAGGAATCCGCACTAAAAACATAATACGTTAAGAATGGTCGAGCGATATGAGTTTATATTATAGAAAAATACAGCAGCATCTTAGGTTGTAAATTAGTGTTTATTGAATGATTAAACATTCCAATCTGAATGTTTAAATATGTTGAATGATAATAATAGAAAATGCCGAAATACTTATTTAATAGTGTTAATATACTTACAATCAACAGAAGAATTCTGAATTATTTAAAATTTCCCACTTTATCTAGACAATCATGCTGGATTATATATTCCATTTGACTACTTTATAATACCTTAACTTGATATAGTTTCATAATATACGAGGGTCATCCGGAAAGTAAGTTTCCCAGAAGCTCTAACAGGTGGCTTTGCGAAATAACCGAAACGCAAACAAACTTGTAGGGTAGATTGTGGATGTGGTTATTATATGCTGGAATCTTAATTTTCGGGATACCTTATATTAAAGTCGTTATAGTGCTCAAAGATGCAGGCTTCTATTTCTTCTCCTGCTGACTGCAAAGTGCGACAGTAAATGTTGAGCAACTCTAAAAAACTTGCATTCAGAACAAGAGCTATGAGATGCTCAGTACTGGTATTTTGTTACTCCACGCAGCCCTTGCCCTCGTACGGTGAATTCCACAAAAAACTTCCGGAAAAGTTTTGTTGGGAAATGCTTAACCACCCTCCTCATAGGACCGATCTAGCTCCCAGTGACTTCTACTTGTCTTTACACCCGAAAAAATTCCTACAGACAGCTGTGACATGTTGGCTCCAATCTCAGGCGGCAGCTTTCTATGATACTGAAATACAGTAATTTAACACACGGTATGACAAGTGCTATTATTCCTATTTTCTATGTTGAGAAGTAGCTGAAATAGTAATTAATCTATAACAATAATTCTTTCTGGGTAATTATATTTTGTTTTTCTTTATAAGCCATGGGAAACTTACTTTTCGGATGACCATCGTATCTTTTGTATCCTATCAAAATGATGATTAAAAGAATCTTTAAAATCAGCGAAAACAAAAGATCATTTTGATTTTTTTAATTAAGTTCATTCAATAAGAAAAAAGGTAACGAGAAGCTAATGTAACCTCAAACATTAAATAGTATTGAATTATGTTTTCAAGCAAGTAATTCTTTATTTCAAGAGTCATAATTTTTATGTGAATTAGCTTATAAAAGATAAGTGATATAAATATGATTGCATATTTTAAGTTTTATTTTAAGTATTTTATCAAATATACTCTAGAATATAAATTTCTACCAAATATAAAATTAATTTGTAAAATATTAAGAATTGATTTTAAATTATTGACATCTTTTTGTTTTAGAAATCGTTAAGTGTCTCAAAAGATTAATGAGCAACTTTAAATTTGATTATCGGTTTCATATTTAGATGTGATGCATTTAATAATACATTGGCAACTGTACGTCGTCCCATTGCTGTTGAAATTTAGTAAGATTATTTAATAATCGAAAATAAAGTTTTGGATTATGCCTAGAGATTCCTTGACTATGCGAATGTAAGTAAAAAGAAAGTGCCTTTCGTTTTAATCAGAGCGACACGAAGGTGAAAATACTTCTTTGCTCTTTTTTTTTAAATTCTCCGATAGATGGTACCACCTGATTATCCACTCTCTCAAATTTGACAATGATCTGAAGGGGGAGGAAATTTTCTCCAGACCATTGCACCCGTGGTAACTGCTCAATGACCGACCACAGGATTTTTCAATCCACAGACTTAACGAGCACGTATATCGCATGTACTCAGTGGGTCTTTGGTGGTATTGGGAATCGAGCCCCGCCCTTTCGGATGGAAGGCCGATATCCTAACCACTAGGCTACCACAGCCCTTGATGTAGCTGTTAACGTTCAGACAAGAATAATCGACATCATTTATGTAATGATTGACGATGGCTTTTCATTCGGCAAACGGTGATGAGAATAAATTATGTGATGCTGCGAATTGATTGAATAGAAGCTCGTCTATTAATTACTAATTAAGAACTACTTTTCTTGAGAATAGAATAATATTTTAGGAACAAATTCAGTCGAGAAAAGCACAGAGATTCTAGAGACTTACATGAACAATATTTTGACATAACTGCAAAGGAATGCTGATTAACTACCCAAGCCCATCAGAAGTGTGCTACTGCAGCAGCCGCAAGAAAATTGTGCGTAAAAGACTCCCAAATGGAGGATTCTACGTTCAGTAGTATGTGTAATGCCACATTTTGTAAATGAAATAAAATAAAGCACAATTATCAGTTGGAGTGACTGTAAATGGAAGCTCTGACAGTGAAACTTTCCGATGAATCAATATTTTATTTGCAATATAACTTGATAATAACGGGGAAAATATATTATAACATGACATAATGTTCATAAGATCAGGGTGAAACATGTATAACGCTGTAACTCCTACAAAATTACTGAAAGAAACGGCTTTGGTGAAGTAGAGGCATTTATTTAGACGAGTGACTCTAAAGAAAGCTTCACTGATGTTTATATTATTTCAAAAAGTATATTCGCGACTACTTTCAAGGAGTAAAAATATTTAAAGACTTTGTTGTGTTAGTTAGCCTTGACTTAACGTCTGCAGAGTTTCCGATCTATAAACCGCTTTCAAACTTCAATGAACTTAGCGCGCTGTTGATTTTTGACATGCACTTTGATTTTTAGTTACTTAAATCTAAGAATTTATATAAAAATGAAATCTACTTTATTTATTCCTAATTTCTAAGACATTATTTAATTAATGGTTCTGGAAAAATTCTATACATTACAACTTGCCGATATTTCCCAGGTAGTATATATATTATATATATTTCTTAATACTTGGAAACCGGTGATTTCTATCATAAGTTTAGGTACATGTGATAAAGATGTACAAGTAAATAAATTGACTGTCTTACCTGAATCATCACGAATAGGAAATAGATAATTTATTTATGTACATTAATTTAATATAAAATGTCATAAATGCAAGCTTTTTTTTTTACCCATCTGTTGATAATTTATATATTTAAAATATTTGGCATATCAAATGGAAATAAAAATAATAATCTTGACAATTTTAATGCATTAAGTTTAAAAGATTATATATCATATTGTAGAATTAAAGATAATTAGTTAATAATAATTCATAGATATTTTACGTTATATGAAGTAAAATATTTACTTCCAATTTTTATTCCCATAGTCGAATTCAATCAAATATTTTTCATTTGTCAGTGATAATTCTTTTGTCAGTGATAATTGTAAGAATATCTAAAAAAATATTCTTACAATTATCACTGACAATAAATATTGATTGTATCACTATATTACTAAGAAACTATTTAATAAATTTTTTTATTCCATAAAAAGTATCCCAACTTTTATAGAAAAAGGACTTATTATAAAATATTCAGATAATAATTGTAAATGAAATATTAGTAATTGTAATTATTTACACTTTAATTAATGAATTAACATGGCTAATAAAGAGAATAGATACTTCAGTAATTGAAAATATTTTATGTTAATAATTTAGCTTATACAAAATAAATATTCCCTATCTTTTTACCACGCTAATTTTAAATAGGGAAAGCTAAATGCCTACTTTATTCTACATTATAAAAATACATGGAGAGGGTATTAAAATTAAATTACTAATATCTGAAATTAATCTTAAATTGAATTTACATCTTGATTTGGCTAACCCGTATTCATTTCTTCTCGTCTTTCATATTAAAGAATTGAAGAGAGAAATATAAACATTGATACCGATCTTAAATGAAAACAGTGCCAAAAATAATCTTTTCTCATGAAAATAGCTCAAGAAGAACTACATCTATAATATTGTTAATATTATTTAAATAAAAAGTGTATGCCCAAATAATATACATACTATTAGTCCAAATAATATGAATATATTGGAAAAATGTTTTTTTTTGACTTAACTGTAAGAAAGATATATTTATGACGAAATCGAAATAATAAATTTTATTATAATAATAAAGTTTCATTATAAGGTTTCTCAAATTTGCTTGTACAGCTAATTTTTGCATTTACTTTTGTCAGTTGAATTTCAGTTTGATTAAATAAAAACAATGCAGACCTCAAAACAATATATAATTCAGATTTTTATCCTTAAAATGTCGAAATATATAAAAACAGTTATGATATATGAGAAAAGAAAAGTACTATTTTTCCTGTCAGATGTTTGACACAAAATGTCGCAGCTAAGTGCAAAACTTACAGATGAATCATTCATAGAAACATTCCCAGATATAGAAGAGCAACTTTTGAATAAATAAAGAGCATTGCATCGCTTTCGTAAATCACGGTTTCTTGATTAAAAACAAAGAAGAGGATTTAACAAACTCATTTCTTTAGAAGAAGTGAAAAATAATTAAAATACTTTAAAAATTGTCTTGAATTTTTTACTTTTATCATTACAAAGGAATTGAAATAAAAAATAAAAAACATTTTCTTGGAATCTGAGCGAAATATTTCATTAAATGTCAAATAACAGGAGAGAATATGAAATAGAACGTCTATTGTACTTCGAAGATTAATCAGAAAATAAAACTTAATTTGCTGGATTTCTCTTAAGATTCTTTTAATTCTTGAAAAAGTAATCTGTTAAGATAAAAAAAAAATTCTTTTTTTTTAATTTAAATGATTTTTTTAAACAATGTTGTTGTAAATTTAATAAAAATAGTTTAATTAAATGTATTTGTTTAATACAATTAAACAGAAAGGGAATCCCAAGATAATTTGTGGTCATAAATATCATCAATATTAAACCGGTATATTATTGATTTATACAGAGAAATTGATTTTTTATATGCAACACAAGGAAATTAATTGAAAGTGCTTAAAAAAGTGGTTTTCCAGTTGCATGTTTTTCACAACTAATCCAAATCAAGTAATTAAGATTATCAATGCTTGTCTCATTTCAATCATAGATGGTGATTCCAACTCTTCTAAGATAAGGGAAAGATAAGGAAAACAAGTTCTGTAAGATGATATAAGAAAATTGAATCATTATGCAAATTTAAAAAGATAAATACTAAAATCATTTCTTTTATGATAGGAAAATTCATCAAATTGATAAATTTATTATTACAGACACAATTAAAAATAAAGAATATGCTAAGAAATAATAAATTATCTGCTTGAAAACTCGTTCATATTGATTGCGCAAAAGCTCGAAATTTAACACTAGTTTTTCGATTTTGTTTTGCCTTCAATTTTTTTTTCTAAAAACATTCTTTGTGTAATTTTTCATAAGGAATTATAGGTTATCTAATTTTAATCACAAGTTCTGTGTAATTTTGTATGCTTGATTTATTACTTTTCAAGCATTTTTTTCAGTTTATACATATGTATATAAACACACATATACTGTATCGATATTTATCTATCTTTTTATATATATACATATAATTATAGTACAATTTTATTAAGTATGCATGCCCTTATATTCCTTTTTATTATTTATTAAACTGAAGATAAACATAATCATGATATTATTTCCAAAGTTTTGAATTTTCGCCAATGTTTTTTTTTAAGAAATATTTTTTTTTGATCAAATAAGTTAAGAAATAACAATTAAAAATTATCATAATTTCCTAATGAATAAATTTAATGTTTAGATGCAATAATAATGGAATGAATTTCAATGAGCATTAAAGGCATAGTTTCTGAAATTTAACGTACTGTGTGAAAAAAAGGAATGAAATCAATTGAATTAAAATATTAATACCCATGATCAAATTATGAAAAAAAGACATATGATGTGCTTTGCTAATGAGTTTTTGCGAAATCTCCATGCTGTATATCAGGTCTCATAAATTCGCTGTTTTATGTTGCCTTATAAGAAGAGTTCCAGAAAAAATCTAGTTACTAAGGGAGTCAGTAAACAATTACCAATTTATTTGGTAATCGAATTTGCTGGAAAGTTAAAAGTACCATAAAAACCACATCGTCCAATTTGTAACATGCAGTACTAGCGCCTGCCCTTTTACAGCCTTCGCATTTTTGACTTAATTCATATTTCACATGAGACATTTATAGATTGCGATATGACTGATCATTCCCATAAAAGATATGAAATAAAGCATGGATTAAGGCCATGAGTAACAATCAATTTATAATTTGCTCTATTCGAGAATGAGCAAATTTTCAAACAGGATTACAGCTTTTTTGATACTATGCTGCAAGTGATGTAGGAAATTTTCTGCAGATCATCACTTTTTAGTTAAAAAGCAAATGAAATTCTCGTATGCAGCAAATTTTATTTTGTATGATAAAGCTAATGTATTGCCGTCTTTCATGAATATGTTAAATTGAATTGTGAACCAAATTAGGTCCATCGTGAACAAAATCAAGTTTACTTCAGGGCAGTTTCTTTTACATTCTCTTAACATTTTTCATAAATCAACGTAATCTTGCAATCTCAATCATATTTTAGTTGAAATAATCTATAATTAAACTTATACTACAA